>CM062816.1:280953027-281301659 GCA_031772625.1 Pinus tabuliformis
ATTGGAAGTTATAAGGTTAGAACTAGATATTTTGCTTATCAAAGAAAAAGAAATAAAGGATCAAAAAGCTAAAATGAATCCAATAAATGAAGAGAAAATGCTAGGGTAAATAAAGGCTAGGTAGAAGAAGTTTTGCAAGTGCACAAGGTTGTTAAGTCAAAAGCTCTTTCATCATGCTTAATCCTATGTTTCATGTGCAAGAGGAATTTTCAAAGAAAAAGGACATTCACTGAAGCTTATTTACTAATTTCCCCTCTTTTCACTAGACCTCACATACTTATTTTATTAAATTCCCTTCATTACTTTTCATCCCCTAATGTTGTCCCCTTCTTGGTTCCAAAGCACCCCTTCCCTCTTCACTTCCCCTTGGAAAAACCCCTTCCCTTCATTTTGACATTTTTCCCATTGTTTCACACATTTCCCTACACATTACCCTTTAAAAATCATCCCCCCTTCCCAAAACCCCTTTCCCTAGTGTGAAACCCATTCCCATCACAGATAATACATTCCCCCCTTATTAATTTCCCTTTTCCCCTTAAAACCCACTAAACCCCTTTATCCTAAGTTATTTCCTAAAGTATCGCTTTATGTATTTAAAGTCCCCCACGTCATAATTCCCCGACGCCCTTTTAACTCACCAAACCTTGGTGTATATTTAAAACCCTCTGCCATATAAACCCATGGTCCCCAGCTCTTTTAAGCCAATGTTTATATTAAAAATCTCATGATTACTTTTCAAATTAATCACTTTTTCATTGTAATTAAACCCTGGGCCCCGCCAACCAAATCCCAACTCCATCCATGCAACTTCATCGCATGATATCCCTCCAATCTCCCACCTCTAGATCCAATGGTGCATATCCATATCGTGCAATTTCACAATCTGACAATTAAATGTCCAAAAGCACGTGAGATTTGTGGTTTTGGTTGGGCACTGTTTTTCTATGTGGCGCCACCAAGTTATTTCGTGTGCTCGCGAAAAATATGCCCTCCACCCAAAAGTGGTGCGATATGGCACAAAAAAGTCTCCTCGTGTAAAACAAAACTACCCATTGTTCATTTACCAATTCTCATGCCAAAATGTCACTATTGTTGGTTAAAATGCCAAAAAAGCCCCATTTTTCTCTTTTCACTCATTTTCGTTGCAAACCTCTATTAACCAATTCTGAAACCTTGAACCTCTATGCAACCATTTCAACCACCTTTTGCAACCAGAAAACACTCCAGACACCAAATTGTAGCAGCAAATACATAATTGAAGCCTCATAAACCTCTAATGCTACCATTGAACCCTTCCTGTGCACCAAATTGTCAATTTCCAGTATTCTTAAAAGAACCAGAATGGCCCTCTAATTTCATATGTGCACAGTAATTATTAAAAGGTTAATTAATTAAATTAATTAAGAAACCTTGTTAGACTTAAAAAAACTTATTGTGCATCCAAACCCTTTTTCTAAAAATTGTAATTACCCTCCCCATTGTTACAGACCTTCTAACCTTACTCCTAAAGCCACAGAAAAAGTAATTCAATTGAATAAACCAAATTATGGCTTCCCAAAGCTCTCTAGATGTAAGACCCCTGCAAACCCCTCACCTAGATATTGACCACCTCCCATTAGCCGACAGAGAATTTCAAATTAAAGACATTGCTTCCCCTAGCCACCTACTGAAACTCCACTGCTGGAGTAAAGATAAATTCCTTAACCAGAATGATGACATTCACCTATGGGAATCAAATTTGCCCAAATACTTGTTCCCACAGGTACACCTATTCCCAGAAATCATCCACTTCTTCCAAGCTTGTTATGTCCCAACTCAAAGAGCCATAGTCTTCCCTGACCAATAGGTTTTATTCACCATTACTGTAGAGTCAATAAATCAAATGCTGCAGATCCAGCCAGGCCCAAATGAGACCCCACTTTCCGTTGAAATATTACTTGAACTCTACACAAAGCTGAACCTTCCCAAGAAAGCTCAAATCTTTCAGAATTTCATCATAGAGGAGTGTCATATTCCTATAGATATTCCTCCATTTGCTGCCACCAGTTTCTCTGAGAGAGGCAGACAAATTATAACCATGCTCTCTTGTATTCTAGGATACACCATTGATGAGCATGTGGATGAGGTTATCCTTGCTTTCCTTTCTATTTTTTTCCCAAGAAAACCTCCGGCTACAATTTACAACTTTTCCTAGTTCTTGGCAAACAGAATCCATGAACAATTTATCAGATTTCCAAATGAGAGAGTTTTCAAATACTCATCAATATTGTTTCACATGTTCTTATACTTTCTGTCAAACATGTTTCTAGTTAGCGTCCAAAAGTTAGACACCATGGGAAATCCAAGATCTGTCATCTTTTGGACACCATTGATCCAAATATATTCCACTTTTTTTACTTATAAAGAGTTCATTGATTCATTTGTTCATCCAGTTGTAAACATGCTAACCAGTAACTATCAACCTAGGATCAATGATGAGATTAAGAGAGTTCTACAGTTGGCTTAAAACAGTAGAGTGGGAGACTGGTATCTATACCAGTACCACACAGAGATCAGGATATATGGATGCCAACTCACTCCCTACAAGCTGCCCAAATACCTCCCCATGAGGATATTTGCATTAGAGTATTTCAGGCAGATCACAAACTTTGATGAGGTTAATTTTTTGTCATCAAGGAAGAAAACTCAGTTTAAAATCAAAAACCAATTGGGCCCCTTTATTTTTAATATAAGGGAAGTTGGACAAATGAACTTCAAAAGCAGTTTTATGTGGTAGTATGACCCTAATGCAGTCATAAACAAACTAAGGCTCAAACTCAAGTTAAGACCTTTCATACATGAGCCCAGGCCAGACATTGAAAGATATGCCAACCAATCAGAATGGTTGGAGAATACTTTAATAGATGTGGAAAAGCAAATTGATACTAGTTCCTTTCTGCAAGTTCCAGCCCTACAAGAACAGATGGGTATTACTCCCACTCTACAGACTCCAACCAATGAGGACAGAAATGTAAAAAGAACCAGGGAAGAAGCTTCTAGCTCTGGGATGGACACTACATATGACAGGTTTGAAATCAGTTACAAGAAGAGGCTCAAGCTTAATCCTGTAACTGAGAAAGAAGACACCATTGAGACAGTTGAAATCACTAATACTGACAGAATGGTTGGAAGGAGTAATGGTCTAGCAGTTTCAAATGAAACTCATCAGGCCTCCACCTCAAACACTCAAATCATTAAAAAACAACTTAGCATTGAATTCTCTTCATCCAGCAAGCCAGTGGATAAAGAGAAAGATATAAAAGAGAAGTACAAGGAAATCAAGTTGAGGAAGGAGGCATTAAAGGCTGAAACATATGCCCAATACTTCAATCAAACACCTGCCAATCAGAATATATTAATTTCACCCTATGACATTAAGACTGGTAAGATGAAAATGACCTTTATGCAGCCTACAGTCCAGCAGCCCAGATCATCAGCAAACTACAGGAAAATAGAGTTTGAAGTTTTAGCTAGGTTTGTTCACCCTATTGACCAAATTGAATTCCGTAAACAGGCAGGTGAGATGATTTACTCCACAATGACTAATAAAGAAATGATTGTGCACAAACTTCAAAGCTCACTGGATAACATCACAGCACAGCTTAAGCTAGAAAAGGCATCCTCACAGGCCAAGGATAACATAATCAAGTCATTAGAAGACTTCGTGATTGAGAGTGGATATAATCCAAGTGACATCAAGGTAGCAGAAAAACTAATAAACAAGAAAAATGAGGATATTACTGCTTTGAAGAAGCAACTAAAGTTACCTCATTTAGAACATCCATAGACCAAGGAGGTCCTAGAGAGCCGAACCCAATAGAAGGAAATGATGGAACTCAGTCTTCAATTGAATGCTCAATTGAAATAAATGGAGAAGGAATTGGATGAGTTAATACAGTTGAAAAAAGCCAGCCTTGAGACAGCCACTGCCACTTCTATCCCTATAGTTACTACAAAAGTTCCATCAACTTTGGCAGCTTCATTGGCCCCAATAGCTCCACTAGCTACAACACTTCTAGCTGCAATAACATCTACATCAGCAATAGGTTCAACAACAAAAACAGCTTAGCCAAGTGATGAGGCAAGTAAACTGGTCAAAGCCATGGATGACATGTCGATTCAGACCACTAAGATAAATAGACTTAAAGAACAGATAAGAATTCTAGAGGATGAGAAGAAATTGGCCCAAATTATGCACAAAAATGAAGTACATAAGTCAAACAAGTTGACTGAGAGGATAAAGAGTTTGGAAAAAGAATTGGCATTAAAGGAGCCACTTGCCCAAGCAAAAGAATAGCTATGGCCAATATCATTGACTTTGGCAATGATATTTGGCCATCTATATAGGTCATCTTTGAACAAAATGATTAGTCAAAGAGGCTACTGAGGCAATTCAAAGAGTTAAGACTGAACTTGGAGATATGCCAGAAGAAGCCTCAAGAGTAATCCAATTCCTTAACTCTAAAAATAAATATGAATTGCAGGAGCTTGACATAGCTGACAGGATTGGCACTATACTAGAGGTGAAGAAAGTGCTCACCAAGAGGAACTTAATGATGCAGCTGGAGGACAAATTCCAAACCATGGAGCTGGCTATAGGTAGGCTCATGGTTAAATTTGATGCTTTGAGGCAAAAAGGTCCACCAAATCTATTGGTTATAAATGGCAGGCTGATGCCACATGAAAACTATAACAAGAAAATCAGAGAAGTGGCAAGAGAACAAGCCAACAATTCCTCTATGAAAGGGATGCCTATAGGAAAGATTCTATCCCAGACATTTGAGAACCTCTTTTACCTCTAGCATGAGGTAAAACACCTTTTGTGAACAAGCTCACCTTTGCAAAATAAACAGAAGAAGATGAAGTCTACAGAAGAATGGTAAATATTAAATTACCAAACACAGAGACTTGGGAAAAGTTAGATGATTTACTATGAAATTACAAGGTAAAAGTGAATACAGAGTAGTAAAATAAAAGCAGTAGGTCAGCTTAGTTAAAGAGTATCAGATGAAAGAGTATCAGTTAAAATTCAAAGTGAAAGAATAGTCAGCATCAAAGACAAACAACAAAGGAGAAAAGGCAGAAAAAGATCTAACATCAGAGCCTCATAAACAGGGACAACTTGCAACAATTGAATATCTGTCTCTATCTTCTTGCATGAAGATATTTATGTTTCCTTGAATAATTCCCAAAACAGTTTGGGATATTTTGTAAAAAGTTTTTGTATAAATAATTCATAATTCGAAGTATAGAGTGTGGATTGCTAGACATTTCTATAGTTGTATTGATCTAAAACCTAAGGGTTCATTATACCATTTTTTTTCAAGTCAGCAAACTGGACTAAGTAATAAAGGCATTGCATTACAGGATTCATGTGTTGGGCCACTTCAGTGAAGTATTTTCTATTTTTCAAATTGTTATCATCTTAAGTGTTTCACATACATGCATGTTATCTAAATTGAATGAATTAACTGGAATATTATTACAGAATTTGTTTAAGTACACTTTGTCTTGAACAGTTAATCATTTTAATGTTTTCTTATAATAACTAGAGTAGGGAATCCTTCATTTTTCCCTAGTTTCGATTGACCTCTATCATCTCTCTCATTATCTGGTTTGAGGAACCCTTAGTTGATCCTTGGGCCTGATTGGAAACCACTTCACCATCCAACCTAAAAGATCTGAATTCACTCAGCTACCTTGCCCTATAAACACTATCTTTAGAACTTGATTCAATATTGTTTTCTTGACATTTGACCCCATAGCCCAATGGTAAAAGACATCCCTCTATCCATCTAAGTCAGTGATTCCACCACCAAATCAAAATCAAAACCAAATTTAAGCTTAAATAGCTAGCCTAAAATCAATTAACTAAACAAAGTTAAAGCATAAAGAGAGAGCCCTCTCTGAGTATTAGGAAGGCTAGATCCTGATCTCAAAAGTAGGTTTGTGGTTACCACTATCATTTCTTTTAGAACAACTCTAGGGAAATTTTAGAGCGATAACACATACAACATGAGTCCACAATATCAGATTGACACAAAACATAACCAACATATAGGTGGTATATATTTTGATTTTCCAAGTAACAAAATCATGCATATCATAACATTATACTTTCTCATTTATGATTCAATTCCAATTTCAACGTTTTACCTTCACAAGTTTTCTTGTTTCCATTAAGCTACCAATGCTTAATCTAATTAGCAATGTTAGTCGTAAATATGCATTATTTAACAAGTATTCACTTTCCCAATAATTTTAGTGTCATGCATACAATATTGTCATGCATAAAAGTATATTCAAATATTCATTAATGTGTATTATCATCAACAGACTGGTACATGAAGTAACTACGATAATCACTTGTTTACAACTTGCAATAAGTTTAAATCAAATCCAATTCATACATATAAGTTTTGTTAGTTAGTCATGCAACACTAACCAATCAATGCTACCAACCATGATAATGCATCCATGACAAGACTTAATCAACATTTATTTAGTTATTATAGTCAAGTTTCACTACTTGACTCATTGTTTATTTTTAATATGTAAGGAGGTTCTTCCAATGTCCTTTTAAAACACTCTATCATCATATTCAAGGACATTCCCCTTATTTTACATTCATGCATTCACTCATTAAAAGTAGTGTATTGTAACTTTAGTCATGTTCATTAAATGTATCATTAATATTTTCATATTTGCAAAGGTTGGTTATCAAATTTCACTTTCACAAGGGAGTGTTCAAAATTGTCCACAGGTGTAATAGAGGTTTCGTTATTATTTATCCTCAACGGGATTCAAATGTCATGAATACAGTTTTGTAGCAAACTTTATTACTTATTACTCTTCAATACAGTTATAAACATGCATCATGCATCTCAAGTCAAAAGTAGTCTATTGGATATATCAATATGTAGATTGTTAGACTCATACCTGAGATGATGCTCACTAGTAGCATACCTCAATTTCCTTTCTGCTTAACAATTCCCAAAGGTACAAGTGTTGCAACCTTCAACTTTGATACCACTTGTAACATCTTCTGATAATCTTGCATGAAAATGCATGGAGTTAGAAAAATTTTAGACAAATTTACCCACGGGTAACTATCCAAATTACTATTCCAAATTCCTCATAAACCATTAGATAAGATCATCATCATTAAATAGAGTACCTTTAGTAAAGGAATAGTAAATTACATAACCATTCCAACCACTGTTGTAGCATATTAACAAAACTTTCTAATGTAACCTTGCATCCATTTCATGACTCCTTTAATTAGATTAGTTAACCACATACTTGATATTATGAACATCACATCATGCACGGAATCAGCATCATAGAACTGACACAATAAGAAATCATCTCATTGAACATCAATATACCCTAGAAACCTTGTAGGGTGAAAACCATCAAACATTTAATTTTATTATTAACCACTCGTGAGGGTGTTCACCACTCACTCAATGGCTTATAATGGAATCCATCCCTTAACTATTGTCGTAAAATCTTAAAAAAATATATCATACAAATACAACATATCTAGCTAAAAGCTATTACAATCATCATGATATCATTTACCCACAAATATTCAATCTTTATATCTTTGTGGCCTGGTTGTTTCATCAGTGGACCATCCTACAGCTCGCACTCATCTACATAGACCATTAATTCTTTACCTTCCACAATATTAAACATAATTTATCCTTTGCACAATGTCACCATCATTTCCTGCCATGGTTGTCATCAGCAAACTTCGATATCATGATTACATAAAGTATTAATCAAACCAATTCATAAATCTATACTAGTTTTTCTTCACCATCTATTCATGAAATGAAAACAAAATATTGTGATATTCTTCCTTTAACAACACTGCATATCCATTAGTTATAAGTGTATAACCATCAATGCATGTCTATAAACCAATACCTCATTAACTAATATTCCCCTTGGATAAGCACACATTCTTGCAAGAAAAATCACTGCAATTGTCGAGACATTCCATTCAAAGAAACTACCGCATCAGCTATAATCTTCTTACATGTGAATTACATAAACTTTATCGAAATAAATATCCCTTCAGCTATTACTTTCGGTGCATGCAAATACATAAAGAAATCTAACATAATTAATTTTGTTCCCATGCATGCAAATGCATACACTTTCGAAAAGAATCTTCCAAAAATAATGCTTAACACAATAGAGCATGCAAACACATGTTTCCTTTTCGAGAAAATCTACCACAATAGGGCATGCAAAAGCATGTTTTCTTATCCATAAAACTAATGCAATAAAGCATACCAATATATATATATATATATATATATATATATATATATATATATATATATATATATTTCAAGGAAACCAAACACATTACTATGGATTTTGTGCATGTAAATTCATCTTCTTTCCCAAAAAATATTTTCCAATGTAAGCTAACACAACATGTTATCTTTTCCTGCATATAAATGTATATTTTTTTTAAATGTAAGCTAATACAAATCTTTCATGCATATACATGATATTAGTCCGAAAGAAATTAACATAATAGTTATGATAACATAAAAATGATCACATAATTTTTCTAAAGAAATATAGCTCAATAGTTCTTATATCTATGCAAAAGACATATCTCTATAACATAATGACTATTCTTTCTGTATGCAAGTGCTTATCATAATAGCCCTATTTTAATGTATGCAACACATATCCCTCCTTTAAGAGGGTCTAGCTACTTATGTTGTATATGGGAATACTTTTCCTTTTCAAAAAGCTGATGCATTTAACTATTGTTTCAATTCTTTTGCATATGTGTTCTTTTTAAATAAAATGATTATTTATTTGTGCAAATTTTCAAGAACCCAACATAGTTTCTCTATCTTTTATGCACAAACTTCTCATGCTTTTGCTATCAAGAAAGTATCAAAATTAACCCTTCTTTTGCCCATAACAACTAGGAAAGCCTTTTTAAAATAATGGCAAAGCTAACCTTTTATGCACTAAACCATGAAATTAAATCAAACTATCCAATATACAACACACAAATAACTTATCTTTTTACCCACTAGAACATGTAATTTTTGCAAACTCTTGCAAAGGAATTAACACAATTGACTTATCTTTCATAAACAAGAAAAAACTTATTATTTCCAAGGAAGGTTCCTATGACTTATGTTATCTCTGAGCATTTAATCTATGCATAGGTTATTATCTTTTCACATAACTAAATATTCATTTTTCAAAATCAATTACCATAATTGGTTATCTCTTACGCATGAGAATCCATAATCTCTTACGCGTGAGAATCCTTCGAAATCTTTTCCATGGATTTATTAAATATCTGAACTTTACCATCAACATAACACACCATGGAAACTTTTTACCATAATTGAATACCAAACAACGTATTCTTTTTCAAATGATAAAAGAATAATTATCTATATTTGCATACAATACAAATTCTTATCGAAAGAATACTAACATAATACCTTTTCATAACAACAACTTGGGTAACCTATGTTTTCCATGCATAGAGATTTATGGGTTATTTTCAAGAACTTAATCTAATTAATTTTCTTTGGTTCACAACCCATGAAAAATTACCAAAATTTACCTTGTTAACTTATAGTTGAAGTCATGGAAGTATTTCCAAGAATTAATCTCAAAAAGTCAAATAGAATATTCTTTTCTTATCTTAGGAAACTTTTATACAATCTTTTATAATTCATGTATATATATAAGTGTGTTTTCTTTCCACAAATATAGTGTAGAGAAACAATGCAAATACTAGTAACATATCCATAGTTTTCCACATAAATTCTTTTATGTGTAAATTTCTAGATCATTTTTTTCCCAAGAACATAACATCATTAAAATCCTCTATATGCATAATATATATAAACTCTCCTTTTTAGGAAAATGTAGTAGCTTTTTTTTTTTTTTTTTTAGGAACATGTAGTAACTTATATTTTCAAAAGAAACAAAAAATACTCATATATATTTCCACATTCCTCAGTGCATGTGATTATTTATATATATTATATATTTTTTCTAAGAAATCTTTCCAAATAGACCCAATTAAACACATATATTTTCCTTCATGAAAATGGATGACTTACTTATCTTAACCATCGTTAGAGTCGATTAACCCATCCAAAAATGACTCCATAGGAAGAATGTGAATGGTCTCTTACTCTCTCCATGTATTTTTCAAGCCTAAAGAATGGTTTTTATTCAACCATTTTTTCTTTAAACCAACGAGAGCTAGCAAAGATGCAGACCATGTGACCATGTCTGGCAGGCCAATTCTACATGAATGGAGCTTGGAATGAAAACAAGTTTCTCATCGCTCCATGGGGCTTGGGAAAATGCTTTCACCTAATATTTGTAGCAGTGTCAATTGTTGGAATTATTGCCTTACTGTTTTTTGCGTTGCATTAAGAAAAACAACACAATGAAGGAAGGTGAATCCCGTTCCATTTTTTGGTAAGAAATATTCTATGTGCTATCTCATAATGAAATTACTCCCTATAACTAAAGCCTCCATAGAATAGATCTCCAATAAATAAAAAATGGCAAGGTTGTTATCAAGAACCAATAACCATGACAAGAATATTTATTAATTTATTTACCAAGAAATATTTCTTTCTATCAATTATTTCATCAACATTAAACCTAGTAATTTAACACAGTAATTGATAATGTTTCATGAGCATCAAAGGAATATTAGATACTCCCCTCCTTAAAGAGAACACCATCCTCAGTGTTCATCTCTCATTGGAACTTTAACTTTTACTCATGATATAACAATATAAACAACCCAAAAGGGAATGATTCCCCTTCAAAATGAAGGATTTCATTCCAAGAAATACCAATAAGAAATAATAATAAGGCTATAACATAAGAAACATCAATAATCATAAGCAACTATAGCTGTGAAAATGTGCAAATTGTACTTTCCATTGCTCAAATTCATATAAGTCAAACACAATCTCTATACCAAGTTACCGTTACATACTAATTACTCTTAGAAGTGATGGTCACTTTTACGCAAGCACTCCAATGGCTTAAAAAACCCAACAACAAGCACCATGTAATCTATGATCAACAAATTCCACCACAAAGGGTTTTGTAAAGTTTGGAGTAGGTAAAATCAGAGCTTGGCACAATGCCTCTTTAAGATGTTCAAAGTAATTAGTTTCTTCTGGAGTCCAAAAACTACATCTTTCTTCAGTAATGTTGTTAGAGATGCTGCTATTTTCCCATAATTCTTAACAAACATGTGATAATATCCTGTCAACCCAAGGAATCCTTGAATATGCCTTAGGATTGTGGGTATTTTTCATTCCTTGATGGCTTTATAGGATCTACCTTAACACCCTCGTGAGATACAATATGACCCAAATATTCCACCTCCTTTACTCCAAAAAAACATTTGGAGGTTTTTGCATACAATTGTTTCTCCTCGAATAGTTTGAGCACTCTATCAGCATGTTGAACATGATCCTTCCAAGACTTGTTGTAGATTATTATATCATCAAAAAATACTAACACAAATTTTCTAAGGAAAGGTTTGAAAATGGAATTCATCAAACCTTGAAATGTGGAAGGTGCATTAGTAAGGCCAAAATCCATCATCAAAAATTCATAATGACCTTTATGAGTTCTAAATGTTGTTTTCAGAATTTCTTCAGTCTTCATTCTAATTTGATGATATCTTGAACGAAAATCCAGCTCGGCAAAGTAAATTGCTCCATGTAATTCATCTAACAATTCATTAATGACGGGAATGGGAAATTTATCTTTAATAGTGAGCTTCCTGATCTCCCTAGAATCTAGACACATACGTTATGATCCATCCTTCTTGTGTACCAATACTCCTAGAGCATAGAAAGAAATTTGGTTAGGTTGAATTAAACCTGCCTCTAGCATTTTTACAACTATACGTTCAATTTCACTCTTTTGGGGATAAGGATATGTGTATGGTCTGATGTTTGGAGGAACGCTTCCTGGAATCAAGTGACTAGCATGATCATGATCATGAATAGGTGGAATGCCTTTGGGAGTCTCAAATGCCTTGGAATGATTTTCTAAGATTCTTTGGAAATCTATAGAAACAAGTAATTTCAATGTTTGAACATCTAGTGAGCATAATTGTGCAATTATGCATTTTTGTTCTTTCTTCAAAAACATTGTCATGCAATTAGAGCTTATTATCTTCCCTAGTTTCCCTGTGATGCCTTAATTCAATTTTCTTTCCTTCCCAAGAAAATTTCAAGAAAATTTCTTGAAAATTAAAAGTTATCATCCCTAAAGATTGTAACCATTGGACTCCTGATACAACATCAACATCACCCATTGGAATGGAAAGAATTAGACTATTCAATAAATATTCTCCCATGGTTAGATTGATGTTATGGCACTTCCCTAAGAAATTTATAGTTCCTCCATTCGCAACCATCACTTGACACTTTGGTGCTGGATATAGGAAGCAATTCAATTCCTTGGATATTTTACAATGATTAAAATTATAGGTACTATTAGAAGTGATCAACACTATTACCTTTTTTTTCTTAATATATCCTTCTATATTAAGAGTTTGAAGAGTGGTAATTTCTACCAATGCGTTACAAGATATGGTCGAATTCATTTCTTCTTTCTCTAGGGTTCGTTCATGGTGTATATCCTCTTATTTTGATTTTTCTTGTTCCTTTTCTTCCTCCTCTTCACAATCTATGTAAAATAATTTATCAACACACTTATGACCCTTAGTGTATTTGTTATCACAGCTATAACAAAGCCTTTTCTCTTTTTTCCTCCACTTGTTTAGGTGTCAACCTTGTAGGTTGTGGGAGGCTAAGAGCAGCAACACTTCCATCTTTACAATTGTGAGTGGTAGACTTCCTTATTGACATAATTTTGCTTTCGACTCTTCTTGTCACTTGATGCCTTCTCCAATGAATTAGGTTCCCAAAGTCAAACCTCATGTTGGATGTTATCCTTTAAATTCCCTATGAATACATCAATCCTATGCTCCTCTAGAATATCATTTACCTTGATATTCTATGTTATGAAACTAGCTCACAAAAAGATAAAAAAGATAGATCAATGACTTCACAATCAGCCTCTTCGAGGGGGCAACCTCCTTTACATTACACAAATGAACAATTCTTCGATGATACAAATGACAAGACCTCCTTTCTATATATAGGAGTCTAAGAGGTCCCAACACAATCATAACCTACATAACAATAATATTGTAGGGGCATAACAATAAAAATAGTAGGCTTCTATGGGGCATAATAATAACAACATGGGGACTATATGGGCACAATAATACAATAAGGGGGTTGCGCTAATAACAATAAGGGGTTACACTAGTAGTAGAGGTTGTAGGTTTTAACCCTGTACAGAAATTACCTGCATACGAATTCTAAAACACATAAAATAAACAATGCGAGAGAACAACACATAAAACACATATACACAAAGATTCCCCCCTAGATCCCAAAACCAAGACTACCAGCTTGATTTTTCATTATGTTCCTTTCAATGTTACAATACATATTTATACATGCCGAAGCATCCAATACCATGGACCGAAAGCCATCGCATCAAATACCATGGACCGAAAACCATTGCATCCAAAAATATGTGTGAAAATCATGCACAAAACCATAGGTGGTTCCGCCCAACCTAACATAGGTTTCAAAACCAAAAGTTTCTGGGGCGCTACCCCGGACCCCATAGAGTGGGGTTATGGGTACCCCTCAAACCCCCTGTGACCTCCCCCCCTCTAACCCCTGCTTAACTACGTGGGCTAGTCGTGGAAAGAATATAACACAACCCAACATTCTCCCACTTGTTCTTTTCTTTCCACAGGGGGCCACAAAAGAGCTTAGTCATTTATCCAGCCCTGCAACTCCCATTGTTTCTCTACACCAAGAGAAATTCTCAAAGCTCATATATTTTTTCAATGCATCTACAATATTCTTCAAAGTGTCCATATTTACCAGCAACACCTTTTTGTCTTCTATCATATCCCTCACAAAGTGATATTGAACATCAATGTGCTTTGTCTTTGAATGATATGCAGGGTTCTTTGCCAAAAAAATTGCACTTTGGCTGTCGCAGTCTATCCTTGTAGCTTTTTGTACTAACCCCATACTTGAACGCAATATTTGCAACCAAACTACTTCCTTGCTTGCATGAGTCGCTACCATGTATTCTGCCTCTGTAGTTGATAGTGCCACTACAGATTGTTTCTTACTCATCCAACTGGCTGCACCTCCAAATAGGTTAAACACATACCCACTTGTACATCTTCTCTGATCCAGATCTACAGCCCAGTCTACATCAACAAAGCCACAAATATCCAACACTCTATCCAATCCTGGTCTTCCTTGGTAGCACAAACCATAATCACTAGTGCCATGCAAATACCTGAAAACCCGCTTCACTATTGTCCAATGCTCCTTCCCTAGTTTTGACATAAACCTGCTTAATACTCCCACTGCATCTGCAATGTCTGGTCTAGTACAGACCATTGCTTGCATCAGGCTACCGACTGCACTTGCATATGGAACATGGGACATGTCCTCTTACTCTTCTTGTGTCTTGGGACATTTTTCAGCAGATAACCTCACACCTACAAGAATAGGAACCTTCACCGGTTTACTATCCTGCATATTAAACCTCTGCAATATTGTCTCGACATACTTCCTCTGGTTTAACCAGAGCTTCCTCTTTGTCCGATCTCTTTTAATTTCCATTCCCAAGATATAGTTTGCAGCACCAATATCTTTCATGTCGAATTTGGAGGACAAATGGGTCTACAAATCCTTGATAATTTCTTTGTAATTTCCAACTAGCAACATATCATCCACTTACAAGACCAAATAAATAACACGGTCACCAATTAATTTAAAATACACACAGTGATCTGCTTTGCTTCTGGTGAAGCCAAGTCCCCATATAAATGTATCAAATTTCTGATACTACATCCTTGGTGATTGTTTTAACCCATACAGAGACTTCTTTAACTTGCATACCAATTCTTTCTTACCCTTCACCACAAAACCTTCAGGTTGCTTCATGTAGATCTCCTCTTCTAGATCCCCATGAAGAAATTTTGTCTTCACATCCATCTGTTCTACCTGAAAATCAAAAGCAGTAGCAACAAATAAAGGTAATCTAATAGAAGTTACCTTGCCAACAGGAGAAAAAATATCACCAAAATCAATTCCCAGCACCTGGGAATAACCTTTTGCTACCAACCAAGCTTTGTATTTCTCCACTTTTCCTTTGCATTTGTCTTCTTTTGGAACACCCATTTGCTGCCAATGGGTTTCCTTCCAGCCGGCAACTCCACCAGATCCCAAGCCTCGTTTTTGTGCAAAGATGCAATTTCATCAACCATGGCCTCTTTCCAGAGTTTTCCATCCTCTGAATCCACTGCTTCCTTCACAGTTCTGGGATCATCATCAGTAACAGACAAAGCAAAAGTTGAACAAAAAGCAGATGGACTATACCTTTCTGGTTGCCTTCTTTCTCGAACTGATCTTCTCACACCTGGAGTTTGTGGCTCTTCATCTTCTAATTTCTCCTCTGCTGTAGAGTCTGATTCGTCCTCCTTTAGCTCAAACTCTATCTTCTCAGGTTCCTTTGGTTGGATTTCATGTTTAATAACATATTTCACCTCTCTAAACACCAAATCTTGGCTATACACAACCTTCCTTGTTACTGGGTTCCAAATCTTATAACCCTTTAAATCATCCTTATACCCAATAAAGATGCACTTTTTAGATTTACTATCCAACTTAGTTCACTTCTCCTTTGGAACATGTACATATTCATCACATCCAAATACCCTCAAATGTGAAAGAGATGGTTTCTTACCAGTCCATACCTCTTGTGGAGTCTTATCCTCCAACACTGATGAAGGTGATCTATTGACCAGGTAACATGTTGTCTCCACTACCTCTGCCCATAATTCTTGTCCTAACCCAGCACCACTAAGCATGCTTCTTGCCCTTTCCATCAACATCTTGTTCATTCTTTCTGCAAATCCATTTTTTTGAGTGTGTATATGGAGTAGTCTTCTGCCATGCTATACCATACTTCTTACAGAATTCTTCAAATTCCTTACTGCAAAACTCTCCACCATTATCTGTCCTCAAGACCTTTATCTTCTTCTCTGTCTAGCTTTCCACCAGAGCCTTAAATTCTTTAAACCTTTCAAAGACTTCGGATTTCTTCTTAAGTAAATATATCCATGTATTCCTTGTGAAGTCATCTATAAATGATACATAGTACACAGACTTACCCAATGATGGAACCTTCACAGGTCCAAACACATCACTGTGCACAAGCTCTAATAAATGTTTTGCCCTATTACCACCAGAGGGGAAACTCACCTGATTCTGCTTCCCGTATACACAATTTTCACAGAAATAAAAATCCAAAGAGCTATTACTCATACCTTCTACCATACCTTTACCATGAAGTATTTGAAGGCCCTTCTCTCCAATATGTCCAAGCCTTTGATGCCATAGCATGGTCTTCTCTCCAGAGACCACTAGATTTCTGCTCCACTTTCAGGAACCATAGAACTATTGCACCCATCAATAATAGTGCTACCTTGCAGCTTGTACGGAGTTCCAATCCAAACTCCCTACATCAATACTAATGCTCCCCGAACCATTTTGTAGATATCCTTCTTGAACACTGTTTTTACACCTACATCATCCAGCTTGCTTACAGAAATCAGATTTCTAGCTAATGCAGGAATATGTAGAACACCTGGAAGCATTCTAACCCTTCCATCTTGCAACTTCAACTTTACTTTTCCGCAACCAACAATTCTAGCCTTCCTGTCATCCCCGAAGAAGACATCACAACCATCATATTTCTCATACTCGCAGAACCACTCTCTATGGGGAGTGAAGTGAAAGGATGCACTTGAGTCAATCAACCATGCCTCATGATCTACATGTGTACTTGAAGAAGCTAAGTACACATCCCCACCTTCATCTGAGGTGGTTTTTGCCTCTCCAGAAGGAGCATCATCAGATCCCTTTCCTTTGTCAGGAGCTTTAGATTTACAGTCCCTTTTGTGGTGCCTTTCCTTTCTGCATTTCCAGCACACCACCTTTACAAGTTTTCCAGGAGATTTAGATCTCCCTCTAGATTTAGATCTCCCACTCGATGACTTATTTTTGTTTCTTTTCTGGGATCATCCTCGTACAAACAAGGCATCACCATTCTAGATCTCCATATTTTTCTATCTCGTCTCCTCCACCAACAAGGATGAGACTATTTCATCAAACTTCAAGGCAGTTGCATTGCTACCTATTGCAATAACCAGACGATCCCACGAATCTAGTAGAGAACACAATAAACTGATGCACTTATCTTCATCTGAAATTTTAATATCAACGGATAATAACTAACTTACCACAATATTAAATGTGTTCAAATGCTTTGTCACCAAATCTCCATCTTTCATCCTCAGGTTATACAACTTTTTCTACAAGAATAGTTTATTCACCAGAGACTTAGATTGGTACAAAGTCCCTAACTTGTCCCACAAAGCCTTCGTCGTAGCTTCCCCTGATACATTCAGCAATATTGAATCTGAGACACACAATCGTATTGTGCTCTTTGCCTTCCGATCCAACTTCTTCCATTCTTCATCGAACACTCCCATTGGTTTAGTACCCGGATCTACCGCGATCCACTGATCGTTATCCACTAACAAATCCTCCATCTTGAGTTTCCACAACTCAAAACTTTGACCATTAAATTTCTCGATCTCTATCTTTCCACTGCTTGCCATCTTATTTCACCACCAGAATCGATCTCACAGATCTCCCATTGAACAAGGTCTACAGTAGGCCCGAGCAAAAACCATCAGCAACAAAGGCATCCCCTTGAAGCCAAAACAGCTCTGATACCAAATGTAGGTTTTAACCTTATACAAAAATTACCTGCATAAGAATTCTAAAACACGAAAAATAAACAATGCGAGAGAATAACACATAAAACACATATACACAGAGATTTTCCCCTAGATCCCAAAACTGGGACTACCAGCTTGATTTTTCATTATGTTCCTTTCAATATTACAATACATATTTATACATGCCGAAGCATCCAATGCCATGGACCGAAAACCATTGCATCCAATACCATGGACAAAAAACCATCGCGTCCAAAAACATGTGCGAAAATCATGCACAAAACCATAGGTGGGTCCGCCCAACCTAACATAGGTTCCAAAACCAAAATTTTCTGGAGCGCTGCCCTGGACCCCATAGAGTGGGGCTATAGGTACCCCTCAAACCCCTGTGACCTCCCCCCCTCTAACCCCCTGTTAACTACGTGAGGTACTCATGGAAAGAATATAACACAACCTAACATAGGGACCTAACATTCTATATAATTTGGAAGTCCTCAATGTGCTCTATCGTTGAACCATTTTGTTTGAGGTTTATCAATTGGCTAAATAAGGCATTGCTCTTTGTACCTTCATAATATGCTATCAATTCTTCTATAAAATTTGACAAAGTTATAAGTGATTTATGAGAACAAATTCATTTATACCATACAAATTGATTAGGTTCTAAATAAAAAGATGCGATGCATACATTTTTTGTGTGTTGCACATCATGTAGATCAAAGTAATGCTCTATTTGTAGTATCCATGTTACTATATCATTTCCATCAAACTTCCTCATATGGATATTTAGAATGTGGTGAATCTTAAACCCAATGTTAGAGTCTCTAAAATCATATTTCATATCCCTTTTGTCCTCATCTTGATTTTCATGGAGTACCTTGTCCCCACTAGGAAGCATTTCTTGTAGGAACTTTGTCAAACCTTCCATGTATGCTTTTAAACCATTCTTCAAACCATCCATATTAGCGTCCATGTCTTCTTTTGAATTATCTACCAAACCTTCCATATTGTCTTTTATTTTTGTTTATAAACCATCCATCTTAGCTTCCAATTCATTTTTGTTTACTCTTTGTGAGAGAAAATTTTGTTGCACTTGGTCTCATAATTTTGATATATCAAGTTGCATTTCTTCTTCTTCTTCATGTGTCATGGTAGATATTTTTGGTTGCTTACTAGGTGTGTCCATTTTTTTGTTTTGAGACATTTTGGAATCAAAAAATAATATCTATGCTTCACTATGCTGTTTGAATCACTTCAAACTAATTTTTCAAACAAAAGCTATACAAAATAAAATTAAAAAATACACACTTTTTCTTGCTTTTTAGGATCTCGATATTGAAACTATTATATGTAATTTCAACTCTCTAAGGTATAAAATTTCATCCTATGGTAGCCCTATTAGTTTTCTTTCCAACACCACAAGTCAAACCAAGATTGGATTCTTCAAGATAAAGTTATGCTCAATCTCCCACGATGAACTGATTATGGACTGGTTTAGTAGAGAAAACTTGTACGGACTTCCACATGTCACTATTTCATCCTTCAACCATGAAAATGATACATGAAAAACTAAATTTTGTGCAATTTCATTCACCTTTTACAAAATTCAAATTCAATACTGGTAGAGAAAGTTATGATGATTTTCCTTAGGTCACTTTGTTGGAAATAATACTGAGAAGGGGGGGTGAATCAGTATTATCAAATCAATATAACTTTTTTCATTTCCATATTCAGATTCATATATGCTACTTCAAATAATTAAAACTATGTGTATACGCAACTGCATGTAAAGCAACAAGCGTATATCCAGTAAACTTATAATTCAATTAGTTGCTTCTTAATGAGTGCATCAGAACATTATTAACCATATTAACAGTAAACAGTTGCAGTAAAACAGAACAGATCATCACACATAAGGAGCACACACCATGATATAAGGTGGAAACCCAATGTGGGTGAAAACCACTTGCTGCAATTTGTCTCTATCTTCTTTTAATTAGAAACTTATTTTTACAATGATTCTGTACTGGTGCAGTCTTATACTAGTACGCAGGCTACTACCTGTAGAAGGCTACAACCTTCTCTCATTCTCCAGACTCTCCTGGAAGTGAGCTACAACCCCCTTAGCTCTTGTACTAGCTGAAATACTATTACGTAGGTGCTAGCCTACAGAAAGGCTACAACCTTCTCTTTTCTTCCAGGCACCACATTTCATAAATTTTCAGACGGGATCCATAAATACAAAATAATCACCATTGCAATACAATCATCAACTTATAACTGCATCGTCAATCTCTGAATCACCCAATACTGAATCACTGAAACCCTGTCATCAAAATACAGTTACTTGAACACAGACCAGAGCCCAAAACTCTGCAACAACCACTAGAACCAACAGCAACCTGAAACATCAAACCTCATAATGTATACGCCACTTGACTGTGTCAAAACCGCGTGTACACGCGCTTTCACCAGAGAGAACCCACGTATAGATCTAAAGATAATTACTTATACCTTTGCTGCCATTTCC
Organism: Pinus tabuliformis; assembly: GCA_031772625.1. Taxonomy (NCBI): domain Eukaryota; kingdom Viridiplantae; phylum Streptophyta; class Pinopsida; order Pinales; family Pinaceae; genus Pinus; species Pinus tabuliformis. The sequence continues at coordinate 280,973,565 of CM062816.1, forward strand.
AACTTGATTCAGATCTAGCCAAGCATCACAAACCCATAACCAGCATACTAGATCTTCACCCTTCATCAGACGTTCATTACTTCCACTTTCCCCACTTGGCCTAATGATCTTCTCCTTATATAGGTTTAGGCTTCTCTCAATACCATGGTCCAAAACCATGTAGAAACAATACCTTGGACCCAATACCTAGGATCAATACTTCAGACCAAATACCACGGACCAATACAAAAATACCATGGACCAAATACCACGGACCAAAACTTAGTTTTCCAACATGTACGTGCCTTTCCTTCTATGAACCTATGTGTGTATGCATACACGCCTTTTGTTCTTCTCACCCGCGTGTATACGCACTTTCATCAAGGTTAACCTACATATATCTCTCTCTTGACCTGTTGTACTAAGATCTGTCCTCTGATTGAGTTGCCATCACCTGTATCATACCCCTAAGTGAGTTGCCATCAAGGACAACACTTGTATCATAATGCCAACACACTTGTTTGAGACTTATTTTCGAAGCCTGCAAAAGCCCTAAATTCTTCGGAGCACATCTCAGACAATATAGGAAACTAATATCTGAAATTATTATACGAAATTCACCAACATTTCATCTCCACATGGTCAAAATTTTAACGTCTTAAGCCTTGTAGAGAAAACATTATAGTGAAAATTCCAAGAAGAACTGTTTAAAGCAGCGAAACCCTAAAATCCAAAGCTCTGATACCAAATGTTATGCAACCAAATCACAAAAATAGAAGAAAAGATAGATCAACAATTTGAAAATTAGCCTCTTAGACGGGGGAACCTCTTTTACATCACATAAATGAAAAATTACTGAATTATACAAATCTCAAGACCTCCTTGATATAAATATGAGTCTAAGGGGGCACAATATAATCAGAGCCTACATAACAATAATAATGTAAGGGCACAACAATAACAATAGTGGGATTTTATGGGGCACAACAATAACAATAGGGGGCTACATGGGCACAACATTAATAATAAGGGGAATAAACTAGTATTATAGGGACCTAACAAATTATTTGCACTGACTAGTTGGTATATCGAGTCATTAAGATAGTGGTTGGAATACGTTACCATAGATGAATGTGGCATTCCTATGTGGGAATGTTGTTGAATGTATTCCATGAATTCCTGTAATTATTTTAAGTCGGTGTATTGGTATGTACGACCTATGTGTGAAGAGATAGATGATCTTTGTCACTTAATCGAGCATACGCATGAAATGATGAGGCCAATGAACCTTAGGTTCTAATTTACAGATAAATAAGGATTAACATCCATTTACATATGTGTGTGTGTGTGCAAGTGATCGGGGAAGAGTCCCTTGAAAACCACCAACCATTTATGGTTCACACATGGCCAAATTTTGGGGCTCAACTCTATGCATGCACTAACTAGAGGCCAACACCCTAAGGGCCAGGTCATTGATTCATGTAACTACATATCATGGCCAAGGGAAAGAGCCAACTCGAATTGATGGCATGGATTGACTTTTGAAATCAATGGTTGGGAAAAATAGCAAGGCCTCCCTCATATGACATCAGTAAGGGGAGGGGGAAGTCCCACATGAATCATATCCATTGACTAAGTCATGGGAGACCAACAGATAAGAAATTGGCGAGGTCTTCCCCCCTGTGATGTCAACGAGTAGAGGGTGAGCTTGCACATATCATTAATTCAATGGTTTAATGTGGGTTTTCATATAGTGGAGAGTCATATATATATATATGGGAGAACCATGAAGCTAGTCCAGTGTGACACGTGATCCAAAAGTGAGGTCAATCGGGCTTGATGGCATAATTCGAAGTTCGAGTTGGCCACTAGGTCAAGGACAAGCTTAAACAAGAGGCTGGGTTGACCACCAAGTAGAGGGTCGAGCCCTTTTGATAAGTTAAATGTGTAGGATTATTGGAACTAGGTTGACCTCCGATTTCGGAGAGGAGTGTGCCTATCCACATGGATTTGTCCATGGTAGAAAACCAAATGTGTTAGGCACCACACAAGGCATTATACAATTGACACATGGAAATCAATGATGAAGTGGCAATGTTTTAATTGGCCTATCTTTGAATGATCGTATCTTATCATCCATAAGTTGGATCAAAGTAAAATTTATATCATTGGCGCAACAATGTCATACATTTTAAGTTCTAATGAAATAGAAAAAGGGTCAAAAAATTTAGACCCCATTTCCATAACTAAACCATGGAAAAAGGGTTAGGAGGGTATGTGTTACATTAAACCCAAGACACACTTGGAAGGATTTTAAAATAGTTGTTGCTCTTCCAATCATTTCAAGACCCTATCAACAGGTTGTGCATGTTCTTCCTAATATTTGTTGTAAATTAATGTCATCAAAAAATACTAGCACAAATTTTCTAAGGAAGGGTTTGAAAATAGAATTCATCAAGCTTTGAAATGTTGAAGGTGTATTTGTAAGTCCAAATGGCGTAACAAAAAACTCATAATGACCTTCATATATTCTGAACACTGTTTTTGGAATGTCTTCTTGATTCATTATGATTTGATGATATTCAAAACAAAAGAAAATTGATCCATGCAATTTATTAATGCAAAAATATTAAGCTTATATTTGATTGTCAGTCTCTTCAATTGTTTGTAGTTTAGACACATATTCCACAAACCATCATTTTTTATAATCATCACCACTGGTGACGAGAAAGCACCTTGGCTAGGTTGAATCATGCCCACCTCTAACATTTCTTGAAAGATATGCCCAATCTCATCACTCTTTTATGCATGTGGAATCTGGATATCTGCCTAATGTTAGGTCATACACTTCTAGGTTACAAATGAATAGCATGGTCATGATCTCAGATAGGTGGAAGAACCTTGGGAATTTCTTCAAATTCCTTAGCATGATTGTTGAAAACATTTTGAAATCCACTAAAGCAGAGGATATAAAAGTTTGAACATTTAACGAACACAATTGTGCAATTATACCTTAATGTCCCTTTTTCAACAATTTTTTCATGCTATTATAGCTAATCACTTTATTGGCTTTCCCTTGCATGCCTCTAAGCTCAATTTATTTTCCTTCCAATAAAAATCTTATGAAAAGATATTGCAAATTAAGGGCCATTATACTCAATGATGGTGACCATTGAAACCCTAATACAACATTAGTACCACCCATTTGGATTGAAATCATTGGAATAACTAATAAATACTCCCCCATATTTAGCTTATTATTATTGCACTTCCCTAAGCAATTTATGGTACGTCCATCTACATTCATCATCTGGAATACAGGTGTTGGATATAAAAAGAAATTAAGAATTTTTTTCAATTTGTAATTGATGAAGTTATGAATACTACTTATATCAATCAATATTTTCACCCCTTACCTTTTGATATATCCTTCTATCTTGAGGATTTGTGGAGTATTGATGTCAGCCAATACATGATAAGAGATTATTGGAGTAGTCTCTTCTATCTCTAGATCTTGTGAATTTCCAATTCCTGATCTTCTTTATCTTCACAGTCTATGTATATAATTTCTTCTCACTGCATTAAACCCTTTAATATAATTGTTGTCACAATTTAAACATAATCCCTTTGCTCTTATTTCATCCATTTGATGAGGAGTCAACCTTGTCGATATAGGAAAGGGAGCATGATTTTCTCTATAGTTATTAGTGACCAATGTTCTAGTGGCCATATTTTTACTTTCAACTTTCCTTGCCAACTAAAACCATGCTCTAAAGATTTAGGTTTAAAGAGACACACATCATGTTGAATTCTTTCCTTTAAAGTTCCCATAAATAGGTCTAACAAGTTATCCTCTGAAATATTATTTACTCTTAAACTCAACTTTTGGAATTGTTGAATGTGCTCTATAACTGGAACTTTTTGTTGAATATTTATCAACTAAAATATGTGTTTATATTAATATACCCATAATGTGCCATGGATTCCTCTGTAAAAGTGGATCAATCTATAATAGAATCAATTTTTCTTTCATAAAGCCATTGACACCAACATACCATACATGTTGGTCTTGTTCTAAAAACATGGATGCAATATTTATCTTTTGTAAGGTTGCCACTTGGTAAAAATCAAAATCTTGTTCCATTTTAAATATCCATGTTATAGGATCATTACCATCAAATTTCCTCAAATCAATTATCGAAATGTAGCAGTTCCTTGTTGCTGACTTGAAGCCTCGATGATGTGGATCTTAGATTGAAAATTCACGATTATGGTTCTACGATTCAAAAGTTGTGCACTTCAATTGTGATAGGATACTCCCCATATGATATTGATTCTTAACAGTATCCTTCTCCTTATGTTCACACTTTCCTTGGATCTCCACACCCCTTTTGGGAAGCCTCTCCAATAGAAGATTTTCCATGACAATTATGGATTTTTATATTTCTTCCTTATTTCCATTCATATGCTTTTCCACTCCTCCCTTATTTTCATTCATATTCTTCTTTGTTTCTGTTATGAACCCAGCTCAAGAAAAGATAGATCAACGCCTTAGAATTTAGCCTCTTCGAGGGGGCAACCTCCTTTACATTACATAAATGAACAATTCTTGGATGATACAAATGACAAAACCTCCTTTCTATATATAGGAGTCTAAGGAGTCACAATATAACCCAGCCGACCTAACAATAATAATATAAAGCCACAAAAATAACAATAGAGGGATTCTCTGGGGCACAGTAATAACAATATGGGGATAATAGGGGCACAACAATATTAATAAGGGGTACAATTACAATAGTAATGGGGTAATCACTAGTATTATAGGGACCCAACATGCCCCTCTCCTTCAAAAAAGTGTTGTCCTCAACGCTTGAGTAGTTCTGGATACTTCTGTATAAAATTCTCATCCTCCCATGTGGAACCTTCAACGGATAAGTTCTTCCACTTGATAAGATACTCTGAAATTGATCGATTTCGTAGCTGTCGAGTTCTTGTTTCTGTGACTGCTTCCGGTTCCAATATAAGTTTTCCTTCCTCGTCAAGTTCTGGCAATATTGTTTGAAATGGGATCTTGTCGCCTATAACCTTCTTTAAACATGAAACATGGAAAACTGGGTGCAATCGAGAAGCTGCAGGAAGCTCCAATTTGTATGCCATAGTACCAATCTTTTGCAATACCTTGTATGGACCATAATACTTTGGTGATAATTTATTATCCTTCTTAGCTCGCTTGAGGGACATTTGCTTATATGGTTGTAGCCATAGGAATACCCAATCACCTACATAAAAACTTCTTTCATTGCGATGTTGATCTGCCTGTTGTTTCATTCTATTATGTGCCAACACGAGGTTATCCTTTAAGAGTTGGAGGACTTGTTGTTGATGTTCGATGTGATGTTCCACTGCCTGAACCTTAGAATTTTCTCTTAAATATGATGTGATGGATGGTGGTTGATACCCATAAAGTGCCATAAATGAGGTCATTTTTGTTGTTGTGTGGAAGGAAGTGTTATACCACCATTCAGCCAGAGGCAACCATTTGACCCATTTTGTATGTTTATCAGATACAAAGTAACAAAGATATCCTTCCAAACATTTGTTTACTATCTCAGTTTTCCCATCAGATTGAGGATGATAAGATGAGCTATGAGCTAACTGAGTACCAAGACAAGAAAATAATTATGTCCAAAATTTCCAGTGAAAATAGGATCTCTGTCACTTAGAATAATCTTTGGGTTTCCATGTAGCTTTTGAATTGTTTCCATAAATGCAGTAGAAACTGTACTGGCTTTAAATGGATGTGATAATGCACAAAAGTGTGCATACTTGGTAAGTCTGTCAACTACCACCATGATGACACTCTTTCCCTCAGACTTGGGTAAACTTGTGATAAAATCCATTAAAACCTCCTCCCAACGTTGGCTTGGAATGGATAAAGGTTGTAATAGACCCGATGTCTTAATTGTTTCAACTTTATTTTGTTGGCAAACCAAACATTCTGCCACAAACTTTTGGATATCTGATTTAAGGCCATCCCAAAAAAATTCCTTCTTAACCCTGTGGTAAGTTTTTAAAAATCCTGAGTGCCCTCCTAAGGGAGAAGTGTGCAATTCCATAAGAATATTTTGTTTTAGCTGAGAATTCTTACAGAGGTATAAGCGATCTTTGTACCATAACGAATCATTTTTCCAGCTAAATGTATCAGATGTACTAGAATCTTGTTGTAACTTTTGAATAAGTGCCCACACTTCTTCGTCATTCTTCCATTCCTCCCTTGCTTCGTTTATACAATCTGGTTGGATAATAGAAATGTGATGAGCCCCAAATTTGGTAACATTTTGGGCTCATTTGGCCTAACTACCCTTGCTCAATCCTTCATTTTTTATAACTTATGCATCATTTTTTAGTATGTTTATGTCATTTGTACGAATAAGGGTAGTCACTATTCCTAGGTGGCTAACACGTGCTCATTTCAGGATTTTTTGACACATGTTGGAGCAAAACCGAGAAGACAAGGGCTAGGAGACAGCCAAGATGGGGTTGAGGATTCATAGGGGGGTTGTCCACGGCATTAAATAGCCTTCCTCAGGATCTTCACCCCCAACTCCGAGCTCCAAAAGCCACCAAAACCGGATCTATAAGGCAACCAAACAGATTTTGTGGAAGCAGCTGTTCACTCCCAGTGTGGTCAGCCAAGTCCCATAGATTTAGGAGGCCAACTTGGGCATCGTGATGTATAAATGATAAGGCTTCAGCCTTTGAAAAGGACTTTTGGAAAAACTTTTGCACATTCTGCACTACGAGCTGCCAGCTCTGTTTTGTTCTTTTGTAGCCATTATTGGCATAACTCTTGACTTATGATTATTATTTTTTAATGAGAAGCAGTCAGATTTGATCTCAGCTCTGAGTTTCTAGAGGAGCCATAGCTCTCGGGGTTGGGCCCAACCTGAGAGCCTAAGGCCTCCTTCTTTGTATTGATATCTTGCCTTTCAGCATTATGATTTTCTTTGCATGCATTTGAAACGCAGTTTGTTGAGTTAGATTTCGTTGTGTGGTTAAGTAGGTCATTGTTGAAGAATAGAGTTGTTTCAGATGTTTAGAATAGAGTAATGAGATAAGAAGTGATAAAAGCTCCAGAAAAGGGTTGCCTGCACTCTCATTTTCACCTCTTCCTAGGGGCTGGAATTGCAGACAGTGCTTCCCAACAAAAACACTAGTTTGCTTACCCATGAAATCTTCGGTGAAGTGTTTTCATTTGTAGGAGTTATTCATGCGTTCAAACCTCTTGGAATGTTTCTTTGCTTCAATACTGTACGTGGTTCTCTTTAGAAATAACGTTGTTGTTCATTGGTTTCATTAACAGTTAGGATAGATTAGTTAATATTTTGATTAGGTGCAGGATGTGGTTGATTTGGCTAAGTTTACACTGTGCGGTGCATCTCCATCACTCTCTCGTCCATCTAAGCTTCGTCCAGGCCAACTGCTCATCTCCAAGTTAGATCCCTTGTCTCACAACTACTCTTTTGCCCACGTCACCCTACCTTCTTGGCCTTCCATTTCCTCTGCCCTCTTTAAGACAAGCTAGCTTTCCACACCCTCTCATCACTTCATCTCTCTGTCACTAAGTCATTACAAACCCCTATCCTACCTCCCTATCCATTCATGCATCCTCTTTCACTCACCCATCATCCAAAATCCAATTGTAGAACATGCTGTAGAAATTTCTGAACATCCTGTAGAAATTCTGAAACATCCTGTAGAACCCTTGCAAACTTCCTGTAGAAGCTCACAAATGAGGTTTCTTGATATCCAAACTTTGTGAAACTCTCTGGAAGGGTGTTAGGGACTCCTTAGACCCTCTCTGAACCTTCCCGACCTCTTCCAAGCATTTCTCCTCCTTGACCCACCTCTGCACAGTAAAAAGCCAGTTAAAAGCACAAGCATGTTAATTCTAATAACTTATTCAAAAATACAAAAAGAGGTTTCTTCAGGTAGAGGTAGTCTAGACACATGTATCTTACCTTCATAGAAAGTAATGGCATCTCTCTGTAGTTTTCATTCTCCTCTTTGCATCAGTAGGACTAGCTAGTAGAATTAGGATTTGCTAGGGTTTGTGGTTCTTTTTGGCTTTCAGGTTCTTTCCGCAAGTAGATTAGCTTCCTTTGAGTTAGCTTTCATCCATCAATTAAAAAGCTTCTTCTAAGAGCTAATAGAAGTTGGCTTGAGCCCCTAGCGGACTTGTGCCAGCTGACCAAGTGACAGCTGCGGCAAGAGCTAGTACTTGTGCATACAGCACTGTCGCTTCCAAGTTTGTTACGAACTACCGGGTTGATAAAATTAAAGAAGGGAGTCCCAGGAGTTGTAGCATTATTGCTACAATACTGGAGCCCACCATCTTTTTGGCGCCGTTTCCAGGGAAGCGTCAGAGTATTGGTGATTGTTGCTTTTCTTCTATTTTCCTACTCTCGCCTTCTGCTAAGTAGTTTATTTCATTTCCATTCTGCAATTTCCTTTCCGCAAAAGTAGCGTAGACATTTCCTGCTTTCATAGATTAGCATTTCAATTCCGCAATTTCATTTCTGCAAGCGTAGATTAGCATTTCAATTCCGCAAGCGTAGCCTAGCATTTCATTCCTGCAATTTCATTTGAGCAAAATAGATTAGTTCTTTCATGCTTTCATTTCAATTCCGCATTTCCATTTCAGCAAGATAGTTAGTTGCAGTTCAATCTATTTTAGTTTTGCAGGTACCAGAAAAAAAGAACAAAAGCAATCAAAAGTCTTTCCATTTCATGCCTCGTAGAAATCGAGATAAAACAGGCAAATTCTTACCCAACACCCCCACCACTTCACTGAGTCACCCTTCTCTCTTCTTTGGTGACAGTGATCCAGAAGAACCTATAGGCAAGCCTCTTGAGATATACGAAGATCCTATAACAGAAGAAGAGTTAGAGAACACTCCATCTGAAGCCATGGCTGACAATAGAAGAGAAGATGAGAGAATAGAAGGTGCCTTTCCCATCCGAGAGACCAATGGAGACATGAAAATGAAAAACATAAGCCCCTCTGCTTTACCTCACTTCCATGGACTGACTACTAAAGACCCTGATACCTTCCTGTTTGAGTTTGTTGTCCTTTGTCGAACCTATGACTATACCGAAGATGAGCAAAAACTAAAACTCTTCCCCTCTACCCTTAAGGATGCAACATTACGCTGGTTCATGGGCTTACCTGGGAACAGTATCACCACTTGGGCTCAGATGCAGCAAGCTTTCAATACCAAATACCGGGACTACTGTAGGTCCAAGGAAGCCAAGGGAGAAATCTTTCGGATGACCATGGGGAATGATGAGTCTTTATAAGATTACGAGGAAAGGTTCCAACTTAGCTATAAATGGGCCAGGTGCACACTTGACCCTGAATCTCTTAAGTTGGTCCTACTCCGAGGAGTCCCTGAAGACCTTCTAGATACCCTTCACATGCTAGCTGGAGGAGATATTTACCAACTACCTTATGAGGATATAAAGACTGTGTTTAGGAACCACTCTAGGGCAGCCCGGAAAAGAGGTAGAGGAAACCCCCTCTCAGCTAGTATTCCTTTCTCCAAACATGAGTTTGCAAATCAGTTAGAGGACCTCAAGAGTGAGGTGAGACAAACCATTGCCATGCAACTTGATACATTCCGAATCCAGCAGAAGAAAGAGGAAGCTGAGAGGGCTTTGGCTATCTTCTGCCCTAGGTGTACAAGGAAGCACCCTAAGAACGAGTGCCCATTACATTCGGTAGAGGTATGTTTCGTTTGTGAGGAGGATCACCCCACAAACCAATGCCCAACCCTACCTGGGCTTAAAGCCATGTACCAAGGAATGGAGGCGCCCACTGAACCTCTCTATTTCCTCAACCAAAGGAGGCCACATGGACCGAGACCTTACCAGCAGGGGATGCAAGGGACATCCCAAGCTTATTATAGCCCCAACCAATCTGCTCCTATGCCTTCCTGGGGTCCCCCTGCTCATCCTTCTTGGTCTGTACCTCCCCCATGGTCTTACCCACCTCAGTACCATACTCAGCCCACTACTCATTCGTTTCACTCACATGCCCAGCCACAGCCTCAGTGGAATGCACCTCAACCGGGGTGGAGGCCCCAGTACAATACTCCTCCCACCATTTTGCCTCCACCACAAGCTCAACCACAACCATTACCTCCTGCTCCTCCAAGACAACCCCAAATGCCTGATCAACCGAACCCGAATCCCAACAACCGACAGGCCTAGCAGGTATATACTGGGGAAACAACATGCCCTACCTATGTTGTGGAGATCCAAGAGATCAACCTGCGATCTGGGAAGACTCTTCCGGATCGCCAACCTCCTCCCCCAGAGGACGAGGAAGATAAACAGGAAAGTGAACCAAAAGCCATTCCACCCTTTCCTGAGAGACTAACAGCAACCACACAACCCAACCCAGAGGAGGATGAGCTTCTGGGAGAACTCAAACAGTTGTGTGTGAGAATATCACTTCTCCAAGCCATCAAAGATGTACCGATATACAACAAACTGGTTAAGGAAAAGTGTTTCAGACACCCAGGCAGGCGAAAAAGAGATGCCTCAACCATCAACGTCATAGGACAACTGTCTGATCTTATGTTGGGGCAAGTAATCTGCCCAAAGTATTTGGATCCTGGGAGTCCTATAGTTGATGTCCACATCAATGGCACCATCATACCCCACACTTTGATTGATCTAGGGGCTGCCATTAATGTGATGACCAGAGATACCATGCTCAAACTCAACCTTCAGGGTTCCTTGAGAAAGACCTCGACAGTCCTGCAGCTAGCAGATCGCTCCACCGTGACTCCCGAAGGGATTGTAGAGGATGTCTTGGTCTCTGTTGACTCTTGGGAGTACCCTGCAGACTTCTTGGTTCTTCAACCAAAGGCAAAGCTTACTGGATACCCCTTTATTTTGGGAAGGCCTTGGTTAGCCACTGCAGATGCTTACATAAGCTGTCGTGCAGGAAACATGACCATCAAAAATGGTCCTATGTCCAAGCAGCTAGTCCTATATCCTCCTGCCCAACCTCTATTAGAGCATGACTTACCACTTTGGTTGGAAGAAGGAGAAGAGGATGAGGTGTACTCTGCACCCTTGTGCACCTTAGAAACCACCAGGGGAGGTCCTCAAACCAAGGATGATTTGATTGAGACCTTGATTCAAAATCCACCTCCCAGTGCATTGTCCTTAGAGAAATTGGTGGAGGATACCCAAGCCAGCACCTTAGTGGACCTTCATGGGGCCAATCCAACCACTCCCAGAGTCAAAAATGTGGAGTTTGGCCCCGAGAGAACGTTAAAGATCAGCTCCTCCCTATCTCCTTCCTAGGAAAAGGAGCTGTGTAGTCTGTTGGCCAGTCATCTAGATGCTTTTGCTTGGAGCTATAAGGGGATGAAAGGAGTCCATCCTTCGGTCTGTACCCATCACATCTACATCAAAGAAGATTGTAAACCGGTTAGGCAACCCCAAAGGAGAATGAATCCAGCCCTTAAGGACATCGTCAAGGAAGAATTGCAAAAACTGTTGGATGCAGGATTCATTTACCCCATCTCGGATAGCAAGTGGGTGTCCCCTCTAGTGTTGGTTCCCAAGAAAAACGGGAAGTGGAGAATCTGTATGGACTACCGAGAACTGAACAAAGCCACCAAGAAAGACCACTTTCCTCTACCTTTCATAGATCAAGTGTTGGATGGACTGGCGGGAAAGAAGTTTTTCTCTTTCCTAGATAGGTTTAGCGGGTATAATCAGATCCAAATCAGCCTGGAAGACCAAGATAAGACCACCTTCACTTGTCCTTGGGGTACCTTTTCTTACCGAGTTCTTCCCTTTGGACTATGCAACGCTCCTGCCACCTTCTAGAGAGCCGTCTTGAGCATCTTTTCCGAGCTGGTCCATGACTCGGTGGAAATCTATATGGATGACTTCACTCCTTATGGGTCCAACTTCCAGGAAAGCATTGTCCAATCTTGGAAAAGTCCTAACCAAGTGCATTGAGATGAAGCTGTCCCTTAGTCCTGAAAAATGTGAGTTCTTGATGACTGAAGGAACTGTGTTAGGACATACCATTTCTCGCCAAGGGTTACAGGTGGATCCTAACAAAATTGCTCTCATCAAAAAGGTTCCACCTCCTCAGAAGGTAAGAGATGTTCGAAGTTTCTTAGGTTTAGCAGGGTATTATAGGAGATTCATTAAAGACTTCAGTAAGCTAGCCTCGCCATTGTTTGGCCTCTTAGCAAAAGATGTTGAGTTTAAATGGACTGACAATTGTCAGAAGGCTCTGAATGAATTAAAGGATAAGTTGGTGTCTGCCCCAATCTTGAGAGGTCCAAATTGGGCCCTACCTCTCCACATCCACACTGATGCCTCGAACAAAGCCATAGGGGCAACCTTAGGACAAGTTGAACAAAAACTTCCATACGCCATATACTTTGTCAGCAAAAACTTATCCAAGGCAGAACTGAATTATACTGTAACTGAGAAAGAATTCTTGGCCGTGGTCCATGCACTGAACAAGTTCCGACATTATATCACTGGCTATCAAACATTTGTACATACTGATCATGCTGCAATTAGATATTTAATGAATAAACCAGATGTGAATGCTCGTATTATTAGATGGTTACTTTTGTTGCAGCAATTTGATTTGACTATCATTGACAAACTAGGTAAAGGAAAAGTTGTTGCTGACTTCTTGTCTAGATTAGATTTACCTGCAGGAGAGGATGGAACAGTGGATGACCAGATGCCAGATGAACATCTGTTTGCTATCTCAGTACTCTCTCCATGGTTTGCTGATATAGCAAACTACCTTGTCTCAACACAGTTCCCTCCGCACCTATCCTCAAGAGAGAAGAGCAGAATCGTAAGGAAGAGTGCCTCATTCACTTGGATCGGGGGCAACCTGTTCAAGCTTGGCCCCAATCAGATCTTAAGGTGTTGTGTAAGGGAGGAGGAAGTCTTTGATATCCTCCTAACCTATCATGACGGGCCTTATGGAGGACATTTTGTAGCCAAAAGAACTGCCTTCAAAATTGTACAGGCAGGCTACTATTGGCCCACGCTTCATCAAGATGTCAGAAGATATATCAGCCAATGTGACCGATGCCAAAGGATGGGGAAACCGACTCCAAGGGATGAAATGCCTCTCCAACCTCAAGTGACTCTTGAGCCATTTGAGAAGTGGGGTATGGATTTTGTTGGTCCAATCAATCCTCCTTCAAGGCAAAGGTATTACATCATTGTGTGCACAGACTACCTGATAAAGTGGGTAGAAACCAAGGCAATCAAAGCAGCGACAGAAGAAAAGGTGGCCGAGTTCTTAAGAGAAAATATCTTCTACAAATTTGGCTACCCAAGAGAGCTAGTCACCGATCAAGGAAGCCAGTTCACCTCCAACTTAATTGAAGACCTACTCGCTCATCACAAAATCAAGCATAGGACTTCCACCCCCTATCATCCTCAAGCAAATGGGCAGGTGGAAGTCACCAATAGAGCATTGGAAGGGATCTTGACTAAGGTGGTGAGTAGCAGTAGAAAAGATTGGGCAGATCGCCTGGTTGAGGCCACTTGGGCTTACAGCACCACTTGGAAGACCACAACCGGCTTCACACCTTATGAGCTGGTCTATGGGAAGAGAGCTTTGCTGTCAATTGAGTTCGAGTACAACACCTTGAGGATGGCAGCTCAGTTGGACCTAGATCTCAGCCATGCCCAACAAGAAAGGTTATTGCAGCTGAATGGGCTGGATGAACACCGAATGCAGGCCCTTCTCCACTCAGAGGTGGTTCAACTTCAGAGGAAGGTATGGCATGACCGGAACCTCAATGACAAGCAATTCCAGCCGGGAGATTGGGCACTGTTGTACGATTCCATACATAAGGATTTTAAGGGGAAGCTGAGAACAAGATGGCTGGGACCATATGCAGTGGAGAAGTGTAATGACAATGGGTCTATTCTTGTTCGGACCATTGATGAGGAAGCCACCCCCATGCTCGTCAATGGGCATCGACTAAAGATCTATAGGAAGCCTCTTTCGAGGCAAGAATTCATCAAAACTGTGGAAAAATCAGTGCTGGTCATAGAAAAGGGTTCTGCCTCTATTTTGGGCATACCCTGATCTCAAAAAAAAAAGAAGAAAAAATAAAGATCCTTGGGTGAAAACCTTTCTGACGCTCAAAAGGCAGATGGTAGGGGTGAAAACCTCATTGAGGCGCCCCTGCTGTCTTTCTGAAAATTTTTGAATAAAAAAGACCCTTGGGTGAAAACCTCTCTGAGGTGCTCAAGGCAGATGGTAAGGGTGAAAACCTCACTAAGGCGCCCCTACTGTCTTTCAAAAAAAAAAAAAAAAAAAAACCAATAAGAAAAAGAAGAAAGAAAAAAACAAACAAAGAAAAGGAAAACAGAAAAGAAGGAAGCAGAAACAGGAAAACAGGCTCAAGATTTGACAATTCATGCAGGTTGCAGGTATTCCATGCGGAAAAGGAGGTCTCTCAACTCAAGGACAAGGGTCGCTACTATGCTACCAGGTGACCTCACCAGCACTCCCTCCAGAAACACTCATCTCTTCCAAGGTCTGGGCACGATTTGATTACAATTTAGCCTTCTACAGGAAGCTACAGGACTTTCTACAGGAAGTTTTGTATTTCTACAGGAAACTTCCTGTAGAATCTTTGGACGGCCCAGGACCGACTGTGTGGAATAATTTGAAGCCCGAAGTCCAATAACGAGGCATGCAACCAATGTTTTTCTCCATCACCCACTGCTGTCGCCTCCTTCTACCACCCCTGCTGCCATGCAATGGAAATACCTGCACAGTCAAATCAGAACGTTGGATTCTCAGAAGAAACAATTCTCAAATGGAATAAAGTATGCAGAGGCCCAATGCACTACTTATCAAAGCAATCTAAGGACCCTGCAATCGTGACCGTGATTCCACCGTTTCGGCATGCACCCGAGGAGGAGAAACGGCTACATGATATCCTACAGGAATCCTGTAGCAGTTGATCCGGCTAGAGCATACACCATGAAGGCACCTACAACTCATAGAGCTGGCACATGCACCATCCGTAGCCAGGTAACCGATCTCGTAACCAGCAGCAGTCGGCAAGAAGGAACTCCCGTGCCTGTGCATGAAGCAGCAGCAAGCGGATCCGTCACCTTCGTCCTGAAGCATGAAAATAACGTCGCGGCCGCACAGGTAAGTGCCTCACCCTTTTTCATCAAATTACATGAACAATGCTCTAAAATGTGTGCGAGTATGGAAATGAATGGGTTGAGCCAGTCGGGTAGCTAGTCGGGTAGCCATTCAACTGGCCACCATGACCAGTCTGATGGTCTCGTCCGATTCGGAAAGCATTGGTTGTGTCAAACAAGACAGGAAATGGACATGTGGGAAGCGTCCAGTCGGGGAGAAGCGACGATCTAATAGAAATGGCGGCGGTAGATATGTAGGGAATGATTCGGCGGTCAGGCAGACTTACAGTGGAATGATAACAGGTGACGTCGTCCAACGATCCGGCAGGGACAGCTCACCCCCGCGCCATGAGTTCCGCAGGGATTCAAATCCACCGGCTAGATCGCGTATGGCACTCCACTCATTTATCCTCAACCGCTTTGCAGTCGAGTAAGCATCTGAAATTTCCTGAAGACTGTTACTCCGAGTCCTCGGCCTGTTCAAACATCCGGTGGTTGCACAGAAGGCCCAGAACCACTGACGCGCTCTCCAGAACCCGTGCACGACTTCTACAGGAAGCTGCGCTACAGGAAGCTCACCGCTACGGAGGAAATTAATCTATTCACGTCAAAGGTGGCAAGTTGGAACGAGGTAAGCCTGAACCTAGTCCTCCCATGCAATTGGTTTGAAGGGTGGCGAAGTCGACGTCCTAAAAAAGTAGAATTGCAATCTGCGCATCAATTTTCAAGCGTCGTCTTACTTCTGCATGAGAATTGTCGTCGTAGTGTATATGCGGGGTTTTCTACAAGATTTGGTTCATAATTGAGCCACTGTCAAGGCTCACCTGTAGATAGTCATGAATTCACAAACTGTGTGCATGACAGAGGCGTAATTCTGCACTCTGTCTAAGGAAATCCCAAAGGTCCATCTTTTTATACGCGCCAGCCAGCTCCGGATAACACAGCAAGCTTTCACCATGCCGGGTGGGTTCATTAGGAAAGAACCGACAGACTCAAAGAAGCTACGGGAAAACCTGGAGGGGGTAGACCTGTTTTCTCGTGCACGGTGGATGTCATCCTGCGACAAGCTTCAAGGTTACGATGACGAGGTGGCAGAGGAATTCCTGCGAGCTTTGAAGCCAAAATCAAAAACGTTGGCCATTGTCAATTTCAGAGGTTTGAATCTCAGACTCACCCCACAGTTCATCAGCAGAGTCACTGATCTCCCGATGGGGGTACTATGGGATAAGGAGGAGAGAAAACTAGGCCAGAAGGCTAAGAAGGAATTCTTTCTACCGGAGGAGCAATTCTCAGAGTACAAGAACGGAGTTCGAAGAGCCAGCCTACAGCCGCTCTGGAGTGAGGTCAGTCTCCAAATTATGAAGTATATCATGTGCGAGGGGCGATTCAGCATCGTGTATGGATACCATTTCCGGCTGCTCACAGAACTTAGGCACCAAATGGACCTACCCTCAGAAAGCAAGTTGAGTATTCCTTACTTCCTCCTATAGTCCATGACTGAATGTGCAACCAAGTTACGAGAGGGAATGCCAGACCAGGTAGCCCATCATGGGCTCATTAAGCTCCTCGTGGAGGATGCACTCCACACATACATTGTTCCTCTCTCGTGGGAAGCCTTTCGAAACTTGACTAAGGATGATGACATCAAAATTTTGGCTGAGGAGCTCACCTCCTCCAGCAGCGAGGAGAAGGAACCAATTAAAGCAGAGAAGAAAGGAAAAGGCCAAGAAACCATGGCCAAAGCACCAAAGAAAGAACACAAGGAGAAACAAGAGAAACACCAGGCTGCCAAAACAGAGGATGACAAACCCACATTAACACCCAGGGAGAAAAGGTTACAGAGCAGGGTGGGAAGGACTAAACAAGTCCACGTCAGTGAAGGCACCTCTAAGGCAGCCTCAGCAAAGTCAAAAGACAAAGCACCCTCAGCCAAGCAGGCTAAAACGGTGCCACCTGTTTCTACAGGAAAATCAAAAACGGCTTCTACAGGAAGCCAGAAATCAGCCGCTACAAGGCTTTCTACAGGAAGTCCTGAGAAAGGAACACAGAAGGGGAAGACGGCCGAAATCCTTGCTAGGGAGGTAGCAGCTGTGCTGGCCACCCTAAGTACCCCTCCCAAGCCAAAGGAAAAACGAAAGAGGGAGACCCCTCTGTATTTCAAAGCAAGGAGAAGTGTCAGAATCAAAACAGGCAGGCCCCAACCTCCATCCAGCGACCCAATTACCATAGAAGACACCCCTACCTCACCAAGGGAGAGGTCCCCCTCAAAAATATCAGTCACTTATGAGCGGGGGAGCCCAAAGACAACTGCTTGGAAGGAGAGGATGGAAAGGTTGGCTTCAAAAACCCCTCTACAGGATGCTGAGGCCGTTCTACAGGAAACATTGGCCAGGCTCAAGGAGACCGAAAGAATGGAGGGAGAGGCAGCCACATCACCACCAAGGGAAGTCAGAGTAGAGCCACGGAGGGAAGAAGAGGTAGAGCATATTCCGGAACCTAGTCCCCAGCCAAGCTTGAGCTTGTATTATAACTTTTTGGAGGCTGGAAAAATTATTCCACAGAAATTCACAGTGCCACTTTTCTTTGCATTGGAGGAAGAAAGAGTGAGAACCCACACGTGGATGAGGATAGCTAAATCTAAAGGAGTGGCAGATATAGGCCCCTTGGAGGAACAACTCAAGGAGGCACGAAGAGAATTAGCTATGGCCAAACACGTGGGAAACTGCCAGCGGGTATTCCTACAGGAAGAGAATGAGAAACTCAAACTGCAGCTACAGGAACAGAGGAAAGAAAGGGGCACAGCATCAGAGGACACTACAGCAGAACCTCAAGGCAAAGAAGGACTGCAAGTTGGTCTTGGGGAGCTAAACCAGCATCTACAGGAAAGGGAATTGCAAGCACAAATCGAGATACAAGCTCTCAAACAGCAGTTACAACAAAAAGAGGCACAACTAGCCTGCATGGCCAGTTGGGCCATGGATGCTCTACAATGTAGACAACCGGCCAAATCTTATGACCTATACCTACGGGAACAATGGCTGCAATTCCAAATTAATGCATTAGCACAGAGGGGTATCTCCCAAATCCAAGACCCCCAGCAGTTCACAGAGTTATGCAATAGTAGTTCATCAGAGGACAAGGCCAAGCTATCGGAGTTCTATCTCCATAATTTGGCCCTTCCTAATGTGACTTCATGGGATCCCAACACAGTCGTAGGAGATATGCAGTTGATGGAATTTGCCTCATGGTTGAACCATGAAGAAAAGAGAGCAGCAGAGGTCAAAGAGGTCATGAACCGAGAGTTACTTGAGCCACTGCTGATTAGAGTAGAGCCAGGGGACCCCACTGCATTGATATCAGCCCACCAACACTTAGCAACCGACTCTCAAGCTTTATTGAAATACATGGATTAGCAGGCTCAGGCTATAGCACATTTCGAGGATATGGAGCGACTATTAGGGGACAATTGTGTTCATGCTTGCACCCGCCGGTGGAACACATTGTCCCACAGCCTCAAAATCAGGGAATATCACACTCCAACTCGAATGAGGGAAGCTCTAGTATGGGTGCCCCTCTATAAGAAGTCCATACAGAACCTCCAAGCCAGCTGGATTGGCCTCAAGCTAAGCCCACCTTTGCTTTTAGGATTGATGGAAGGCAGCACAGAGAAAGAAGAGCATAAGCAGTGGGAAGAGGTGGAAAGGAAGGCTGGGTTCCATGCCAGTGAGGAGGATACTACTTCAGAAGCCTGGGATGTGAGAGTGGCGGTGAAAGCAATGAAGGACGAGGAGCTGGATTAGTTGCTCAGGGATGAGCAATCATTTTAGCTGTGGGGTGATGATGAGCCCCAAATTTGGTAACATTTTGGGCTCATTTGGCCTAACTACCCTTGCTCAATCCTTCATTTTTCATAACTTATGCATCATTTTTTAGTATGTTTATGTCATTTGTACGAATAAGGGTAGTCACTATTCCTAGGTGGCTAACACGTGCTCATTTCAGGATTTTTTGACACATGTTGGAGCAAAACCGAGCAGACAAGGGCTAGGAGACAGCCAAGATGGGGTTGAGGATTCATAGGGGGGTTGTCCACGGCATTAAATAGCCTTCCTCGGGATCTTCACCCCCAACTCCGAGCTCCAAAAGCCACCAAAACCGGATATAGAAGGCAGCCAAACAGATTTTGTGGAAGCAGCTGTTCACTCCCAGTGTGGTCAGCCAAGTCCCATAGATTTAGGAGGCCAGCTTGGGCCTCGTGATGTATAAATGATAAGGCTTCAGCCTTCGAAAAGGACTTTTGGAAAAACTTTTGCACATTCTGCACTACGAGCTGCCAGCTCTGTTTTGTTCTTTTGTAGCCATTATTGGCATAACTCTTGACTTATGATTATTATTTTTTAATGAGAAGCAGTCAGATTTGATCTCAGCTCTGAGTTTCTAGAGGAGCCATAGCTCTCGGGGTTGGGCCCAACCTGAGAGCCTAGGGCCTCCTTCTTTGTATTGATATCTTTCCTTTCAGCATTATGATTTTCTTTGCATGCATTTGAAACGCAGTTTGTTGAGTTAGATTTCGTTGTGTGGTTAAGTAGGTCATTGTTGAAGAATAGAGTTGTTTCAGATGTCTAGAATAGAGTAATGAGATAAGAAGTGATAAAAGCTCCAGAAAAGGGTTGCCTGCACTCTCATTTTCACCTCTTCCTAGGGGCTGGAATTGCAGACAGTGCTGCCCAACAAAAACACTAGTTTGCTTACCCATGCAATCTTCGGTGAAGTGTTTTCATTTGTAGGAGTTATTCATGCGTTCAGACCTCTTGGAATGTTTCTTTGCTTCAGTACTGTACGTGGTTCTCTTTAGAAATAACGTTGTTGTTCATTGGTTTCATTAACAGTTAGGATAGATTAGTTAATATTTTGATTATGTGCAGGACGTGGTTGATTTGGTTAAGTTTACACTGTGCGGTGCATCTCCATCACTCTCTCGTCCATCTAAGCTTCATCCAGGCCAACTGCTCATCTCCAAGTTAGATCCCTTGTCTCACAACTACTCTTTTGCCCACGTCACCCTACCTTCTTGGCCTTCCATTTCCTCTGCCCTCTTTAAGACAAGCTAGCTTTCCACACCCTCTCATCACTTCATCTCTCTGTCACTAAGTCATTACAAACCCCTATCCTACCTCCCTATCCATTCATGCATCCTCTTTCACTCACCCATCATCCAAAATCCAATTGTAGAACATCCTGTAGAAATTTCTGAACATCCTGTAGAAATTCTGAAACATCCTGTAGAACCCCTGCAGACTTCCTGTAGAAGCTCACAAATGAGGTTTCTTGATATCCAAACTTTGTGAAACTCTCTGGAAGGGTGTTAGGGACTCCTTAGACCCTCTCTGAACCTTCCCGACCTCTTCCAAGCATTTCTCCTCCTTGACCCACCTCTGCACAGTAAAAAGCTAGTTAAAAGCACAAGCATGTTAATTCTAATAACTTATTCAAAAATACAAAAAGAGGTTTCTTCAGGTAGAGGTAGTCTAGACACATGTATCTTACCTTCATAGAAAGTAATGGCATCTCTCTGTAGTTTTCATTCTCCTCTTTGCATCAGTAGGACTAGCTGGTAGAATTAGGGTTTGCTAGGGTTTGTGGTTCTTTTTGGCTTTCAGGTTTTTTCTGCAAGTAGATTAGCTTCCTTTGAGTTAGCTTTCATCCATCAATTAAAAAGCTTCTTCTAAGAGCTCATAGAAGTTGGCTTGAGCCCCTAGCGGACTTGTGCCAGCTGACCAAGTGACAGCTGCGGCAAGAGCTAGTACTTGTGCATACAGCACCGTCGCTTCCAAGTTTGTTACGAACTACCGGGTTGATAAAATTAAAGAAGGGAGTCCCAGGAGTTGTAGCATTATTGCTACAATACTGGAGCCCACCAAAATGGCACACAACAATGCTTCCACATCCTCATCCTTTCTTGAGAGTGCATCTGCCACCACATTTTGCTGCCCTTTTTTGTAGATGATTTCAAAGTCATAACCCAACATCTTTGTGACCCATTTTTGTTGCTCTTCAGAGGATAATCTTTGTTCTAAAAGGTATTTAAGGCTATCATGATCCGTTTTTACCTTGAAGTTTCTTCCCATTAGGTAGGGTCGCCATTTCTTAAGTGCATGGAGTATTGCCAACATTTCCTTCTCATAAATAGCTTTGTGTAAAAACTTTCCCTTGATTGGACAACTTTCAAAAGCAATGGGTCTTTCATCTTGCATTAGAACAGCACCAATTCCATTTCCTAAAGCATCACATTCCACAATAAAGGTTTTTGTGAAGTCCGGTGTAGCTAAGACCGGTGCTTGGCACATTGCCTCTTTAAGATGTTCGAAGGCCTTTGTTGCTTCCGGAGTCCATGAAAATGCATCTTTCTTCAATAATGTTGTTAGAGGTGCTGCTTTTCTCCCATAATTCTTAACAAACTTGCGATAATACCCTGTCAACCCGAGAAATCCTCATAGATGCTTTATGGATGTGGGGATTTTCCATTCCTTAATGGCTTTAATTTTGCTAGGGTCTACCTTAACCCCTTCATGAGATACAATATGACCTAAATATTCCACCTCTTGGACTCCAAAGAAACATTTGGATCTTTTTGCATATAATTGTTTTTCCTCCAATAGTTGTAGCACCTTGTCAACATGTTCAACATGATCCTTCCAAGACTTGCTGTAGATTAGTATATCATCAAAAAATACTAACACAAATTTTCTAAGGAATAGTTTGAAAATTGAATTCATCAAACCTTGAAATGTTGAAGGTGCATTGGTAAGGCCAAAAGGCATGACCAAAAATTCATAATGACCCTCATGAGTTCTAAATGTTGTTTTTGGAATGTCTTCAATCTTCATTCTGACTTGATGATATCCTGAACGAAGATCCAACTTGGTGAAGTAAATTGATCCATGCAATTCATCCAGTAATTCGTCAAGGACAGGAATGGAAAACTTATCTTTAATAGTGAGCTTGTTGAGCTCCCTATAATCCGGACACATGCGCCATGATCCATCCTTCTTGTGCACCAACACTACTGGAGCAGAGAAAGAAATTTGACTCGGTTGAATTATACCAGCCTCTAGCATTTCTGCAACCATACGCTCAATTTCACTCTTTTGGGCATAGGGATATCTATACGGCCTGATGTTTGGAGGAACACTTCCTGGAATCAGATGAATAGCATGATCATGATTACACATAGGTGGGAGACCTTTGGGAGTCTCAAATACCTTGGAATGATTGTCCAAGACTTTTTTGAGATCTGGAGAAATAGATGATTCCGATGTGGAAACATCTAGCGAACATAATTGTGCAATTACACCTCTTTGTTCCTTTTTTAGAAGCTTTGTCATACCATTAGAGCTGATTATCTTTCCTGGTTTCCCTACAATACCCTTTAATTAAACTTCCTTTCCTTCCATAGAAAATTTGATGAAAAGTTCTTGAAAATTAAAAGCTATTGTACCCAAGGATTGTAGCCATTGGACTCCTAGTACAACATCAGCACCTCCCATTGGAATGGAAAGCATTGGGCTAGTCAATACATATTCTCCCATGGATAGCTTGATATTATGGCACTTTCCAGAGAAATTTATTGTTCCTCCATTTGCAACCATCACTTGACACTCTGGTGCTGGATATAAGAAGCAATTCAATTCTTTTGCTACCTTACAATGAATAAAATTGTGGGTACTTCCTGAATCAATCAACACTATTACCTTTTTCTTCTTGATTTGTCCTTCTATCTTGATGGTTTGAGGATTGGTAATTCCCACCAATGCATTACAAGATATGGTCAGATTCATTTCTTCTTTATCTAGGCTTTGTTTTTGGAGTATATCCTCTTCTTTTGACCCTTCTTGCTCCTTTTCTTCTTCCTCTTCACAATCTATGTAGAATAATTTCTTCTCAGCACACTTATGACCTTTAGTGTATTTTCTATCACAACTGTAACAAAGCCCTTTTGCTCTTTTTTCTTCCAATTGTTGTGGTGTCAACCTTATAGGTTGTGGAAGACTATGGGCAACAACACTTCCATCTTTATAGTTGTGCGTGGTATGCTTCCTGGTTGCCATAATTTTACTTTCCATTTTTCTTGCTAACTTGAATGCCTTCTCTAATGAATCAGGTTCCCAAAGGCGAACATCATGTTGGATATTATCCTTTAAAGACCCTATGAACACATCAATCCTATGCTCCTCTTGAATATTTTTTTACCCTTATGTTCAATTTTTGGAACTCCTCAATGTGCTCCATTATTGAACCCTTTTGTTTGAAACTTATCAATTGGCTAAAGAAAGTGTTGCTTTTTGTATCCTCATAATGTGCTATCAATTCTCCTGTAAAAATTGTCCAAGTGATAAATTTTTTACGAGAGTAAAGCCATCGATACCATAGTCCTCTCAGTAATTATTTATGTTATGCAGTAAATTTTTTAACAACTGGTATAAGAGCCAGATATTGGTTTCAAAGGGATTATTTGATGTCAAGGGTTTATAGTGCCTGATGAGATCAACGCAGTATTTTTTATAGATCTGGGTTTGGAAAATAATGGTGGAACAATCGTACGCGGAAGAACCTCGAGGAGAATGTGCAAAAGATAGTGTCATCACTGCCAGGGATCACAGTGCATTTGTGATATTTACTGATTTGGAACATGCTAATGAATTGTTCGGGATTCATGTGGCTATTTAAAGAAGGTCAGCAGAAGAAAATTATTCATGCGGCTTCGAAAATTCTTCGCTTTCTGCTATGTGAGGCCACTGGTGCTGGAATCTACGAGGTTCTCGTCGGGCTCTTAGTTGGTCGAGCTTATAGTTGGAGTGGTTTGATAGAAGTTTTTGAGCAAATCAAATTGAGAGAGGATGGATCAGAATCGTAGCAGCAATAAACAAAAAAAAAAAAAAATAATGAAGTCAAAATTATTGCATGTAAATGGGCATACTACTGTAAGACCTGGTAAGGCATGTGTACCCGTCGGTGATCACTGGAAAAGTCTAGGTTAGACCTAGGTGATAGGAGGGATGTCGGGTTAATAATACCCCGGGTAAAAAATCTGAGGGGGGTAAGGGCTAGAGTGAGCGGGATTGTCTCACTTAGCAGGTTTGGCTGGAGTTAGTCAAGGAACCCCAAGTCAAGTTTAAGGGGGAATTATTAAGTAAACTTGACTCAAGATAGAGTCAAAGTTGATCAGGTTAAACAATGATGGTTTTGGGGCACATGGTATTGTGCACCTATAGTATTATGCCCATGGTATTATATGAATGGAGCTTATAAAAGGCTGGAAGGACTTCATTGTAATGCAAGCCCTGGAGGTGAGCGGTGAAGGCTCACTTGGTCGGATTGGCCAAGCTTTTGACCAATGCTAATGAGATCTTATTAGTTTGGGTTTTTCCCCAGATTTGGGGTTTTCCTGGATAAACATTTGTGTTTATGTGTTGATGGTTGTTGCTGGTTATTTTTATATTTGTTTCTCTCAGTAATACTCCGTAATTAATTTGTGTTCTCGGGTAAATTTCTTAACAAGATTAAGTGATTTCTCTTTAATTAGTAACTAATTGTGAATGCTTTTTACTTTCTTAGATTAGTGTCTTCCTTTACTTAGATTATTAGTGTTCTTTTTTATCAAAGAGTTACCAATGCATAAACCATAAAGAGACAAAAGACACAGAATATAGGCTATCAGCTAAGGCCAAAACCTCTCCTTCTGAGGAAAACCTAAACTAATTCTTCTTCTTATAGAGATTCCAATTGATGAATACTAAGACCAAGACCATTAACCTATTTTCCACTCCAAGAACAAGACATGAGTTCCCTTAATGAGATCCTTAGTCAACGATAGTCAACCTTCTACTCCTTCCTTCCTCTCGGCTCCTCTTTAGCTTCGACTTCCTTCTCCTTCAGAATTTCTCCTTGAATTAGGTCTGCAATTCTTGAACCTAATTCAGAAAACTAGATCCATGCACAAGACCTTCACTTTATGACTTTATTTCCTTCTCTTTAGAGGGAGTTCCTTTCCATGGTAACTTGGCTAGAGATACACCCTTGTTTTCTCTTGATTTGTCCTGAAATCTGACTATTATACTTCGACTTTTTATCCAGATTTAGACAGGAACGCAACAAATTACAGATATAACCATAAATACAGAGATGCAGTAGAAATAATACTTCACTTCATAAATATAAAATACTAAAATATGCTTACAAACAAAAATGGAAATAAACTAGCTTGGGCAATGGTAGCTTATCTCTGAGAAGAGACGTGGCGGCTACATACCTCTGAACTGTGTTACAATGAGGCTAAAAGGCCTATTTATTATTGAGAAACAATGAAAAAGCCTAAACATCCAAAAACCTAACCCTAGGAGATGAAGCGCCAAACTATGGGCCTCGTTTGGGTAAATTGGTACATCAACTTCCCGGGGTCGTAACTTTGGCATATGATCTTCGTTTGACGTGCACAATACCTTGTTAGAAAGATCTATCCGAGGAATACAAATTTTGAGTGAGCAATAGCAATTTATGACCCATGTTTCTCTTTGTTTTCCCAAAAAACGTCATTTAGGGCCTCAAAACAGCTCCAGAAGTTTAGGACCCAAAAACTGCCAAAAATAGTAAATTGTGCTACAAATAAGGAAACTAAAAGAAGCAATAGTGGGGGTCCAAGTGGAATAGGTGGGTGGCCACCAATATCCACCTGGATCATTCCTCCCCCCTTAGGAAGCAATGGTCCCTATTGCATTGAGTTCCTCCATGAGATGAGGAAACTTCTATTGAACTTGGTCCCTAGTGAGCCACTCGCCCTGGTGAAGGAGTTGGCCTGATTTAACAACTCAATATAGTTGGATCCTTTACTGTCGGGTGTTCTTGATCTGCATGTCCATGATCTGATCAGTTATGGCTTGTTCCGTGCAATTTGGATTTAACTCTCTAGGTGTGAGTTGTTCTGCAATGTCTGATGTGTCTAGCAATGGTGGGAAGTATGGCCGAAGGCGGTCCACATTGAGCACTGGGTGCAGGCCAAGGAATGGGGGAATGTTGATCTCAAATGCATTTTCTCCCACAGCCTTGGTAATGGTGTAAGAACCATATCGGAGTGGTTTAAGTTTTTGATAGGCTCTTGTAAGGCATTCCTTTTGCAAATGCAACCAAACTTTGTCACCCACCTGAAACTTGTGTGGCACCCAGTGTTAATCATGTTGTTGCTTGTACTTGGAATTTTTCACAATGGAGCAATGATATATCAGCCCATTGGGTATAGGTGCTCCGGGAGTCAGATCGAACGAATGCTTGACCTGACAGTGCAAAGGTACCCATGTGGGTGAGGAGAAGATGTTCCTATATTTTTTCATGACCGTATCCACATGCTTCTGCTGCATGGAGGAACCCTTCCCAAGGGCCATGGATGTGGCTACGATCTTCCCCTTACTTTGAGAGCGAACTAGAAAGAAAATAAATTTCCTAGTCTAGGAGATGGTCTTACTGCCTTTCTTAGCAACAATCAAGGAGGTGGCAGTAGGTGGGGCTACCTCCGGTATCCTATATAATGAATCACCCAAAGAAATAATAACAATGCGAGGCCTTGACTCATACACAGCATGTTGCTTCCACAAGTATGGCTGGCCTAATAATACATCACAAACATTAAGTGGTGCAACATCACACAATACCTCATCTATGAAGGGCTTGATGTTGTAGGGAAGGCGGCATTGTTGGTTGACTCGGAGATCTCATCCTTGATGAAGCCACCTGATACTGTATGGATGTAGGTGTGGTGTAGTCAGTAGGCCCAACCGCTTTATGACCTCTACTAAAATGAGGTTCTTTTGGCTCCCACTGTCAACAATGAATTGTAACTGCAAACCCTTCACCCACATTTGTGAGTGGAAAAGGCACTCCCCCTCCTCTGGATCTTCAGGCTCATTCTTGCGGATCTTGGTGGTGGCAATAGTGGCAATGGGCTATGCATCAATGATCTACTTCCCTCTATAATTCCTCTTGTCGGGTTCTGTTATAGACATTTTTGTGCCTTACAGCTATAAGCATGAAATTTCCATAAACCAAGGGATCCTAAGTCCCTAAAAGTGTTGTTCTAGCTCCTAAAGAAACAAGGTCAACAAATTACAGCTTCTCCCAGAAGTTCTCCACCAGAAACTGCTCAAAACTAGTCAAATCAGGATCAAATCAGATGCTCCACTAGCTAGCTGCGTTGCAAAGCACCCAAATACACTAGCTAGGTGCATTGCAATGCACTTGAATGCACTACCAGGGTGCGTTGAGTGGGAAATGACAAGTGGCAGAGTCATTCCGCGAGATGGAGAGACAATGGAAGTTTCCAGAATCTTCTCCAATGACACTTGCCTCACTGAATTCGACCAGTGATGAGTAAGAGGCTTTCAGTCTCCAAGTGGAAGCAAGAACTGACAGAGAGAAGCCACTAATCAACTCATGGGATGACTCATCCTCTTTGCATACATCTATATATGGATCCCTCACCAAGAGATCCAGAGGCTGGAATTTTGTACATTGCAGAGAATTGCTGTTGGTTTTGTGATTGATATCAGAGTATTGGGTGATTTATGCTTTGTTGGAGGTGAAGAAGGGATTCTATGCTGGGAGGCTGATGCTGGATCAGGACTCATCGGTTGTAACTCCTCCTGGATCTTCTTGTTTTATCAATAAAACTACTTGAGTTTCTCCTACATGCTTGTATATCTGATGTGTGTTATATTTGTATGTTTATCTTAAATCTGATCCTAAGCTTTTTATGAACATAAATCTATGTCTTTGTGTAGTTTCTCTCTTCTGTGAACTTGCAGGAACTTGGTGATGCTGGGCAAGTGAGGGAGCAGATCGGTGGAAGCTAGCAAAGAGAAGATAGATTGGATCGAACAACTAGCGCAAGACACAGGTCAGTTCATCTTAATCATCTTCATTTATAGTTCATAAAGAAGAATACAAGAGTAGTTTTCCTTGTTTGTTTCTGAGGTCTCTATCACAACCTTGTGGGATAGGGTCGTTCTGAATAGACACTTTTCCCGAAAACAAAATGGCGACTCCGCTGGGGATCGTGTCTAGTTAGTTTATTTGTGTTTCTATTGTTGTTCATCTCATAAACTTAGGAGTGGCGAATCGAACTGCATTTGCCATTTACAAATGCAAAGTAGAGATCTGCTACTCTAGTCCATTCACTGGGCCTGTTTATGATTTGAACAGTTGACTCACAAATGATCTGACTACCCTTTGTGATAGCTCTTAAACCTCTTGTAAGTCAACCCTCTGATTGTGCACAATTGATTTCTTTTTACCCGGCCAAAAACCATATATTAAACTGCAAACCGTGACCCAGAACCCGGAGACAATTCTCGTTTCTGCTTCAGCGCAGGCTCTGTGAAGAGACTCTGCATTTCAGCGCAGTTCTCGAGAGGGCTACCTACGTTGCAATTCAGTTTCTCTGTGTAGCAGGTGCGTTGATCAGCCTAGCCTTGCCTAGCTGAGGTTCTTTGCTCACTTTTTCCAGTTTTGCCTCTGATTTTTGCAGCCTGTGATCAGTGTGTTTGTCTGTTTAAAAGCCCCTTTTCTCTGCCTTGATTCCGCCTCAGTTGTATAAAAGAAACTGTATTTGTTTTTGTGTATTTGTTACGTCATTTACAGTTTCCCATTGCAAAAGTAAACTGGTCATACTGTCGCCCTTAGATCTAGATCTGTCGTAAGTGTCATTTTGATCTTAGGAGAAAGTATATTTGCTGTTGACAGTTGATTACGCTTTTACTTTTGCCTTTGGCTTGAATATGTAAATTTCTAGTGTCGAAACAAGTGTTTACTTCAAAATCATAAAGTGTCGTAATCGTCTCTACCTTTTGATTTCGAAAAGAAGCTTGTTTGTGTTTTTCACTTGAAATCGAATTCAAATTTATACAACAACTTTCTTTTTAGGCATCAATATTAAGAAAGTGAAAAACAAATACATGCACAAGTGCATTTGCATATTGACAGTTTGTATGGCTTGATTTAGGAAAGGTGCATTTACAGTGTGCTCTTTGCTCTTTGAGAAAAGATTGTGTCTTTCTTTTCCCCTTGTAGCTAGGATTTTCATTGCTGAAAAGAGATAAAAGCTTGCTTATCATCTTTAGACTGCATTTTAGGAATTACATATACATCTCATGGTGAACCCAAAAGGAAAACTTCATAAGAAAGATCAACCTAAAATAAATTCAATGAACTTAACAACGCTTTGTAACTTAACGCACAACATCTAGAGGTCTAGGCTAGAGACGTATTCCGGTGTCGTAAAGCCTGGTAACTGTTGTCCTCACTGTTGGTTGGGTGATTCCTCCACTTTGAGATGATAAGTGCCAGTACGGACTTGTGCTCCCACGTACCGTCGAGTATATATTGGGAGACCCCTATAGGCATAAAACCTTTATCCATAGGAAGCCGTGTCGGCCGCCCTACTGATCGCAATGCACTGAACACAGCATTCGGGAAGATTGACCGCCCGTACCCTAAAAAGTATTCTGCGGTTTTGCGATTGGTTTGGCACTC
This sequence comes from Pinus tabuliformis, assembly GCA_031772625.1. Classification (NCBI taxonomy): domain Eukaryota; kingdom Viridiplantae; phylum Streptophyta; class Pinopsida; order Pinales; family Pinaceae; genus Pinus; species Pinus tabuliformis. The sequence goes on from CM062816.1 coordinate 281,003,367, forward strand.
CCTCTACCTAGACCTCCAGAGCAATCCCTTTCGTTCCTTTTCAGACTCCTTAACGGAAAAGGTCCATCTGAGCACTTGTCACTTCAGGCTCATTAAAAATCGAAGGAGACTAGAGTCATCTTTTGTTTTTTCTCGACTCTTTAAAACTGAAAAAGCAAGTTGTGTCAAAGCGTGTTAAAATTTATTTTAAACAGAATATTCATACCCTTTTCCTACGTTGATCTTTGGGTTGAGAAAATGGAGCCTACCAACCAAGGAGTTCCCCTTGGTGGAAATCCTAGTCCCTTCTCCTCTTGGGGAGATGTTGGTGCGCCCCATATGGCCACATTGCCGTTTCCAGGATTTACAATTGGCTTGCCAGTATGGCTCTTCTCAACCAATGTCGTTCAGAACACCACTATTCCTGAACAGTCGAATCAGCAGTTAGACGAGTCCAGAGTTACCCACCAGCCTTCTACTTCCTCTAATTCTTCCTCTCTTCCTTCCTCTTCGTTGGGCGGAACTGGTAAAGCTAAAAGCCAGGTTCCTAAGGAGAAGAAGGAAAAGAAGAAGAAAGAGAAAAAGAAGAAGGAGCCAAAGGCGAATAAGGGAAAACGAGTGTCGTCTAACGAAAATCCACACACAGCACCGACCAGGCCTAAATCGCCATGTGTCATTTGCAGAGGAGACCACTTTCACAGAGATTGTCCTTGCATCCCCCAGATACTGAGGGACTGGTCTCCTCATTTGCACAATCCGGTGTCATCAACCTCTGGAGATCATGTTGAAAGCACACCGTCAACTAGTGAAAGTGAAGCCCCAGGACAAAAAGGGAAAGCTAGATTTCCCTGTAGACTGTGCGAAGGCGACCATGCCCTCCACCGTTGTCCCTTCTTAGATGAGGCTAAAAGAGTTTTGGATGATCGTCCGGTTTCACCGTTACGACTTCCTCCTGGATATAAAAAACTCTTGCCGAGTCCGTCACCAGTTGAGAACCCAGCTGGCCCACTCAAGTGGTCAGCTGAAGCGTCTATCATTGAGGATACACCAACTGAATCCATACCAGACGAAAGTCAAAAGGTCGAGGCGGCAGTTGACCCGGTATTGCCTTCAGAGGTTTTATCTTCGGATGATACAGTCACTGAAGAGAACAAAGATGACACCGTCCAAATTCTCTTCATCAACACAGACTCCGACGAACATGGGGGCAATCTACCCATTCCTTTACCGTAGGAAGGAAGTTCGTCAGAGCCATACCCGGCCGTCTACTCGGTCCCACCTCCAAGCAACTTAGTTGTATCCTTCGACTGGAATCAACTAGGCAGACCCCGTTTACCAGCAAGCATGCCATTCCGAATTATCGTTCAAATATATAGAATGGTCATGGCTGGTACCATCATAGATGAGGGGGCTTCTGTGAGTATCCTTTCCTCTATTGCTTGGAAAGCGCTTGGTTCGCCATCGCTGTTGCCTGAAATGAGAAATCTGACAGGCTTTGATAAAGGAACCAGTCGACCTTTAGGGATCCTTCCCGATGTGCCCATAACATTGAGAGGGAAGACAGTTCGCCTGAACGTCATGGTTGTTCAAGGACCCTTGGATTATAACCTACTCCTTGGACGAGACTATATTTATTGCATGGGAGCCATCGTCTCCTCACTCTTTAGAGTAATGTGTTTTCCGCACGAAGTAAGAGTGGTCAAGCTCGTGGACCAGCTTTCATTTCCCGGATCACGCATAGCAAATAGTCATATACCGTCCCTAAATGGTCTCATCACGCAAGAAATGTCTCAAGTCCCAGTCCGTCCTCCCGATGAGCGCGAGTAATTCGGAGGGATATGACTGGAACCCAGGGGGCATGCGTCCTGGTCTACTTCGGTAGGAAAACTTCGGGTATAGAGTAGGTTTCCGCGGGAGAATGTGACTAGTCCGTACCCCGTCCGTGATTGGAAGAGGGGTTGTTCTAGAATAAGATTCTTTTGTCAAAGTTATGTGAGTTGGTTGATCTCACCACTCACCTTTGTTTATTTCGGTAGACATCGCCGAAGAAGTGTTTTGTTGGCTCCGCTAATAGAACAATCTTTGGGTGACCTGTAAGAGGTAGTACCCTTCCTGATAAAACGAATGTTTTGTGAGCTCGAATAAAGGGTGACCCTTCCTGATAAAACGAATGTTTTGTCAGTTCGAATAGAGGGAGACCTCGAAACTCTGTTTTATAACTGGGGGCATGCAAACCTTTTGGAGTGCAAGCGAGGGGCGGCTATTTATTTTTTTAAATTTTTAGGACCTCTAACCCTTTAAACTCGTAGGATTAGTCGTCACCTATCTTGCATAAAGAAAGGATGTGGGGCAAAAATCTAAATGTTGTCGTTTTATATGAGACATTCTTATCATATGACTGTATTATTCGAGCAGTTTTAGCACATAGTTCAAGCTCGTTAAAAAATAAACATAAGATCGAGCAAGTGTTTCCACCCGCGTTTAAGCTCGTTAAAAAATGAACTATCCTCCGGTAAATAACCACCGTGAATGAAGCATTTTCAGCCATTAAAGCCTTGGTCGTGTTTGCACCATCACCTCCACTTTTCCATTGGCCGATCATTCACCTCCATTTGATTGTTTACCCATTTTGAGGAACAGCTGCAAAGAGTGATTTCACTAGCCATCCTTGTGACACTGCCGTGATTGGAGAATTCCAAACCTTACCGGGAATTGGCTGCTACCCATTTTATCACTCGTTCCTCAAAAGACGAGTCTTCTTTAAGCTCTTTTCATCTGACTCGTAAAATATGAAAATATTGCCGAGTTTTGGCCTTCCAGCTCATTAAAGTGACAAGAAGTGCTATCCCTCCTCTAGATTTTAATCTTTTTGGACCTGAGGGATTATTGCACAAAAATATCAAGCGCTTGTTTTATTCGGCTCGTTAAAATTATCGAAAATTCATCCCTTCTGTATTATTTTATACTTTTTTGGACTTAAGGGATTAGATGACGAAAAAGGAATTCCGGAGTTATCTTTACGTACCTTTTCAGACTCCCTAAAAAAGAAAAGGGCCGAGTTATCTTTGTCGTTAGACTCGTTAAAAAAATTAATAGCGACAAACTTGTCTTTATACGAGAACGAGTTTCACTATCGCTAGGCTCGTTAAAACATAGTGATGGGTTTGCCCGAAGGGAAAATTATAGAACAAGCATATGTTATCCTCCTCAAGCTTGACAAAAATAAAGAGGTACTGGTCAGAGATGACTGGGGAAAAATTGGGAAGAAAACTCAAGGAAACTTTATTGGTAGCAAGTCGCTCTTGAACATGACACTTCCACTCCGTGCCAGAGTCGGGTTGGGTTGTTTCATTCACCGATCACATCACCATGGTCACGCCATACCATCCACATTTGGGGTTAATGCTACCAATCCATCACATAAGTGTTGCCGACATGTTCAAGAGAAGTCATCCAGAGAAGTCACCCATGTCCCATCCACTACCATACATTATACTTCACTCTTTCATGACCGCCACCCTGAACCGTATGTCATCAGATCGTTTTCACCTCCATCAAAATCATTTGCTCCGTTCTGTGTCATTGATGTGGGATTCATTAAGGCCCTCCTTTGACGGATCGCTTCTTGTCGACATCAACTCATTATCCAAGAAGTTGATCTAGGAACACCCCTTCAGTACTTTGAAGCTTGCATGCCTCAATGGCAAGTTTCTCACTTCCGGTGACAGGTATACATCAATGACCTTCGACCGAAAGATTTTGCGTGGTGTTCGACGCCAAGTCCTTTATTCACACCACGTGAATTGTACTGCAGTACCTTGAGGGTCATTATCATTATCGGTGATTCCTCTCACGCTTGTTAACAGTTTACATCATTGACTAGTAATCAAGCGATGTCTTTCCATGTTCGACTTCAAAACAATTCTCACATGGATCGACTTGTACTTCGAGTGAAGATCGGACGAGATTGAAGACCCCGGATCTAGTTTCATCCATCTTGGCTGCGATATATATTTAGAAAAAATAAAGACATTGAAATGTACAACATTACAGCACAGATAATCATCCTACCAAAAGGGATGATGACTTCACCAGAATCATCAGTCTACCATCAGACGATTGTCTGTCCTATGTACATGAAAATGAATTTATAAAGCTGAGCATGGGAATGCCCGCCTCAGTTAGATCATGAAAACAGTATGAAGATAATGTATTGTATTGTATCTTATTACAGGTCTCCTCCCCAGCATCAGAAGAACTTCGGATCCTCCTAATAAAGCATTTCGCCCGATCAACGGCCTCATACTTTAGGGGGCAACTGTTATAGACATTTTCGTGCCTTATGTTAACACCCAGGTTGTTCCCTTTGACTCCCAAGGGAATACGGCCGGGGTAACCACTAACCAATCTTTAGATTACAGCTTCTAGCCAAACTGTAATCAGAGAGGGCTCTCTCTTTAAGGTTTGTCTTTGTTCTGTGAATATTTTAGGCTAGTTATGGGTCCAGGGTTTTGGTTTTATGTTTTGGTTGAGGGATGTCTTTCTTGTACCTAAGGTGGAAATCTTCAGATAGTTTTAATCCATTGGGAAATGGAGTCTGTGGCTATAGGTTGTTTGAAATATTGAGTTGGGTTGCTGAAACTACATGGCCATTTAAATACTTCATGAAACAAACTTGAAATTGTGATGGGGAAATGTATATAACCAGTGAAAAGCAATTAAGAATTTTCCACTAAGCTGGGGTGTGAGAAAAAGATATACTGCATAGGAGCAAACTTGAATTCCTGAAACAATAATCACTGTGAAAGATATAGTGTGGAGGTGCAGCAATTAAGAATTACACCTTTATTACCATAACTGAAGAAAAACATTTGTAATAGCTTAGATTGAGTTCAGGGTAATCTGTGATTAAATCCTAGAACTATTCTTTTTCCTGGCCATTAACTGTGAATTACAGAACATGAATGAGCTATGAAAAGATAACAAAACACATAACGAAGAGTTTAAAGAAAACTTATTGAGCCATGAAATACGCAGGAATCCTGTAACATTCAGCAAAACACCATAATGCCTCAAATAATGCAGATCTTTGGAAATTCCATCAGCTTTTCATTAATTCTCTGAAAGTTTACAGCATAAGAACTCTAGAAAAGAAATCAACAGCAACCCCTGCAAGCTTATGCGAGGGGGGAATATATACAAACGGTGGTACAAAATATCTGAAGCGTTGAGTCATCTGAGAAATGAATATCTTCACCAACTATTACAAAACAGCAGATAAGAAGTTATTACAGCTTTGAATACAACATAAATGCTCTTTAATTCTGTCAGAAGACTTCTTTGACCTTTGGAGGCCACTGAGTCGGTTGAATGTTCTGTTATAAATGATGAATGACGTGTGTCTGCAGCTCTGTCCTCCTGTAGCTTTTTGGCCCTGTCACCTGTGACTGTCAGTGTTGCTCTAGTGGCCGAGTAGATTTTGCTGAGTTGGCTCAGCCCATTCTTCTCCATACATGCTGATTTTACCAAAATTTTCCTGTGCATGATAACTTATATATTTTGATGAGAAACTTGGTGAATGCCTTCTTGTCTATAATATCATCTGTATGGTCTTAGTCCACCATTCCTGTGTGGGCAATTGATGTCTCAGAATTGCCTCTAGAGTCTCATCTGCCTCTGTGTATTTATAGAAATTTGGAGGCACTTCAAACAAATGTTTAATTTCATTCATGATAAAAAATAAGTTCTCTACCCTGTTGTAGAGACTTTGTCCTGTTGCTGGTCCTGGTTCTTCTGAAGTACTGGGTCTTTCAGTGATCTGATTAGTAGCAAATGTATTGACCCTTTTGGCATATTGCTCATGTGAAAGTAGCCTTCCTGCGTTGTTCAGTAAGCCAGGAAGACCTCTGTTTTGTAATGCTGCAAATCTGTCCATAAACTTATTAACCTCTGTCTGCATGTCCTGGCTTCTTCTTTCCAATGTCTGTACCAGGCTTTTTAATGTCAGGACCCTCTTTATCAGCTGGATGGTCTCTGTTCTGCTTGTAATTCCCATTGTCGCCAGCTGAGCACTTGTTCTGTTATTAAGCACATTAATCATTCTATTGGCAACCTCAGGCATATTGCCTAGAGATGCCTTTGCTCTCTGGATTTCTCTATGTGCTTTCCCTATGAGCTCTATTTGCTCATGAATGGTCTCAATGTATTGCCATTGATCAGTGATGGATTGGCCAATGTTGGCCCATAAGACTGTCTTGAGCTCAGCTATCACTTTGTCAAGTGTGAGCTCCTTCTCCAGCTCCTTTATCCTCTCTTTGAGAGCCTTTATCTCTCTTCCTTTCTCAGCTACAGTCTGCTTGGATTTATCATATTTTTCATTCAACTTGGCTAGATTCTCCCTGGCCTCATTTAGCTCTGCCATTTGGGCCTCTAGGGCCTGAATTTCACTCCTTAGCTTCTGCATGTCCAGGCTTGGAGCCTGCTCTGTTGTTGGCGCTGGTGCTGATGTAGATGGTGTTGTTTGTTCTGTCTTTTCAGGGGGAGGAGCAGTAGTTTGAGGAGGTTCCTCAAGGTTAATTATCTCTGTAGGAGGCTGAGATGTTTGTCCTCCTTCTTTTTGTTGTAATGTTGCCTGCAGTGCAGCCTCTGATTCTCCCAATTTCTCCTGTGTCTGGATCAGCTGTTTGTATAATGACACCAGCATAGCTGCTGCATCTTGGTCATGTCTCAGCTGGGCAACTTCTCCAGTTTGTGGGTGAATGGTTGCTGGGACCTTGATCATCTTTCTCAATGCTGCCATATCTGCATCTCTTAACTTCAATAATGCTTGTACAGCCTTGATGTCCTTGGGATCATGCCCAAGTTCTATGATTATCTCCTCTAAGGCTTTGATTCTGTTGTCCTTTGCTTGAGAGGATGCTCTCTCCAACTCAAGTTGGGCAGCTGTATTATTTAGGCTATTTTCTAGCCTGTAGTTCACCAATGTCTTATCTGCCAAGGAGGCATACACCATCTCACCCGTTTGCTTATGTAATTCAATCTGATCCATCGGGTGGATGTCCTTGGCAAGGACCTCAATATTGGTCCTTATGTAATCTGCAGGTGACAGTGGCTGCAACACTGCTGGTGTAAAATGGCTCATGATCATTTTGCCCTCCTGGACATCATATGCAGACATTAGTCTTTGCTGGTTAGTGGGAGCCATTTTCAACAAATGATTATATAGCTGTATTCTTATGGGCTCATTCCTCTTCTTTATATCAATGAATTGTTGCTTGATGCCCAGTTCACCTCCTCTTTGCTGGCTTGAGGAGCTGACTTCTCCTCCGATCATCCTTTCTTGTTCCTGTTGGAAGGAACTTGTAGATGCCTCCATACTAGGTGGGCCCATGCCCAAAGATTGCCCTATAGGCATTTCTTCCTCGGAGAGGGGATTCATCCTGTGTCTTTTCTCCCCTTGAGTTGTTGATGTTGTGAGGGGAGTCTCTCTGTCCCTCTTTCTACTTATGTCTTCTTTTTGTGGGGTTTGGAGGACTGAGGCCTCCACTGTTGTCTCCTACCTAGGAGGTAGAGTGTCCTGAGCTTACTGCCCGATGGATTTTGGGGCCTGTGATGTTTGCTCTTGTTGCACTGGCTGCTCTTTTTCTTGCTGCCCCTCTTGTTGTTGTTGTACCTGTTGCTGTTGCTGCACCTGTTCATGAGGTGGCTGCTCTGGCTCCATCTCCTTTTCTTTGCCTTTGCTAGAGGTTTGATCAGCAGCTTTGGCTGCTTGCTGATGTGTTGTGGAGGATGAGGCAGCTGCTCCCACTTGAGTGCTTGGAAGAGCAAATACCTGTGAACAAAGCTCCAAGTCAGCCATCTTTTGGATATTTTTAACTGCTCTTTGATTTAATTCTTCTTGTGTGGCAGCCTCCTCTAAGGTTCCTCTCCTCCACTTAATTTGATTTGCATACTTTTCTATGTGAGGCAACCTTACATGGTCATAACCGGATAGCCTATATTTGACCCTTCTTAAAGTTATGAAGTGATTGGGGTCATAAGGTTTCCAAAGGAAACTGGTCTGTAGGCCAAGGGATTCTAGCATTCTGTCTGCTTCTTGCCAACCTTCCTCTCTTTTGTTGTAAATGAAGTGGCCTAATTGGTTTCTTACCTTGAGCTGTGCTTTCTTGCCTTTGCCTGAAAAATGCAGCACATCAGCATTCCCAAACTACCTGAAGTATTCAAGGGCAAACAATCTCATGGGCACATATTTGGGTAATCTGTATGGGGGCAACTCACACCCATATATTCTGATGACGGTGTGGTTTTGGTAATAGTACCAATCCCCAATGTTGTATACCTTAGATAACTGAAGGACTCTCTGCATCTCATCAGTTAGCCTTGGAGGAGGAGAGCTCATAAGCAAAGACATGGCTGGGTGGATGAAGAGGTCTATAAACTCACAATAAGTATATGGAGAACGAGATCTGCAGTGGAAGACAGAGAACCAATAAACCACTGACCTTGGATTTCCTTGTGCATCCACTCTCTTCATGGCAAAGTGAAATTTCTCATGTTGATAATACAAAATCAAGTGGTAGATGTAAGAGGTGTATCTGAACACCCTTTCTCTTGCCAAGTTCATTAGTTGCTCATGTATTTTGTCAGATATGTAGGTGGCATAGTCATAGCAGATTGGAGACTTGCCAGGGGAAAACATGAGCATCATCACCAGCACAGTTTCATCAACAAACTCAATTGAATTATAGCCCAGAATGGGACTGATCATGTCTGCAAGGTCCCTACCCAATTGGTTGAGGTAAACATGAGAAATGGGAGGGCACTTCACGGTGTCAAAGTCAATGTATAATTGATTTAGTTTGGTGACCTGAGCCTTTGTCAATTTAGCTCCTTGTTGTATCAGATCAATCAGTAATAAAGGAACTAATTTCTTCTCAGTTTTGAAGTGTAGCATCTCTCTGATAGCTTCAGGGGTGACATAGAAAACAACTGAGCCTGAAGGGTCAAGCACAGCCCTCTGAGTGGGATCATAGCATTCAGCACATAGGTGGATTAGGTCAGGAAACTGATTGACCTGAGGGAGCTTGAAGTTTGGGAGGAAAGAGTCCCAAATTCCCAATACATCTGTTCCACACTCATGTTTAATCTTCAATTCATTTAGCAAGTGGATGTGGTACTTGCTGTGCATTAGCATTTCTTCTGATATCTGATAATCCAGGTCTGCTAATGGTTGCCATTCCAATTCTCTCTGAGGGGCATTTAATGGGGCAATGTTCAAGGCTACAGGAGCTACTGGTGCATCCATGGTTACTTTAGGGCTCTGTTTGTATGTGAACTGGTGTTAATGAACAGAACAATACCAAAGGGGTATTTTTGCAATAGAGAGGTGAATTGCAAGGAACAGAGGGTAAATTGTAGCAGCAGCAATTGAAATACTGCACAGAGGACTATAAAACCAATATCAGGACTGATTCAAGTGTCTCCACGGTGAATTATTATAGTTTCGGGCTCTAAGTCCACAAATGCGCGGACAGACTACAAGTCTGGTGAAAATCTAGATAACAAGGCTCTGCAGGTGAATTTCGACTCAACAGTTGAAAATGGAGGCTAGCCACAGGGGATTTGCCGGTAAATTATAAGCTTGCCCACTCTTTTAACTTCGTTTCAGACAATTATGGACACAACCGAGCGCAGGGGAGGCAAATTTGATAAATACCTGGTGAATTGCTTGGCAAAGTTGGCAAATGCAGGTGGGATGGAAGCGTCGGCGGTCTCCTGGTTGATTTCAACTGGTTGGCGACAGTTTGGACGTAAAATGCATGCAGGGGAAGCAACAGTCGTTTTTGCAAAAGCAACGAAAAAACATGAATTTTGGCCAAAATATAGACTTTTTGGTTATTTGGCGCCTTTTTGGATGACGTCAGCATGACGTCATCAGGTGGGGTCAAGGTCGGATGACGTCAGCATGACGTCATTGAGTGACGTGGCGGCTTAAGAGTGGTCCATGGGGATGGTGAGGTGGAGGGCAGGTCAGAGCAGTGGCAGATGGGGGCGCTGACGCGGCGGTGATGTAGCAGTGACGCGGTAATGACGTGGTAATGACGTTGGCAAGGCGGGCTAATGGAAACCGGAGATGGTAAGCAGTTTGATATCGCACCGCCTTATATACGGAAGTGGGATTGTCAGAGGACGTTCCGATGCGATTTGGGGGTGACGCGTGGCAGAGGCCTGACGTCACCCTCTGACAAATATCGGAAGCTAACCTACGGACGTCGGGGCCGCTCCGATATGCATGAGAGCCGTCGGATGAAAAGGGCCAGATCCGACGGTCGACGGGTCGTTGAAGTGCCAGGACAATACGGCAGCGGGCGGAGAATATTTTAATATTTTCTTTGAAAAGTGTGCCCGGCGGGGACTTAGGACTTCGGCAAATTCATATGGTTTTTCAATGTATTTTTTATAAAAATGCGCATAGCGCCCGAACTTTGGGTAAAATGAAAAAAGTGGGTTTTTCTTGTGTTTTTTGCAAATGAAGCGGGTTAGGGGTGCAAGTGGGGGTTTTTCACAAGTTTCTTTAGCAAATGAAGGGGTTAATGATTTAGGTAACTTCTGAAGGGGGAAGAGAGGTAGGGTTTGGGTTTTTTAAACTAACCAGATGTCAATTTAATCCCTGACTGTGAACATATGGCTATAATGCCAAGGGGAAGGGATATTTATAGAATGCTTGGGGTTTATACACCATAGTGTTCATAATAGTAGGGGAAATGGGTAACATAGGGGATTTTAGATAATAAGAAGTTAGGGGTCAATATGAATGGGAGAGGTGAATGAGGAGTGATATCACTAAGTTTATATGAAAACAACTTAGCTTAGGGAGTAGATCAAAATGAAAAGAATTTTAGACAAGAAATGTGGCTTTTAAAGGAATAAGAACCAACATAAAACCTTAAATTCTTTCATGAACACAACTGATGAAGGGATGTTAGTAATGAATGTGAAAGGGGAGAAAAGGGAGTTAGTCATGCTCCTTTGCTTTGCTGCAACATGATGGAGAAGAGGAGCTTCTCTATGTGCTGATGTTTGCTTTGTGTTAGACCAGCAAGATTCATTTGGAAGAAATGACATTTCTGCAACCCCATCTGCCTACCCATCTACTTGCCTAGCATTTTTTGTTTCTTCATGGAGGGTGCACTTAGACTTGCAGACCCTTATGTGCCTTTTCTTTTCTTTTGGCTTTTTCTTTTGATTTTCTATCTAGAACCACCCTTATTGCTTCCAAGGTCCCAGATTAAGCAGTTGGGAGCCTTACTTCTCTACCTAAGCTACTGGTCTGCCAAGATTAAACAGTTTGGACAGACTTCTTTCTCTATTCTACAACAGAAAATTGAAACATGGCATGATCCAGATTAGGCTGTTGGACCATCCATCAAAATTTAGTCAACATCAAGCTATATACACATTGTCTTCTCTTGGAAATATGGGATCTTTGTATCACCAAAGCAGAGCATATTTGGAATTTCTTTGCCAATCATGAAATATGAAACCTATTGGTATAGGTAGCTAACACCTTACAGCTATAAGCATGAAATGTCCATAAACCAAGGGATCCTAAGTCCCTAAAAGTGTTGTTCCAGCTCCTAAAGAAACAAGGTCAACAAATTACAGCTTCTCCCAGAAGTTCTCCACCAGAAACTGCTCAAAACTAGTCAAATCAGGATCAATTCAAATGCTCCGCTAGCTAGCTGCGTTGCAAAGCACCCAAATACACTGGCTAGGTGTGTTGCAACGCACTTGAATGCACTACCAGGGTGCGTTGAGCGGGAAATGATAAGTGGCAGAGTCATTCCGCGAGGTGGAGAGACAATGGAAGTTTCCAGAATCTTCTCCAATGATACTTGCCTCACTGAATTCGACCAGTGATGAGTAAGAGGCTTTCAGTCTCCAAGTGGAAGCAAGAACTGACAGAGAGAAGCCACTAATCAACTCATGGGATGACTCATCCTCTTTGCATACATCTATATATGGATCCCTCACCAAGAGATCCAGAGGCTGGAATTTTGTACATTGCAGAGAATTGTTGTTGGTTTTGTGATTGATATCAGAGTATTGGATGATTTATGCTTTGTTGGAAGTGAAGAAGGGATTCTATGCTGGGAGGCTGATGCTGGATCAGGACTCATCGGTTGTAACTCCTCCTGGATCTTCTTGTTTTATCAATAAAACTACTTGAGTTTCTCCTACATGCTTGTATATCTGATGTGTGTTATATTTGTATGTTTAGCTTAAATCTGATCCTAAGCTTTTTATGAACATAAATCTATGTCTTTGTGTAGTTTCTCTCTTCTGTGAACTCGCAGGAACTTGGTGACGCTGGGCAAGTGAGGGAGCAGATCGGTGGAAGCTAGCAAAGAGAAGATAGATTGGATCGAACAACTAGCTCAAGACACAGGTCGGTTCATCTTAATCATCTTCGTTTATAGTTCATAAAGAAGAATACAAGAGTAGTTTTCCTTGTTTGTTTCTGAGGTCTCTGTCACAACCCTGTGGGATAGGGTCGTTCTGAATAGACACTTTTCCCGAAAACAGGTTCTAACTCGGGGTCGAAACATGCATCTAAATTTGAAGCCTTCAACTAGTGACAGCTTGGCCCGACACTCACTTATGTTATGAGTGGGGCTCTTATGGAACTCACACCACTTTCCTGTGTCCTTCTTTGACTTCATGGTGTTGTTATTTTCTTGTGGCTTTGATGGGTTGTCTTGGGTCACACCGTCTTGGCTTTGTCCTTGGTTCTGCGGTTTGGGGAAGCCTTTCCCTTGCTTCAGATTCGCGGATCCAAAGTCTCACTTCTTCTATTTAAACTTCTACTCGATTTTGACAGCGTATCAATACATCGTGCCGAGCGAGGAGATGTCCAAGAACTCCATCTCGTCCTAGATGTATCTGTGTAGGAATCCATAGTATTTGAGTACCAAGTGCCACTCAAAATCCTTGATACCCAACTTTCTGTGGGGGGTATGAAAAGTGTTGGCAAACTTTCATGGCACATCTTGGTCCCTTCCCTACCGCAACATGGTCCACTTTATGTATTTATCCTCATAGCTCCCTACAGGGTAGTACTACTCCTTGATGGCGTCCCGGAATGAATTCCAAGTGGGAGCAGCTGAAAATAGTGAGTTTGTACTTTCATCCTTCTACTCATAGTAGGTTTCCCATCATTCCTTGACGTGGGGAGTTGCTTTGAGAAGAGTGAAAGCTATCTTTTCTCGGCCGAAAAAATCATGAACAGAAAAATACCCTTCTAGCAGATTTAACCATTTATCTATGACATCTACATCTATTTGACCCTTGAATATGGGGATTTCAAAGTTAACTTGTACCTTAAAGGGTGTGGTGTTTCCAGAGTAGCTATTAGATGTGTCACCCCTGGGTAGCCACTAAAAGATCTAGGAAAAGTTGTACATCATCACGTTCTTTTGTCGCTCGAGGGCTTCTTCAAGCAAGATTTTGATAGGATCTCTTTCCCCCTCATCTTTCTTTTCATTCGCCATGGGAGGTCGTTGAGATTTTTGAGGCTGATCTTACAAAGGTTTGAAAAGATCGAGCCCTAGCTCCTTATATCCCGACCTCGTTGGGGACATGCAGAGAAAGAGCAAACCACTGAGATACCATTGATCCAGATTTAGACAGGAACGCAACAAATTACAAATATAACCATAAATACAAAGATTCTGTAGAAATAATACTTCATTTCATTAATGTAAAATACTAAAATATGCTTACAAATAGAAATGGAAATAAACTAGCTCGGGTAATGGTAGCTTATCTCTAGGAAGAGATGTGGCGGCTACATATCTCTAAATTGTGTTAAATGAGGCTCAAAGGCCTATTTATTATTGAGAAACAATGGAAAACTGTAAAAGTCCAAAAACCTAACCCTAGGAGATGAAGCACCAAACTATGGGCCCCGCTTGGGTAAATTGGTACATCAACTTCCCAAGGTCGTAACTTTCGCATACAATCTTCGTTTGACACAAACAATACCTCATTAGAAATATCTATCTGAGGACTGCAACTTTTGAGTGAGTAACATCAAATTATGAGCCATGTTGCTCCTAGTTTTCCCAAAAAACGTTGTTTAGGGCCTCAAAACGGCTCCAGAAGTTCAGGACCCGAAAAACTGCCAAAAATAGTAAATTGTGCTACAAATAAGGAAACTGAAAAAACTGAAAGAAACAATAGTGGGGATCCAAGTGGAATAGGCGGGTGGCCACCAATATCCACTTGGATCAGCTTCTTGTTATATTTTGGACAACAAATATTCCTTGCACGTGTGGATAACTTCATCCCTCAAAACAAACCCAAAACAATGTTAGGGACTTTGATCTTCCTTCCTTTATTTATGATGACCATAAGACTCCCTTTCGTTGATCTTTGCATTACATACTTCAGAACTTGATAAAAAATGCTTGCTCTAAAATGAGTTTGAGTGCCCTATTTATAGTTGCTTTCCATACTAATTAGCTGACATGACATGTATGAGAGCCAACGTGTCCTTTGGTGAAGATATTATTATCCTTCTTAGAGCCGACTTATAGGAGGAGACTTTTCTTGGTCTTGGAGGGCCTTCCTATACATTTAGTGACTCATACAAAAGTGTAACATGCCCAAGAAGGGTCCTTCATACATGACATTGACTCTCACTGACTTTATGACCAATCCTAAGGGCTCACAATTGGAGCCATTACTACAAATAATATTCCTTGCTCATGAAACCCATGATCCAACTTTACAAAGATAATTTTATTTTTCTTCTTTACATCAATTACATAAAATCACATTTACACATGTTATTATGAAGACCGGACCTAGGTACATTTTTCAACAATTTTTACTCCTACCTAAATTATGCATAGAATTGCATAAATTGTGGTCGACAGCAATTCTTGTTAATACATTTAATTACCTAAGTATAAGGAATGACCAAGGTTGATTCACCTGATTTTGAAGCTTAACATCAAATTTTAATTTAAGAAATTACACTAACATAATGGAAATTTTAATTCTTATTTCTAGAAAATTAGTCTAAGATAAATACGCTGCTGCTCTCTCCACGTTGGTAATAACTGAGTGCCTAATTTATCTACTCCTGTGCTCCAACATAAAAACTCTTCTCCAAACTTCACAACGCCACAGAAATAGCATCGTCTCGCTAGTATCTCGCTGGCTCATCGTACTTAATTCCATGAATCCGAAGGTGATATAACTGGTTTACACTGCCTTAAACTTAGCAGTTTAGTGGTTTACATTCTCTAAACTTCCGCAGTTAGTGTACATTGAAGCCAATGCAGTACGCACAAAAATATCTAAATCTGATAGGTTGTCGCATGCTTTGATTAGAGACAGAAACACCAACTTGTCGGGATTTATGCCTGAGCGTTGCATTTGATAATACATCCTCAGCGCTTCCATATAAAAGCCCTTTTTGACATAACCTCTGATGGTTTCCATATCACAGCATTGCTCTACTTGTGTTTGTGTGTCTCTTTCTATATTGCATCAAAGATCAAGTTTGAGGATTCTCGGCAAAAGCCTGAGATGTACCATCTGTTTGGAAAATAGTGTCTTATATCTGCATGATTTTAGTTTTGAGCAACCTGTTTGTTCAATATGCAACAATGTATGTATGGCTCGTAATTCTACTAAGGCATACTAAGTTACAATTTCTCATTGGAGCAGTGTTATGTGAAAACAACACATAAGATTTGAGCTTTCATGCAATTTACTCGCTGGATGATATTGCCTATTCTATTTCTGTCCAAGTTTTTGGCAAATTCTGATTTGCATCAGAATTCTTATTCACTTTTGAGCAGTTGATATTGTTTATCTTTTATTGCAACCATATTGCAATGCAAAAAAAAAAAATGGTGATATTCTATATGGATAGAATATAGTTTTTCTCTTTGTATATTAAATCAATTTCTTACCTAATCAAGAAGGAAGAATAAGGCTGTATTATTTTGAAGCACATTTTGCCAGCAGAAGTATTTTTTTAAAAGTACACAGATTTTTTTGCCAGCAGAAGTATTTTTTTTACAATATGCATTCAATCATATCTATTGTGGGAATAGTTCTCACTGGAAAGGAGAACTATCCTGAGTGGTCCCGGATGATAAAACACACCCTCATTTTCAAAAAGTTGTGGAAAGGAGTGTGTATGGAGATGGAGACAAAGAGCCAGAACAGCCTACCTCAGACAAAGAGTTCGCCATTTGGAAAAATAAGAACAACAAAACCTATGCATTAATTGCAGCGTCTGTAAGTGAAGAGGTGAGTCGCCATATTTTTCCATTTTCAACTGCTTTTGAAGCCTTACAAAAGCTGAAAGAAGTCTGTGACTCACATTCTGCACTTGAAGTCGTTCAACTCATGATTAAACTCTTCACTCTTGAATTGCAAAATAATGATCCTCTTGCTCTTGCATCCGAAGTAAAATCTATAACGCATGATATCAAAGCCACTAAGGTTGAATTGGATATTCCTCTTATCGCTTTTCTCAAGGCACTTTATCCTAATTACTCCAATTATCTTGAGTCATTGCAAGCAAATGGAAATCTCAAAGTTATTACCTTTGACTCTCTTGTGAAAAAAATTGTTGAAAGAGAGAAAGCTTTTGGAAAGAAGATAGCCCCTGAATCTTCTGAAGAGATTGTGCCTTGCTCATAAAGAAAAGAATCTTTCTCAAGATTCTTCCAGAGGAAGAGGTGGTCGAACAGGAAGAGGAAGATATTTCAGAGGCAGGGGGGCAGACACTCTCAAGGAGAAAAGTCAGATTTGCACTGCATACGCTGCAAAAGAAATGGATCACATGATGCCTCCACATGCAAGTTACCTTGGGAAAAAATTGAGCAGCAGAGAAACCAACCCAAAGGTAAAACTAATGACACATACAAAGGTAAAGCATCTGAATCTGCTCATTATGTTGTGGCACAATATAATATCGGAGTAAATGAAGATGTATTTAACGCTTCACTTGCTTCTTGGAAAAATGATTGGTTGCTTGATTCAGGAGCAACTTGCCACATGACTCATAGAAAAGATTTTTTTAAATAATTTACTGACAATGTTGATGGAGCAATATACTTTGCAAACCAATCAAAAATCAAGCCATCATGGCTTGGCACAATCAGGCTCAAATTTCCTAGTCTTCCAGACTTTCTTCTGCTTCATGTTCTATATCTCCCACCGATGAAGAGAAACTTGTTGTCCTTGGTCCACATCCGCCAGCAAGGTCACTCCGTTCATATGTTTGATGGCAAGCTTGAGGTGAGAAAAGCATCTGACCACTCACTTGTCATGAGGGGAATAGAATAAGAAAGGCTTCTCAAGCTACAAGGTACCTCTGCTCGTGCACAACATTTCTCATGCAATTCTCATTATGAAGAAGGTACACTTCCATCAAGTTTATTATGGCATGCTAGACTTGGACATTTGAACTATGACAGCCTCCGCTTGTTGAAGAAAAATGGTGTTACTGGTTTGCCTACAATTCCTAGGAAACTTAAGCAATGTGATGCTTGCATTCTAGGAAAGCATAGTAAATAGTCTTTTCATGATTCACATTCAAGAGCACATAGAAAACTTGAACTCATTCATTCAAATTTATGTGGTCCAATGCACGTTCCTTCTACAAATGGAAATAAATATATGATGACATTTAGTGATGCCTACACTAGAATGTGTTGGGTTTATTTATTAAAGAACAAATCTGATGTTTTTCAAACATTCAAGAAATTTCATACATGGATTGAAAATGCTGCACAATCTGATATTGGCTCTATTCACACTGATAATGGAAAAGAATACACTTCAAATTAATTTGAAACTATCTTCGCCAACATGGGATCAAACATCAAACAAATGTGCCTTATAATCCCCAACAGAACGGTGTAGCTGAAAGAATGAATAGGACAATCTTAAATATGGTGCGCTCCATGATGTTTTCAAAAATGTAAAGTTGATGTTTTGGGCTGATGCAGTTCTATGTGTTGTATATCTAAAGAATAGATATCCATCTAATGCTATTAGAAACAAGACTCCATATGAAATGTGGTATGGACACGTTCCTTCAGTAAAGCATCTCAGGGTCTTTGGTTCCACCTGTTATGCCTTGATACCAAAGGTACATAGAAACAAACTTGGTGCAAGAAGTCGTAAGTGTATCTTCCTCGGGTATTCAAACACCTCCAAAGCATACCGTCTCTATGATGAAGTCAATAGAAAGTTTGTTGTATCTAGAGATGTAATCTTTCTTGAATCATCCAAAACTGACAATGTTGTTGAGCGACAACTTGATCGCTTGGATAAATTCGCAAATGCAAAATCATTTCAAGAATTTGATAATTAGATTCCACATCTTGAAGGGGGGATTCCTATACTAGATCAACATGTGGAATCTTCTTCTAAAGAACTCTCTCCCCCGCATGAAACTCCAACTGATGATGCTTTAAGTGATGTGATTGATAGAATTGGGAGACTCAATCTTGATTCAATCCCAACCCAAACAACGGAGCAGCCTGGATCGTCTGAGAAAGGTACTCCAAAGTGGCTGATAAAGACACTTGAAAGTGTTCATCCTGATGAGGTTGGAAAGATAGGAACTAGAAATTCAAATTGGCAAAATGGAGGTGATGTAGATGACTCTGATTCACCTGTTGATATGGATGTTTCTTATGATTGTGAATTGAATTTGTCTACAGATTTAGAACCAACTTCCTTCAAAGAAGTTGCTTCTCATGATGAATGGAAAGAAGCGATGCAAAAGGAGTATGATGCCCTGATAAAGAATGCCACTTGGAACTGATTGATCCTCCATTAGGAACCAAACCAATTGGCTGCAAGTGGGTCTACAAGGACAAGTATAAAGCTGATGGCTCACTTGGCAAGCACAAAGCCAGGCTTGTGGCAAAAGGTTTTGCACAGAAGGAAGGGGTCAATTATGAGGATACTTTTTCCCCCACAACAAAATGGGCTACCATCCGGACACTCTTTGCCCTAGTACCTCAGAACGGTTGGAAAGTCCATCAAATGGATGTAAAAACTGCTTTCTTAAATGGATATCTAAAAGAGAATGTTTTTGTGTCCCAGCCTGAAGGATTTGCCATGAAAGGACATGAACATTAAGTATGCAAACTTGTGAAATCCTTGTATGGCCTCAAACAAGCACCACAAGTCTGGTATGAAAAACTAACTGAGCATCTTCTGAAACTCAATTTCAAACATTATGATCTTGATGATGCAACTTTATTTGTCAAGAAAGTTAGCAATTTAGTTGTATATCTTGTGGTATATGTGGATGATCTTTTGATGACAAGGAACAATGAAAGCTACATTGCATCCATAAAGAAGGAATTGAGGAAAGGTTTTGAAATCACTGATTTGGTCTATGTTCATTACTATCTTGGTATTGAAGTAACTCAACATCCAAATTCCATATTCCTTTCTAAAAAGAAGTACATTGGAGATCTGTTGGATAGGTTTGGCATGATAGAATGCAATCCTCTTACTACTCCAATGGAACAAAACATAAAGCTCACATCCATTGAAGTTAAAGAATTTGAGGATGCAACAAAGTATAGACAGCTTGTAGGAAGTCTCAACTACCTAACTACTACCAGACCAGACATTTCATTTGTTGTTGGAATCCTCTCCAGGTTTATGCAAAAGCCTTGTGAGGGACATTGGTCTACTGCAAAAAGAGTTCTAAGGTACTTGAAGGGAACTCAAGACTTTGGAATCAAGTATACACAGGTGGAAGACTTCAGCTTGATTGGATACTTTGATTTAGACTTCGATGGAGACAAAGAAACTGGGGTATCTACTTCAGGTTATGCTATGAGTCTTGGATCAAGAGTTGCCTCCTGGAGATCACACAAACAATCAGTTCCAACAGATTCCACAAAGAATCAGTTCCAACAGATTCATCTGATTCGACATCATGTTGAGGCCAAAACAATCCATCTCCGCCATTGTTCCACTAATGAGCAAATTGCATACATCTTCACCAAAGCGCTTGGAAGAGAAAAGCTTGAACGATTCAAAACGATGCTTGGACTCACCAACATCCCTTCAGATTAAGGGGGGGAATGTTGATACCTAATCATCAGGATTGGGTGAATAGGTGTAACTAATGTAAATAAATAATAAGAAATATGAATAGTCACCGGGAGAAGAAGTGAACAGTCTCTCCCTCATGTATATAATAAAGATCAACCTGAATGAATAAATGTGAATTGATTTCGAGGAGTTATTGCCTGGTCTGACAATATCAATATATACTATAATAAGTTAGAATCGTAATATTCATACTTATAAAAAAATGAGAAAATGTGATATTTTATGAATAAAGGCACTTACTATGATGAATAAAAAAAATAAAGACATATATATCAATGTATAATATAATGAGTTAGCATTGTAATATTCATATTTCGTAAATAAATAAATGGAGAAAAATTGATATGTTATGAATAAAGGCACTTACTATGATGAGTAAAAAGAATGAAATGAAGATGGTATCTTAATTAGTATCAGACTCAAATTAGTTACATAATTAACTCACAACATAATTATTAAATTATTAGATTTTCATTAAATTTAATGGAAAAATATACACAACTTTTAAAACTAGAATAGAAGAGTTACACAACTCTATGGCAGAAATCGAAGAATAAACAAAAGGAAAAAATGGTGTATTTGCAAGGTTTAATTAATGTTTTAGAATAGGTGTTACGTATAATTAAATATAAAGACACCCCTCAATTACTATCGGGATAAAAAATTATCACTCACCTTAGTTCACGCAATTGAAAAACTATACCACTACATCTTGTTGAACAACTGTATCGTCGAAGCCAATTGTAATCGCATGCGATACTTGCTCGGTTGTTTGCTCATTAAGGGAAAGTTAAAATTTAATTAAAAGTTTAAGAGCCAAACTTTGTAAGATAAAAATATTCAAAGTTATTTCATGTATATATAAAAGTTATATAAGGTGGGGAAGTTAAAAAAGTGAAGGGCCACTTGTTATAAAGTGATGGAATTTCATGTGTGTGTCTATATTGATGATGATGATGATGATGATGATGGTTAACGTCCATTGAGACCAAATTGGTTTATCGGACCTACAATTTTCTTAATTTTTACTTGTCTGGCTCCTCGTCTTTCTTGGCGAGATTGGTGTTGTAGCGTTCTTTTTTTTCTCTACGGTCTTCCAACTTCCTTTGTCTTGCATCTCCTTCATCTCTTCTGGTTCTTGGGACATTGGTGTCTTAGCTTCGCGATCTATAGTCGGAGAAGTTTGGTTTAGGAGATCTGCTTCTGCGGTATTCAAATCCTCATAACTGTTGATTTGTTGGGGCGGGCTTTCTCCTTGCTTGCTTTGAGAGTTGTTTCCTTCTTCCTTGATTTCTTGTGACTCAGAGTTTTCTCTAGAATATTCTTCTTTGATGACAGTGTAGTGTTCTTTTTGTGCTCCTTCCCACCATGTAGATCTGTGGTGGTTTTTTCTAGCAAAATTTTTCTCAGAGGCTTTTGGGCAATTTTTGGCTAGATGCCCCGTCTCAAAGCACGATCGACATCTAAAGAGGACACTTTCATAATCAAGCTTCTGGTTCCACACATAGTCTTTACTTGTTAAGTTTATTTCAGCTGGGAATCCGGCGCTGAAATCCATATTATTAAAGCATAAGAGTGTAATAGCACAAATAAAGTATTAAGGTATTTTTTTTAGATTGTCGGGTGAAAAAAAGATTAAACATACTTCTATGAAGTTATAAAAAAAAAGTATTTTTTTTGGGAAAAAAAAATATTAAGCATATTTTTATGAAGTTATAAAAGAAAATTAGAGGTTGTGTAGTTAAATAGAGGGTATTATAAAATAATACTCAGTTAAATTTTAAGTCTCGAGTGGTTTTTAAATAAAATATTATAAAAAAACATAACTATAAAAACGTAAAAAAATATGTTCTTTTATCTAAGATTTTAATATTTCAAGTAAAGGAAAATATTTAATAAAGAATTTAAATGGTATTTAACATTGTTTCATTAAAGTACCAAATTATTACAAGTGATAAAACAAGGTAATAGCCAAAAAGAGAGTATTATAAAATAATACTTAAATCATTAAGTTTAACTAAAATTTATTTTAGTTAGACCCTAAGTTTAAAATATTATTGAAAAATTAACTTTAAAAACATAAAAAATATATTTTCTTATCTAAGATTTTAATAAAAAGGATATTCTCTTATTTAAGATTTTAATATTTCAAAGTAAGAAAGAATATTTAATAAAGAATTTAAATTGTATTTAATATTTTTTCATTAAGTTACCAAATTACAAGTGATAAAACAAGGCATTTTTTTTATACAAAGAGATGTATTGAGCAAAGTTTAATAAAAACCAATAACATTTAATAAAAAACAATAACGTAAATTTTTTTTATACAATATAAAAAGAGATGTACTGAGCAAAGTTTAATAAAAAACAATAACATAATAACATTTCCCTTTCTAAAGCATCGTTTTGAAGGGAAAACAAGTTATAAGTACTAAGCTTAAGGTGAATCATTGATGCCACTCATAACAGCAGGCGCTATTTTCTAAACCTTAGGGTTTTCAGCTTTGGCAGCAATTCTTTTCCTTTATCGGGATTCTTCTGTCCCTAGAGAATCCCTTATTTAACCTCTTACGAGACATATATATATATATATATATATATATATATATCCCTCTCAACTTTTGGTTAGTGTGGAGGTGGAGGAAACCATGTATCGGTGCTATTTACCTTATTAAAACTTATATCAGGAAATACACATGTAAACACCCCTTTCGACCTTTAATATGGCCTTTGCACATTTACTGAGGTTAGCGTTATCGCTGATTGGCATCGCTCCCTTCGCGTGACGTGCATACATGTTTCATTGCCCCTCCGATATGCGACTATCGTTTCCCCAAATACACTATCGGCACTTCAAAGCATTGTTATCCTGTTTATACAAGAAACATACTCCGAACAAGGCCAGAACACAAAACTGGACTTAAAATTTTATAAACCACACTTGTGGTCTCGTCGGGTCCGCGACACTGATCTCCACTCTCCGACCCCTCTGACACCCGATCGTCAATTATCGACTATCAGTATTGCTCCGTCGCGATATCGCAAGTCGCAAATCGGCGTATCCTAAGGTCGACACCCTGCCTCTATAAAACTATAATGCGACTAACCTCTTGGACCCGATAGGTTATTAATTCCACTTCATAAAATGTCGAGTCTGGGTCTATCCAAACTCCGTTTTTCACCGATTTCAATGTAATTTGGGTTTTCTACTTGTGGCCCAAAATTGCATAAAAACTCCGCCGAAATAATCTCCACCGTCGATCTCTTAGATCCGACGGCCCCTGAGTCTCACTTCTTCAGCCTTGCGTTCCTTTGTCTTCAAGCCTTTTCCTCACTTTCGTTGTGTTGCAAACAATCTCTTTTATGGAAGCTTTTCGCCTCTTTGGTCATGCCGAATTCACCTGCAAGAATATATGCATACAGAGAAGCTATAATTTGGATTAATTTCAGTCTTTCAACCATTCGAAGTCATAGATACACAATTTCTAAATTAGACTTGTGCATAAAGAGAAAAAGAAACACGGCAAGTATTTTTTTAGACTCACACTCTCTCTATGATTCTTCTTACATTCTGCCCGTAGCCTTACAACTTATCTCCATTCGGCTAACCCCTTACTCTACATCATTATGTCCTTTTTAATACAACAGTGGCGGTTCCTCTTGCAGTTCAAGGAACTGTTTTTTTAGTTTTGAGACAGTTTTCTCAACTAATTCTCATCTAAGCCTATCTTGTCTAAATCAAAGCTAACAATGGATGATTTAGCCTTTATTTACAATAACACAAAATGAAACTAAATAAACTAGAAATTTGAGATGTTTCCCTCTCTATTTGTCAAAATAGAATGGGAAAACAAACAACAAACAAGAACCAACTCCCAGTTGTCGCCTCTTCATTCGGGTGCTCCATATTAACACAGTATGTAACCCAGGGAAAGCATACAACTGAAAACCCCCAACTATCTGTATATTATAATGATTGAGAACATGTAACAATACATAGTACAATACTCCTCGCAAGCACTCAGTACTATCTCCACCTGTTACACACAAAACTAGCTCAGATCTGAATCAATCACAGGTTCAAATCTCCTCCGATGCTTGCCTACCTCCACTGCGCAATCCTGCATGAGAATGAATGAGTATGGCTGATCCAAACTCATATTTCCTTGGCTGAACCACGCAATCCTCATTGGCATTACTCAATCCCATTGATTGTGCAAGATCTCATGCACAACTATAGTCACAACTAATAGCAATCTCAACCTATAACACCTGTCTCCACTGAACTGTCCATGCACTAAGTTAACTGATGTATTCTGTAGTTGCTTTATGAGTTAATAATTAGTGAATTAATTAAAAATTAATTCACATCACTCATCACTAGTGTATTCTGCAGTTAGACTAAATACAACTAGTTCAACTAAGTCAAACTGAACACAACTGCATCAACTCCTCAATCAACTCCACCAAACTCAATCACTTGAGTTCTAACTGAAGTCCATCATGCAATAGCTCAACTAACCCATAAGAAAATCATATTTACTTCTGACAGCTGCATGTGCCACATCCGTAGCTCGAACTGAAGTGCTCCAAGAGGATAAGATAATGTTTATAGTCCAAATATTATTAAGAGTTAATAATATTTGACTGTTCTATTTTTAGCCTAGCAGTCTAAAAATAGAATCCGCCCATATGTCTAAAAATAGAAGTCCATCTATTTTTACCAACATGACCAATCATCCACAAATAGCATCCTGCAACTCATAGACCATGATCCATATGTCTAAAAATAGACATAGTCTAAAAATAGACTTTGCGCCAAAAATAACCTACAAGCCCACTTAGTGAAGGCGACTCCTTTCCACTAAGCTCCATCATCTTGTTGCATTTTCAACACTCCCTCTCAACAAGATATGGATTATCTGCAACCCCTATCCTGCAACTCTGAAATGTTCTGCATGCAACACATTTGCCCGGTCCACTTGCTCCAACAACACTTGGAACAAAAACACTCCCAACTAACCACTCTGTTGGGCTAGGAACATACTCTGTGTTGGATACCTATACTAATAGGTTTCATATTTCATGATTGGCCAAAGAAAGTCCAAATATGCTCTGCTTTGAGTTCACAAAGATCCCATATTTCCTAGAGAACAAGAGGTGGGTAAAGCGTTTCCAGTATTGAGGACCTTATTTCAATTTTGTGGATGATTCAACAGTCTAATCTGGATCATGCCATGTTTCAATTTTGAGTTATAGAATAGAGAAAGAAGTCTGTCCAAACTGCTTAATCTTGGCAGACAAGTAGTTTAGGTAGAGAAGCAAAGGTTCCCAACAGCTTAATCTGGGACCTTGGAAGAGATAAGGGTAGAAGTAGATAGAAAAGAAAAAAGAAAAAAGCCAAAGAAAAGAAAAGGCAAGTAAGGGTTTGCAAGCCTAAATGCACCCTCCAATGGAGAAACAAAAAAAATGCTAGGAAAATAGCTGGGTAGGCAGTTGTGGTTGCAGAAAGGATATTTTCACCATTACTCATATATCAAGAGGTGTTTTGCCAAGGCAAAAATCTATCAATGGACAAAGTGGTTAATTCCATCAAATTACAGCAAGGAGCATAACTAACCTCCCTCTTCCCCTCCATTCCATTACTAACACTCCCTTTCTTTAGCTGAGATTTATGAAGAGAGATCATGGTTTTATGGTGGTTCTAGTTCATTCAGAATCCACATTTCTTGTCTAAGATCTTTTCATTTTGATCTACTCTCAAAACCAAGTCAATTTCAGATAAACTCAGTAAAATCCCCTTCATTTGCTCCCTTCATTCATATTAACCTCTAATTTTACTATATAGCTCCCCTATTTTACCCTTTCCCCTAATAATATTAACACTATGGTGTATAAAGCCCCAAATCTTATAAATACTCCCTCCCCTTGGCATTATAGCCATATGTTCTTCAAAAGGGACCAAAATGACCTCTGGTCACTTTGGTGAACCTGTCCCATCCCATTCCCCCTTGCTGCAAGTCAAACTGCTCCTCAAACCACCATTTGCATTGAAAAAACCTTATAAAACCTCTTTTGCCTATAAAAATCCTTTGCAAAAATTACCAAAGTCAAAAAACCCGCCTCTGGCGCATTTCCAAAGGGTTAGCGCGCAGTTTGATTTTATGAAAAAACATTGAAAAAACCAATAAAAAACCCTCTACCCAAAGTTTTCCGCCTGCATATAACCCGAGCATCTTCGCACTCCGCCCACCGTCGGATCAAGTCTCTGAGATCCGACGACCCACAGCAATATCGGAGCGGCCCCCACTGCCGTCCTTTACCGCCCGAGAAGGTGACGTTGCGTCACGTCAGTACCTCTCCACGCGTCAAGCGCTAAGGTATCTCGGAGCAAGGCCTGACACATTCGGCGTCGTACCTAAACCGCCCCGAGAAACCGTAGCGGTTAGCCTTAACCGTAACCGCTACGGTCCTAACCGCCACCTGTTTTCCGCCAACGCATCGCCACGTCACGCCCGCCTGTACTCGCCCCGCTATTCGTCCACCTGGCCGCTGACATGGCCGCCACCTCATCGCCCCTTGGACCAATAGTCTACCGCCACGTCACCCGATGACGTCAGCTGACGTCACCTCACCTTGACCCACCAATGACATCATGCTGACGTCATCACTAAAAAGCGCCAAAATGGTAAAAAAGTCTATATTTACCCAAAAAACCGTGTTTTTCCCACTTTTCGCTCCTGTTGCTATTATTCTTTCTGCATGACCGTTTACGTTCGAATTTCCGCCAACCTGCTGAGTTAACCCGGGCGACCTCCTCAGCATCAACCGTGCACACCTGCGCAACCTCTGTTCGTCAATTAACAGGTATTTACCATTGTTCTGCCCTCCATACGACTGTTATTGAAATTTAAGTTGCTCAGAAGGCTTAAGACACCTTGAAACTACATTTACACCGCCCATTTCCCTCTGCACGTCCACCATTGTAACTGTGAAGTCCAAAAAGCACCGGCCGAGCCTTAATACTTGTAATTTCGCTCAAAACCACTGTCCCTCTGCATTTCCCGGCAGATTTCTTGATAAATACAATTCACCCGCTGGAAGGGGACAGTTAGACCTTAGAGAAGCTCTGCTCCTAAAAACAAACAGTATTTCAATTGCTGTTGAGTAAATTCCCCTCTGGTATCCAAAATACAAACTGTTTTCACAGAGAATCACCTCTATTCTGTGTTGCTTCCATTTTGACTATTCACCTACAATTGTTGCACTTTGAAGAACTATGGAGACTCCTATTGCTCTAAATATCAAGCCCCTCAATGCTCCTCACCAGGAATTAGCATGGAAAGCCCTGGGAGACATGGATTACCAAATGCTGGACTGGTTCCCTATGGGAACCAAATACAATATCCAGATGATGAATGAGTTAAAAGCCCAGCACCTGAGTGGGGCAGACATCTTGGGAATTTGGGACTCAAATTTGCCCATCTACAACCTTCCCCAAGTAAATCCTATGCCAGAACTGATCTACAGCTGCCAGGAATGTTATGACCCAAACCAAAGAGCTGTCATCAGCCCCACAGGCTCAATCCTGTTCCAGATTACCCCAGAGAGTATAAATGGAATGCTGCACTTCCAAACTGCCAAGCAATTGACCCCCCTCTTTATGCAGAATTTGATAAACAAAGGGACCAAGCTGTCAAATGACCAAATCATTAAAATCAATCAGTTGTTTGTAAGACCAGGCTGTGAATCAGTCAGAACCCCTCCTATTGGGTATCACTACTTGAATGATTTAGGCAGGATGTTAGTGGATTTAATCAGTTATGTCCTAGGATTCAGGGGGATGGAGGACGTGGATGATAGCCTAATGGCAATGATGTCTATATTCTCTCCTGGTAAGCCCCCGGCTGTACATTATGACTATGCAACCTACATTGCAGATAAAATCCATGAGCAGTTTATGAACTTGAAGAGGGAAAGACTATTCAGGTATACTTCATATATATACCATCTATTCTTGTTCTATCAGCCAGCCACCTTCTCTGTTCCTTTGAAGCCACTCAATGCCCAGGGAATTCCAAGGTCAGTTGTGTTCTGGACTTCTGTTTTTCATCATACCTCTGTATCACCTTACACATACACTGAGTTCATTGACTTATTCATCTATCCAGTCATGACAGTATTGCATGGTACTCCTCCTCCTAGACTAACTGATGACATGAGGAGAATTCTCCATTTGAATAAGTCCTACAGCATTGGTAATTGGTACTTCTACCAAAACCACACAGTCATCAGGATATATGGCTGTGAGTTGAACCCATTTAGGTTGCCAAGGTATGTCCCCATGAGGCTTTTTGCCTTGGAATATTTCAGACAGTTTGGGAACTCAGACTATCTTCATTTTCAGAGCAACAACAAGAAGTCACAGTTGAAGGTAAGGAACCAGCTGGGTCCTTTCCTATATAACAGAAAAGAAGAGGGATGGAAAGAGGCAAACACTATCCTGGAAGGCCTCAGACTGCAAACCAGCTTTGAATGGATACCCTATGACCCCAATCATGCTATCTCCCTCAGGAGGATTAGATACAAATTGGGTAGTTATGCACACAAGAGACAACCCGAGATTGAACAGTATGCCAATGCATCAAATTGGGAAGAGGGTACCCTAGAGGAGGAAATTACTAATGAAGAGTTACTTGAGAGAGAGGCTAGAAATATGCAAAAGGAAGCTGACTTGGAAACTTGTGGACAGGTGCCCCTCTCCTACAAAAAGCAACTTGGAGCAGCTGCTACATCATCAACAGTACAACAGCAAACTGCCGAGAAAGCATCACAGACAGCAAGCAAGGATAAAGGGAAGCAGGTGGAACAGCCACCTCCATTGACAGAAGAACAAGTGGACACATTGCTACAGCAGCAAGAAGAGATGGAGCAGCAGGAACTTGGGCAGCAACAAGAAGAAGAACAGTTTAGTGAACAGCAGCCCTTGCAGCAAGAAAAAGTGATGAATGCTCCAAGCTCCACTGAGCAACAGGCTCAGACAGTGGTGCCTCCTAGGGCAGAAACTACTGTTGATACCTCAGTCCTCCAAACCCCACAAAAGGAGGACTTAACCAGGAAAAGGGATAGAGAGACTCCCCTGACTTCATCCATCAATCGGGGAGAGAAAAGACAAAGACTAAATGACTCCCAAGAGGATGACATAGCAGTGAGGCAAGCAATGGGCATGGGCCCACCCAGTGGAGAAGTTTCATCCAGTTCATCTCAGCATGAACATGATAGAACTATAGGAGGAGAGGTCAGCTCCTCCAGCCAGCACAGAGAAGGACAGTCCAGCATCAAACAGCAATTTATTGACATTAAGAGGAGGAGTGATCCTATTAAAGTACAGCTGTACAATCATTTGCTGAACCTGGCTCCCACCAATCAGCAAAGACTCATGTCTGCCTTTGATGTAAGTGAAGGCAAGATGATCATGAGTCACTTCATGCCCACAACGCTGCATCCTCAAACTACCTCGGATTACCTAAGAACCAACATGGAGGTGCTGGCCAAAGACATACACCCTATGGATAAGATTGAATTACATAAACAAACGGGTGAAATGGTGTATGCCTCCTTGGCAGATGAAACGTTGGAGAACTACAAATTGAAGAGCAGCCTTGATAACACAGCATCTCAGCTGGAATTGGAGAGAGCATCATCACAAGCCAAGGACAACAGGATCAAGTCCTTGGAAGAAGTAATTATAGAAATAGGACATGATCCTAAAGATGTTAAGGGTATCCAAGAACTCTTGAAGCTAAGGGATGCAGACATGGCGGCCTTAAGAAAGAAAATCAAGCTCCCAGCTACCATCCATCCGCAAACAGACGAGGTTGCCCAGCAAAGGCAGGAAAAGGATGCTACAGACCTACTGATATCCCTGTACAAGGAGCTGGTTCGAACTCAAGACCAGCTAGGACAATCAGAAGCTGCAAAGGCAGCACTACAAACAGCAATGAAGCAAAGAGAAGAGGGCCAACCCTCCCAGCCTCCTCCTGTGATAATTAATCTTGAGGAAGTCCCTCCAACAACTACTCCTCCTCCTCAGCAAACGGGAACTACAGCACCATCTACAGCAACAACTACACCAACACCAGGACAGACTCCCAGTCTGGATATGCAGAAGCTGCAAGCTGAGATCCAAGTTCTTGAATCTCAAATGAAAGAGCTTGATGAAGTCAAGAAATCTTTGGCCAAGGTAAATGAAAAATTTGACAAAAGCAAGCAGAATGAAGCAGCAAAGGAGAGAGAGATAAAAGCTCTAAAAAGGAGAATAGCTGAACTAGAAAAGGAGCTTGCACTAGAAAAAGTAACAGCAGAATTAAAAGCAGTCCTCTGGGGCAACATTGGGCGGTCCATCACCAATCAATGGCAGTATATTGAGACTATGGATGAGCAAATAGCACTCATCACCAAGGCAAACAAGGAATTACACAGAGCCAGAGCAAGCCTTGGCCACATGCCAGATGCTGCCAGCAGAATGATCAATGTTTTAAATAACAAAACTAGCTCTCAACTAGCTACCATGGGAATTACTAACAGGACTGAAACAATCTCAGTAGTTAAAAGAGTCCTGACACTAAGAAGTCTAGTTGGTACGCTGGAGAGGAGGACACAGGATATGCAGACCGAGATCAACAAGTTCCTGGACAGATTTGTGGCATTGCAGAACAGAGGCCTCCCCAGCATTTTAAGCAGTGTAGGAAGACTGCTCACCCTAGAAAATTACAACAAAAGGATTGATGCCCATGCAGTAGCACAGATTGCAAAACAACCCAGTACCTCAACAGACACAGGGCCAGCATCAGGGCAGAATCTGTATGATAGGGTGGATAATCTGTTTTTTATTATGAATGAAATTGATCATCTGTTTGATACACCACCAAATTTCTTTAAGTATACTGAAGCAGATGAGACTATGGGGGCAATCATAAGACACCAATTGCCCACACAGGAAGAGTGGAGGAATTTGACACAGATAATTTTATCAGGCCAGAACCTGTAGCGTTAGTTTTCTCCAGTACATGAGCAGTCATGCGCAGGCACAATTTTGATGAATAAAATCTACAAGGAAGAGGCAGATGCTGAGCCAACTCAGCAGAGCTATTTACTCACCACAGCAGCAGTCACAATCACAGGTGACAACCCAAAATACAGCGTACAAGCCATAAAGTCGGGTTCTCCAGCATTTAATCAAAGTATCTCAACCGACTCAGCAGATCCCAAAGGCCAAAATATCTTCTGACAGAACATTAAGGCGCCTTTATTTTGTATTCAATGTTGTAATAAATTTCTGATAATAATATCTCAAAGTTGGTGAGAATATTAAGTCTGAGATAACTCAGGACTCAGATATTTTTGTAAAAATCGCAAGTATATATTCACCCCTGGCAGAAGCTCAGGGGGTTGTTGTTATTTTCTTTTTAGAAGTCTCACTGGCTGTAAGATTCTGAGAGAAGTAATACAAAGGGAGAATGGAATTTCCAAAAGCTTGGTGTATGCGATGCGTTGTGATGAATGGTGAATGTTGCAGGATTCCAGAGTGTTTCATAAAACAATAAGTTTTCTTAAATCTCTGTATTACATGTTTTCGAGTCTTTGTTCTCTTTTGTTGTTTAAATGTTTTACACTTAATAGCCCAGTAGAAGAATAGTCACAGGATTTAATCACTGATTACCCTGAACTCAATCTGAGCTATTATCCATGTTTTCTTCAGATACAGTGAATGAAGTGTAATTCTTAATTGCTGCACTTTAAAAACTATATCTTTTACAGTGATAGACATCCCCAGGGATTCAAGTTTTGCTCCTGAGGCATCTATCTGTTTCTCATACCTAGTTTGGTGGAAATACTCGAATACTTTAGTGAAAATTCTTAATTGCTTTCACTGGTTTTTTCACCTGTTTGTGTTATAAATCAAAATTTGTTCTATGAAGTATCCAAATGGCCCTGTAAGTTTCACCAGTTCACCTCAAGGTTTCTAGACACCTACAGCCATAGACTCCATTGCCCAATGATACTTGACTCTCTGAATACTACATCACTAAGACCTAAAAGAAACTCTTCAACCAAAACATAAACAAAACCTGTGCATAATAGCTAGCCTAAAACCCTATCATAAACAGTTACAAATCATAAAGAGAGAGCCCTCTCTGATCACAGTTTGGCTAGAAACAGTGATCCAAAGATTGGTTAGTGGTTACCCCGGCCGTATTCCCTTGGGAGTCATAGGGAACAACCTGGGTGTTAACACTCTGATGCTGAAGCTCTATCTGCTACTGACAAGTGCTCCCTCTCTGACATCTGCGCTACTGCAACATCTCCATGCATCTCGCACCATTGCACACCTCTCTGTGCCACATAGCACTGTGCAAAACACTTGTGCCTCTCGCATTGTTGCAACCTGCTAGCTATGCATTGTCCTAGGATTCCCTACACTGTCGCTCTCTCTGCCACTCCATCTGTATCTGTCTCTACCCAATCAGCTAGTTCCTGCTACTCCACATCGGGGCTCCTGTAGCAAGGTCTCATCTAAGAGGTTGGGTACCTCAAGGATCCTGCCCCTCCTCCTTGGGACGATCAATCCACATCACCCCACCTCCTACCTGGAGGTATGGCTGCATGTGATCCCTCAGCCCACCTGGCTCGAAGTTTCCCCCTACTGGAGGTCTTTGCATGAGTTGATGTCTCTACTCGATCTCCTCTCAACTTCCCTTGTTGTGGCTACTCCACAACCTCCTGAAGCTGCTACACCAATCGTGGCTCCTCCACAATTTTCTGAGACTTCTTCTAGCTCTACATGTTGAGAGGTAATATACGCTCCCTCTCAACCACCAAGTCTCCATCAGTTGCCTCGCTGCTCAAGGCTTTGCATGCATCTTGAACCTCAAGAGCATACAGGTTCTTGACCTGTGAACCAATA
Source organism: Pinus tabuliformis (assembly GCA_031772625.1). NCBI lineage: Eukaryota > Viridiplantae > Streptophyta > Pinopsida > Pinales > Pinaceae > Pinus > Pinus tabuliformis. Next base: position 281,036,488 of record CM062816.1, read on the forward strand.
TGCTTCACCTGTCTAGTGATGATGTGTCTAAGGAAAACCTTTCCCTTACTGAAGACTACATCATAGCCTCTGTCTTCCAGCATCGCGATCGACACCAAGTTTCTCTTCAGTCCTGGTATATACTTGACATCTGGTATATACTTGACATCGGTCAAGGTAAGGCGAGCTCCATGTTCCCTCTGAAAAATAACCGTGCCTACACCTGAGACACTATACTTCTCATCATTACCGATCACTATGAGTATCTGGAGATCTTTCTCCTCCAAAGTACTGAACAAACTCTTGTCACCAGTCATGTGGAAAGAAGCTCCACTGTCAAGAAACCAACCACTTCCCACCATGGATGAAACCATGCATGCGAAGAGTGTGAAATCCAACTCAAACTGTGAAGCAAGTGCCTCACCTTCAGATCCTTCCCCAGATCCCTTCTTGGATTTCCTCCGTGGACAATTTGTAGCATAATGGCCCACCTCATGACAACGAAAGCATCGCACTTTCTATTTTTCAACCTTCTTCCCATCATTGGAAGAACTGGATTCGGAAAGAGAACCCTTCTCCTTCCCCTTCTTTGCTTTGGCAGCCAAAGCGCAATTTTCTTCATCATATGCCTTTGATGAAGATCCGTCCCTGGTATTCCTCCTGATCTCCTCTTGCACAAGATCCAACCAAAGTCTCTCCCATCCTGGCAATTTCTCCCGACCATTGATAGAGTCCTGATAGGAATGCCAACTCTTCGAAAGACCAAGGAGAGCCAAGCTCACTAAGTCCTCATCATTGACAGTCACCCCCACAGTTCCCAGCTCATCCCGGCATTGGGTGAACTTCGTGAGATACTTGGGAATACTGTCTCCATTCTCACACTTAATGTTTCTGAGTTTATCCTTGAGCGCCAACTTCCTTTGGTCGCTCTTGCTTTGGAATAAATCTGTCAACGCTTTCCACATCAAGTATGGAGAAGCCTTTCCATGTAGGCTGGATACAATGTGATCCTTCACACCCTCCAACAGAATCCTTCGACACTTTGCTATCTTCTTTTGCCAAACCTCAATGTCAGCAGCATCAGTAGGCTTTGGGACTTCAGCCTCTATGAAATCCTTCAACCCATTGTCATCTAACACCGCCTCCATCCTGTCTTTCCATGCAATATAATTCGAGCTTCCTTCAAGAGCATACTCCAATCGCAATCTGTTGCAAGACATTTCAACTTTGACACCAAGAAAACACTGCTGCAAATTCGAATTCCACCAGCCCAAAACTCAACCGCTTCTGATCTAAAATTCATGAGAACAAATTATTTCTCGTACAGAGATTGACTGTATGGGCTTTTCCGGATATCTCACCTTCCAAAGGAAGGATGAATCCAGAGGCTACCTGGCCTGATTATAGACTTTGCCTGAAGAAATAAAATGTAAACACTTTCTGAATAATAGATCTGATGATCAACTGCTCCGATACCATGTTGAAATTTTGAATAATATGACACTTATTCACAGAGATTATCCTGATTATACACTATTGCGAAATGCATGCATAATATATAACCTCCTCTATGTTGATCATCAATTTTGCAGCATTAAAAACAATGAAACATCAATCGCATGCGCACATTAACACAGTATGTAACCCGGGGAAAGCATATAGCTGAAAACCCCAAACTATCTATATATTATAATGATTGAGAACATGTAACAATACATAGTACAATACTCCTCGCAAGTACTCAGTACTATCTCCACCTGTTAGACACAAAACTAGCTCAGATCTAAATCAATCACAGGTTCAAATCTCCTCTGCTACTTACCTGCCTCCACTGTGCAATCCTGCATGAGAATGAATGAGTATGGCTGATCCAAACTCATATTTCCTTGGCTGAACCACGCAATCCTCATTGGCATTACTCAATCCCATTGATTGTGCAAGATCTCATGCACAACTATAGTCACAACTGATAGCAATCTCAACCTCTAACACCTGTCTCCACTGAACTGTCCATGCGCTGAGTTAACTGATGTATTCTGTAGTTGCTTTATGAGTTAATAATTAGTGAATTAATTAACAATTAATTCACATCACTCATCACTAGTGTATTCTGCAGTTAGACTAAATACAACTAGTTCAACTAAGTCAAACTGAACACAACTCCATCAACTCCTCAATCAACTCCACCAAACTCAATCACTTGAGTTCTAACTGAAGTCCATCATGCAATAGCTTAACTAACCCATAAGAAAAGCGTATTTCCTTCTGACAGCTACATGTGCCACATTCGTAGCTCGAACTGAAGTGCTCCAAGAGGATAAGCTAATGTTTATAGTCCAAATATTATTAAGAGCTAATAATATTTGACTGTTCTATTTTTAGCCTGGCAGTCTAAAAATAGAATCCGCCCATATGTCTAAAAATAGAAGTCCATCTATTTTTACCAACATGACCAATCATCCACAAATAGCATCCTGCAACTCATAGACCATGATCCATATGTCTAAAAATAGACTTTGCACCAAAAATAACCTGCGGGCCCACTTAGTGAAGGTGACTCCTTTCCACTAAGCTCCATCATCTTGTTGCATTTTCAACACTTTCGACCTTTAATACGGACTTTGCACATTTACCGAGGTTAGCGTTATCGTTGATCGGCATCGCTCCCCTCATGTGATGCGCATACATGTTTCATCGCCCCTCCCATATGCGACTATCATTTCCCCAAATACATTATAGGCGCTTCAAAACATTTCTATCCTGTTTATAAAGGAAACATACTCCAAACTAGGCCAAAACACAAAACCGGACTTAAAATTTTATAAACCACACTTGTGGTCTCATCGGGTCTGTAGCACTGATCTCGGGTCCGTGGCACTGATCTCCACTCTCCAACCCCTCTAATACCCAATCTCCAATTATCAGCTATCGGTATTGCTCCACCGCAATAGCGCAAGTTGCAAATCAGAGTATCCTAAGGCCAACACCCCGCCTCTATAAAACTCCGATGCGACCAACCTCTTGGACCCAATAGGTTATTAATTCCACTTCATAAAATGTCAGGTCCGGGTCTGTCCAAACTCCATTTTTCGTCGATTTCAATGTAATTTGGATTTTCCACTTGCAGCCCAAAATTGCATAAAAACTTCGGCGAAATAATCTCCACCGTTGATCCCTTAGATCCGATGGCCCCTGAGTCTCACTTCTTCAACCTTGTGTTTGTCTGTCTTCAGACCTTTTCCTTGCTTCTGCTATGTTGCAAACAGTCTCTTTTATGGAAGCTTTTCGCCTCTTTGGTCACGTCGAATTCACCTGCAAGAATATATGCATACAGAGAAGCTATAATTTGGATTAATTTCAGTCTTTCAACCATTCCAATTCATAGATACACAATTTCTAAATTAGATTTGCGCATAAAGAGAAAAAGAAACACAACAAGTATTTTTTTAGACTCACAATCTCTCTGTGATTCTCCTTACAGTCTACCCGTAGGCTTACAACTTCTCTCCATTCGGCTAACCCCTTACTCTACATCATTGTGTCCTTTTTAATACAACAATGGCAATTCCTCTTGCAGTTTGAGGAACTGTTTTTTTAGTTTTGAGACAGTTTTCTCAACTAATTCTCATCTAAGTCTATTTTGTCTAAATCAAAGCTAACAATGGTTGATTTAGCCTTTATTTACAATAACACAAAATGAAACTAAATAAACTAGAAATTTGAGATGTTTCCCTCTCTATTTGTCAAAATAGAACAGGAAAACAAACAACAAACAAGAACCAACTCCCAATTGTCATCTCTTCATTCGGGTGCTCCTGCATCAATCATCCATACTCATATAAGAGTCATAAATTATCAACCAATTGTAAGTTCTAATGAACACTAATGGAGTCAGTTTTTGGAGAGAAATGAATGAAATCTATAACAAAAAAGAAAAGAAGATTTTTACAAACTTCATATAACTATGCTTCAGTGTTGTTTAAAATTCAAGGGACTCTTATAGGAAAGATATTATTATTTTTATCTCACCCGGAAAATATATATATATATATACTCACAAACCAATTAGTGATTCCTGAGTGAAATGTAATAAAAAAATTATACCGAGACACAAAACAATATGACATAACCAATTTACAACGAAACATTGGAGATTATACATTTATATCATAATTCTTTGTTTGAGATTAAGGTGACTTTATTTTGTGTTCACCGTGAATGGAAACACTGGGACCCTTCATCTTAAATATGAAAAAGAATTTTTTTATGTTATCTTACAAAAGAAAAAGAAAAAACACTACAAGATATTAAATTTATATTACAATTTTTGGTTCTAGAGTAAGGTGACATTATTATGGGATGGAGCCCTTCATTTTAAATATGAAAAAGAAATTGTTTACATTCAAATTATTATGGGATGGAGCCCTTCATTTTAAATATGAAAAAGAAATTGTTTATGTTCGATTTATATTACAATTGTTTGTTTGAGAGTAAGGTGACATTATTATGGGATGGGCCCTTTCATTTTAAATATGAAAAAGAAATTGTTTACATTCTCTTAAAAAAAAAAAAAACACTACAAAATATTACATTGAAGCCAAACTTGAAGGTGTGAAAGATATTTCAAAAGCAACTTTTCAAAAAAATAAAAAATCAATGCAAAATATACAAAAAGAAGTTGAAAAAACTATGGTAGACAAAAATGAAGATATTTCTACAAATTAATAAGCTTAAGAAGGACAAAAAGTCATTGGAATAAAAGTACAACTAATTGAAAAGGAAATATCAAAATGTACAAATGTGAAAATTCAACTTGAAGAAAAGAGAACAAACATTAATCCATATAATATCAATATTCAAAACAATTCCAATTCAATTGAAATAAAGACATACTCAAAGATTGCAATTCAAACAATAGAAATGTCAAGCGAGATCTAACAATTAACCAACTTTCGTAGGTGAAATAAATCAGATACCTCAAGTAAAATCAAAAAATTGCCACAAGACTAAGGAAAAATAAAATCACAAAAACTCTTTATCGACACCCAAATCATAAAATCAGACATCTTCGCAGTTTGTGTATCCATCACTCATACCAAAAACAAGTGATTTATGTTCCAAAGAATACCAATGTCACCATAATCCAGTACTCATCCCAATTTTCCAACAACCCCAAAATTCCACAGAGGATTAATTTGGGATGGTTAGATCATTTCATAGTACAACAATTCCAAATCACACTCAGTTCATATTGTCTTGTATTGTCGAAAATGTCGATTCCAGAAATTGAACAACACTAAAAAAACATTACGAAACTGAAAAAAATATACAAATTTTTTTTAAAAATAACTCAATGTCATCGAATATAATATAATTAATAAATAATAAATAATTAACCTACTGAAGAGATATATTGAGAAGGGGCACCTTCTCTAATATATAAACAAAGCTCTTATTTGTATTTGTAAATATATCATCACTTGTCCTAAAATAAATACTTACATATTCCAGATATTAATATCCCACTATGTATACGAACACTATTGTTATAGCGATTTTGAATTATATATTCTATTGTGTGAAACAAGTTAGAGAGAGATACAATTCCATTGCTTACTTCTAAGTATGGGCTTACTTATTTGTTGTTATTTATTATCCCATTGGTTGCTTCGAAGTATAGGCTTATTTATTTCTGGTAATTTATTTTATTGATAATTGTAGCGTTATTTCAAAGTTTTGTCCTATTTTTCTGATCATTTTTATCTCATTTTGCAGCTACATTCATTTATAAATTCTAAAGTCTGCGAAAGCTAAATAAGTTATTATTATGTATATACTCATGGGTCTCTCTTACCAGTCTATAGAATAAATTTGCCTGGTTTGATTTGATTCATCTTCTAACTTGCCACAATCATGTTGATTCTTCTTCTAACTTGCCCAATCATGTTGTTGGTTGACAAATCAACTTGCTTTCATTAGACTAAATTTACTTTCTATGTTTGAAATTTACTTTTCAATAATTAGTTCCTTTAACAATCCACATTATCATAGATTAATATTAAAATAAAGCACATTCAGCAGCATTTGAATCTTTTATGCTTTTGTATACGATCATAGCTCCTTGAAACCACACACCTGGATTGATAATTTAAATGTAACAATGAGACTAAGATTGCTTCTTTGGCTCATCAATGTGCAGCATTAAGGTGAAAGTTAAATGACCATAATAACAACTTAAAGGATGAGTCTTAGCAAATTAAAACCAATACTTATAACTGTACACACGAGTATTAAAAGATGATACCTCTTACCTTGTAAACTCTTTGAAATCACGACCATTGAATAATATAAAAAACAAAACAAAAGCCTTAAAACAACTAAGGTTGACCCATATCCACTGCTAGAAATTGTATAAAAAATATGTTATGTAACTATGAAATTAATATTGCTTCAATTCTCTACCCGTCAATGTGCAGCATTAAGGAGAGAGTCAAACGACCATTGTAACAACCTATAGGTTGCCCAAAGTTTTTAACAGTTTAAAATCCAATAGTTATAACCCATCACTCTATTCAAGTACTAAAATAAGTCCATCGTATCAAAAAGATGGAATCTGTTGATAAACGCAGAATTTATAACACAGACGTACCTTGTAAACTCTTGAAATCACCAGTCCCAGAATATGATGCAAGCCTATTGTATAAGAAAAAACGTTTACTCTTGGTCAAGCCAAAATTTGTGAGGCAACCGTACCTCGTCAATTCTTGGAATCGAAACCATTTGAATATAATATAAAAAAACAAACTAGAAGTTCTAAAACAATGAAGGTTGACGGATATCCAGTGCCACAAAGTTACGCAAACTTAAACCTGGAAGAATAACTTGCGAGTCTCTCATTGGGTGATGTTAAAATGCCTAAAAGTAGAAACTTAAATTATAAAAGTAGCTGGCGACGATCCAAAAGTAGATGCATTCAAAGATCCACAATTTTTTTTATAGAGTATACTAGCATTTGCATCAAAACGATAAAGGGTGCGCCGATGGTGTTTCAGAGTCCGATGGTGTTTGAGTTTTTTTTACTCTTTGATTATATATAATATTTGAAATAGAGATGGAAGGATATGTGGACCCAGGCAACGAAAACCATAGTGTTTGGAGTAAAAGGACAGGGAATCTCAACAACAAAATTATTAGCAGTTTGAGAGATTCCCTTTGGTTTTGAAAATTCAGAATGGGGAAGGAAATGCCCAAGAGAATACAAGGTGTATATGTTATAAAAGAAAACTAGAGTGTCTTTTTTGCATAGTGAGTTGTAGCCTAATATGTTCTAATAATAGGTGGTTGGTTGTAATAGACTATCAACAAAGCTAGGCTAATAATAGGTGATTGTTTGTAATAGACTACCAATAATAGATAGGTGTTTGTAATAAAGGAGGATCTTAATTGTCTCCTTAAAAACATTCTAAAAATATAGAATAGATAAATAACATAGACAAATAAAAACAAACAATATATTTTACAACCACCTAACATCTAAATTAAAAAAGCATTGAGAAATAGTTCATATAACTAACCCAAACACCAATTTTAACAATTTTGAAAATGACATTAAAGTGTTGCAGCATGCCAAAGACATATTGAGTGTTATGTTATTTTCACGTTCTTTGTTCATAAGGCTATCAATCTGATGAAAATATTAAAGTGATCGTAGAGTACAATATATAAATTGTGAAGGTTAAAAAAAAAAAAATTAAGTTACCATCTCCCCAATTATTGGTACATCCAAGTTTATAGATCTCATATCCAACATCATATCATTTATGTTTATACATCTCCACAAACTCCTCATTCTAAACCTAGAACTCCTAATTATGAAAGGACACCAATGAATATCAACTCAAGAAAGGCACATCAAGAGCATGTACTTAAAAATTCAATAAATATAATGCATCATTACTTTCTTACGATGTTTGTTTAAGATTAATAAGTCTACACAAGATGTAAATTTAGTATCCATAAACAATGTATTTCAATTTTCCAAACTTTTCATCTAGAAGGCTTCCTACAAGAGAAAAAACAAGTTCCTCATAAAAAATATCCATGTTATATATTGTTGAAAAATAGCATCTTCACAATATGAATTTTAGTATCCCAATTGTAATAGCATCTTCACAATATGAATTTTAGTATCCCAATTGTGGATCACAATTGACACTAAATATAAAATACTATGATTGAACTTTTGAACCTACCTTGCACATTGTAACATGTACAAAGATATAAAGAAATCTAAGATGCCAAGATACAAGTGCATGGGTGCAGGGGTAGGTATGGGTATCTCACTTCTTAAAACATGGGATAGGAGGATGTCAAGGGTACATATATCAAAGCTTATATATACAATAATATATGGAGAAAGGGAGAATTATCATTAATGTAAATGAGCAATGATTCAAATTCATTTATACATTCAAGAATCACATCACTTCAAAGTCCATCATTTTTCAAGTGACATTCATGATATAACACTGGACATTGGAATTCCCTTTTTTCCACCACTAGAGCTCCACATGTACCATTACCATGATTATTGTTCTCATCTATGGCAACAGTCGATATATTGATGAGAGTTGCAATGATGTTTCGATAGTGGTAAGATCTTTGTGGATTGGGATGAGTTGCACTGGATGTCTAGTTCCATTTGCACAAAAATTGCCATTCAAATTTGAGAACTTGAGTACATATATGGATGTAACTCCCACCAATCCTGCACTTGATGGATATTTTAGAATTCAGCCCTGGTTTGTCTATGAATCTACCAAACAATTAGCTTTTCATAGCCACCCTCACTTTCCATAGTTTCCTAACAATGCTAAAAGCATTAATAAATAAGAATATTCATGCATCTATCTATCTGTAAAATTTATACATATATCCTCCTTAGACACATGATGTTAGACCCAAAGTAAGAAGGGAAAGAACCAAGCCTGATGGATCTATCTTTCCCCACCCTACAGACATGATAGGAAAGTAGATGCTTCGCTCACCTCCTTTTTATCGGGTTGACCACATTCTTTTTCTCCTGCTATTTACTAGCTATTGTGTGTGCCTTGCCACTATTGTGCTATGCCTTCTTTGCCAAGCAATTTGGTTGTTATCAAATGCTTTAATGAATTACTAATGTAAGTATTTAGGTATTATCTGAATCTTGGTAAGTGTTTACATCAAATGAAGGAATGTGCATATAATCTAATTGGCCAGAACCATCGTAAAATCTAGGTAGAGAAAAGGTATAAGCTTTATATAATATTCTACAAACAAATGGTTAAACATATAGTTGGTAACTATTTCTATTAGCTTGGTACTAGCATTTGCACCAAAAGGAGTAAAGGGCACACCGATAGTGTTTCAGAGTTTTTTTTACCCTTTGAATCTCTCTCTCTCTCTCTCTCTCTCTCTCTCTATATATATATATATATATATATATATATATAAAGATACAACATTTGAAATAGAGATGGAATGATATGTGGGCCCAGCCAACGAAAACCATAGTGCTTGGAGTAGAACTTCAGGTAAGCCCAATAACAAAAGCATTCGCAGTTTGAGAGACTCCCTCTAGTTTTGAAAACTCACAGTGAGGGAAGGAAACGCGCCGAAGAGAATACAAGGTGTATATGTTGTAAAAGGAAACTAGAGTGTCTTTTTTGGATAGTAAGTTGTGGCCTAATATGTTCCAATAATAGGTGGTTGCTTGTAATATACTATCAACAAAGCTAGAGTAATAATAGGTGATTGTTTGTAATAGACTACCAATAGTAGATGGTCATTTGTAATAAAGGAGGATCTTAATTTCTCCTCAAAAACATTCTAACAATATAGAATAGATAATAACATAGACAAATAAAAACAAACAATATATTTTACTATAAAAAAGTAAAATGTTACAACCACTAACATCCAAATTAAAAAACATTAAGATGATTCATATAACTAAACCAAACACCAATTTTAACAATTTTGAAAATGACATTAAACTGTTGCAACACGCCAAAGACATGTTGAGTGATATGTTATTTTCATGGTCTTTGTTCATAAGGTTGTCAATCTAATGAAAATATTAAAGTGAATGTAGACTACAATATATAAACTGTGAAGGTAAAAAAAAAAAATCAAGTTACCATCTCCACAATTATTGATGCATCCAAGTTTATAGATCTCATATCCAACATCATAGAATTTATGTTTATACATCTCCACAAACTCCTCATTCTGAACCTAGAACTCCTAATTATGAAAGGACATCAATGAAAATCAACTCAAGAGAGGCACATCAAGAACATGTACTTAAAAATTCAATAAATATAATGCATCATTAATTTCTTAGGATGTTTGTTTAATATCAATAAATCTACAGAAGATGTAAATTTAATATCCATAAACAATGTATTTCAATTTTCCAAAATTTTCATCTAGGAGGCTTCCTACAAGAGAAAAAACAAGTTCCTCATAAAAAAGATTCATGTTATATATTGTTGAAAAATAGCATCTTCACAATATGAATTTTAGTATCCCAATTGTGGATCATAGGATTGACACTAAATATAAAATACTATGATTGAACTTTTGAACCTACCTCACACACTATAACATGTACAAGGATATAAAGAAACCTAAGATGCCAAGATATAGGTGCATGGGTGCACGGGTAGGTATGGGTATCTCACTTCTTAAAACATGGGATAGGAGGATGTCAAGGGTACATATCTCAAAGCTTATATATACAATAATATATGGAGAAAGGGAGAATTATCATTAACGTAAATGAGCAATGATTCAAATTCATTTATACATTCAAGAATCACATCACTTCAAGTCCATCATTTTTCAAGTGAAATTCATGATATAACACTGGACATTGGAATTCCCTTTCTGCCACCACTAGAGCTCCACATGTACCATTACCATGATTATTGTTCTCATCTATGGCAATAGTTGAGATTTTGATGAGAGTTGCAATGACGTTTCCATAGTGGTAAGATCCTTGTGGATTGGGTTTGAGTTGCATTGGATGTCTAGTTCCATTTGCACAAAAAATGTGATTAAAGTTTGAGAACTTGAGTACATATATGGATGTAACTCCCACCACTCCTCCACTTCATGGATATTTTAGAATCCAGCCTTGGCTTGTCTATGAATCTTGCAAACAATTATCTTTTCATAGCCACCCTCACTTTCCATAGTTTCCTAATAATGTTAAAAGCATTAAGAAATAAGCATATTCATGCATCTATCTATCTGTGAAATTTATACATATATCGCCCTTAGACACATGATGTTAGACCCAAAGTAAGAATGGAAAGAACCAAGCCTGATGGATCTACCTTTCCCCACCCTGCAGGCATGATAGGAAAGTAGATGATTTTCTCACCTCCCTTTTATCTGATTGACCACATCCTTTTTCTCGTGCTATTTACTAGCTATTGTCTATGCCTTCCCATTATTGTGCTACGCCTTATTTGCCAAGAAAGTTGGTTGTTATTGGATGCATTAATGAATTACCTATTGTAAGTATTTAGGTATACTCTGAATCTTGGTAATTCTTTACATCAAATGAAGGAATGTGCATATAATCTAATTGGCCAGAACCATCGTAAAATCCAAGTAGAGCAAAGATATAAGATTTATATAATATTCCACAAACAAATGGTTAAATATATAGTTGCTAATTGTTGCTATTCGCTTGGTAATTGAAACATGTATCTTAAAAGGTATGATGGTCCAATCAATGTGCTTAGTGTCTTGTTCTTAGAGCCAAAGAGAAATAAATGTAAGTATGGTTAAATATATAGTTGCTAATTGTTGCTATTCGCTTGGTAATTGAAACATGTATCTTAAAAGGTATGATGGTCCAATCAATGTCTTAGTGTCTTGTTCTTAGAGCCAAATAGAAAGAAATGTAAGTATGGTTTCCTCCTCCTCGCTTTACTACACTTTCTAAGCCATCCTAATTGGTGCTTAACTAAATTATAAATGGTTTATGGTCCCTTCTATTGGTTATTGGTCGATCCAACTAAACATAGAAAACAGTGAGTTTCTCTTCCAGCTGCTCCTCCTCATTCATCACACCATTACAGAAATTGAGGCCATTCTCTTTTTCAATCTCCACTTAGTCTTCTATACAGTATGAATCGTAGTTCGGGGCTAAACTCAATCTTATATATATCTAGATATATATAGATATATATATATATATATATATATATATATATATATATATATATATATATATATATATATATATATATATATATATATATATATATATATATATATATAGATATATATATATAGATATATATATATTCAAATTTCTTAATTCACCCCTTGTATAAAATAGAGAGGAGCAGTCGAGTCTCTTACATACGTGAAAATGAAATTCCCTATGAGAGGCCAAGCTTGAGTGCTCACTCGAGTTGGTGAATCATATTTTTTAATCAAATAAAACAAATTCTTATTTTCATTTCTTCGGAAGAAACCACTCTAACAGGGGCTCATTGGTGAATCACATTTTTCAATCAAATAAAATAAATTCTTCTTTTTATTTCTTCGGTATCTTCAAAAGCAACGACTCTAACTGGGGCTCATCCTACATAGAAATGGCATGTGTTGGGGCATAGCAAAATATCTGGAACTTATGGGTCAAATGGAAACCTTTGATTCTTTTGCTCATATCTATAGGTCTCACTCTATCCATGCTATAGGTATCACTTGATCCACGATATATCTCTCAGATGGATCTCATTAGTTCTTCATGGAGTCACTATCTTTATCTGTATTTGACATTATTGGAATTCAAATTGCTTGAGGCACATATTTTACCAAGAATCCAACCTCTTCTTCCATCATACACTTGAGTAAGAGCCCAAAATGATTCCTCCAATACCATCAGCATCCAATACACAATACCCAGTAGCCTTATACTTCAACGGTATCCTCTATGATTTGTCCATCCCTTAAGGGAAAAGGCCTATGGTAAGCAAGTAGGATATGTCCTAGTATCATGGGGACTAGTGATATCAAATCATATTAGGGCTATTGAAATTGGTCCAGAGACCTTCTTCCAGGAATTGCTATAGTGGAAAGTGGCAATGCCAGTGAGAACAAGACTAGTAAAATGGACAAGACTAGGAAAACTAGTAAATGCAACCATTTAATAGTCCTGACTCCATACCAAAAAAAGAGAATAATAACCTCGTAGGTTGTTAAAAAAAATGTGCAAACTGCACATTTCACAAGTCAAACACAAAAATAAAAATAAACATGAAACTCAAATCTCTCTAAATTAGTCCCAAAGTTACTAGAATCAATGCAAGCATTTACAATCTATTAATGCAACTGCAAATTTAACTTCACTCAGAACATCCAACCATACTAAACTGAAAAAAAATAAAAATAAATAAATAAATAAATATATCTATATATATATATATAATAAATAAAAATTTAAAAAAAAAAAAATGGTTGATCATATAGATACACTACACTCCATGAAATAAATTCCAAAAATTAAAAATTTGAATTCTTTTATACAATTTGAGAGATTTTGCGTCAATGTAATATGCAAAAGCTAGAGCAAACACATGGAACTCCAGGTTTTGAAGGTAAACCCTAGCCTCCTTTAAAATCATGTCAAGAATAACCCAATAGCCAATTGTTAATTACCTAACATGTTTTTTCCCAAGGAAAATTTGTAATTTTGTTAATGAAAACAAAATTACATGTTGTAGATGCTTGCAAGCATTCCATCATCTAGTCAAAGACTGATGATCATAAGATCATACAAAATAATCAACTAAATAGATGAAGAGAAAAGATTAAACTTTTCTCCATTCTTTTTTTTCAACCTTTCGCCATTCTCCTTGAGATGGTGTGGATGAGACATTGGCGAGTTGATTTCCTTCCTCTATTCCTTAAATTTCCTTGTCTGAATCAAAATTGTCATGTGTATGATGATGTTTGTATCCGCTAGAATCCTTTGCTTCAGGTGTCCTTGTTAGTTGTGCCACATTGACCTATAAATCAATTGGTTCTTGTGATGCTTCCCCCTTTCCTTCTTTTTCTTACGTATTCTGATTTTCCACATTAGGAATAGGAGCCTTTTTTGCTTCGTCCTCTTCCTCATTTGGCTCATTTGTGATAAATTGTCATCCTTCAGGCTGCTTTCTTGGTTTCTTTTTCCTTCGTGATTCTTTCTTGGCATCAGGGAACGTGTTTTGTAGATGTCCTGTTTGTCGACAAACTTGGCATCTGAAGGTTGTATTCTCGAAATCTAGGAGTTGTGTCCAAATCTGCTTGTTGTGGGTCAATTGAATGCGATCTGGCAAGCCTTTACTGAGGTCCACTTCCATGCATATTTGTGCGAAAGTATATATTCATTCCTCCATTCTTTGTGTGTCTATCTTTATGTATCGTCCTAAGATATTCCCAATGCCTTCTAGCACTTGGTTATGCCAGAAATGTAGGGGGAGGTTATGAAGCCTAACCCAAACTAGCATTCTTGATACAATCATGGTGTTTGCATCAAAATATGGGAACCATGGGGTAATGAAAAGTCTTGTCAATCCCCAAAACCATGGGCCTTCCTAAAGGATAATTTCTCGATCCTCCAATGATGCAAACTTTACAATGAAGAATCCTTTGGAGAAAAGATGTATTTCATAGTTTGTTGTCCAATTTGTGAATATCCAATGAAAGAGATCCATTGGTTTTGGCCAAAAACTGTTAAATCTGCAGATGATGGCTTGTGCTTCATAAGTTGTGCAGAGATCGATTGTTTCTGGAATGTCTATGTTCAGTTCTGGGACATGATTCATTTGCTCCACTATGTAGGGACTGGGAATATTGTGTGTTTGTTCTGGGTGAGTTGTATCTATTGATTTCCCCTGAGGGATGTTTTTGAAGGAGAGACCACCATTTATGTGCTCCTAGTTTGGTTTTGTACCTTTGGGTAAGCTAGATCCAATAACACCTCCATCTCCCTTTGATTTACTTGATCCCGCTACTTCGCCTCTCAATCTCAGATTTTGGATGATGGTGGTCACAGAAAGAATGTTGTATTCATGTAGATTCCAGTTATCCCGCATAGATTTGTCACCACAGATCAGGTTTTGTAGGTGTGATGGATAGCCAAGATTTTGCATGATATTATGTTTCAATTGAAAAAACTTATTTGAAGCCTGCACCAATACTAAAGATGATTTACTAGTAGGTGTTTTTAGAAAAAAATGGAAGATGTTATGATCTTCTTGATCTAGGGTATCATAAGTTTCGAGTTCCTGATTAGTGTTGAATGACGATTCTGATTCTTGTAGCGGAGACTGCACTGCGGGCATCGAAGCCGAGATAAACGCCACCAATTTCCCCCTCTTCCATATAGAATAAGTTGCAGCTCTATTCTCCTGCGATGTGAGGAACCGTCGGAGTAGATCTGCCACCATCACAAGCTTCGCCCTCCCGCAAACATTGTTCAACTCCATCTCACCCCTAATATCTGATTAAAAAAGGGGATTTTCCCAACATATATACCCATGGTAAGAAGTGGAAAGCATTCATACATCAAAAATGGTAATAAAAAAATATTCATGGACTTGAATCTACATTTCATGAAAAGGCCCATCTCAATACATGTTAAGAGGGAACTATAATACAAAAGGACAAAAGAAAAGGTTCTTGACATATTAGATAATGGATTTCAAATATCTAATGGAGCACCCTTTAAGATCACAAGGAAACATGCAAATAAGCCAAATAAGCCAACTCTCCTATCTAATGCAATTCACTGCTAATTGCTCTAGATGAAATTGGATCTGATGGTGTTCATATTTGTCATAAATTCCTGTTCCTACACAACATTTCTGGATATTTCTAGCAATGCGTTAGGTGTGTTATCACTCAGGTTGTTCCCTGCCTCCTGAAGGGAATACGGCCGAGGTAACCACTAACCAATCTTTTAGCTGCAGATTCTAGCCTATCTGCAACCAGAGAGGGCTCTCTCTTTATAATTTAGATTTGTTTTTGAAGTATTTTAGGCTAGTTATGATGCACAGAGTTTGGTTTTAGTTTGTTGGATGGTGATCTCAAATAGAGCTGGGATGCAAGTCCAAAATAGTTTATACCATTGGGCAATGGGGTCAATGATGGTGTATTGCTGAAGGTGTTTCTTTGGTAAAGGGTAATGCTACAGAGCAAGATAATCAGTCTTGGAACAATTTTTAGATCTGGAAGTTCATGGAATGTAAGCCAGTGGATGAAGGGCAGTCAAGAATCCTTGATCATGCTGGCAGAAGGAAGGTGCTTGAATATTATCAAGGAGCAGTTAAGAATTCCTAAATAGTATTCAAAATGAAAGAATTAGTGAAAACAGGAGCAGCTAAGAATTCCTATTTATGACTAATTCTAAAGAAAACATAATTAATAGCAGAGATTGAACAGAGTGTATTTAAACAAATTCTGGGCTATTCTTTTTCTCTGTTACTAAGACTATGAAACATGTATGAAATTTGCAAACACAGAAAACATAAACGCAGGTTAGAGTAACTTATTGATCCATAGAAAGACACAAGAATTCTATAGCAGTTCCCAGAACATCAAATCCACATTCAGATGGTCTAGCAACAGTGAACTTCAACAGCCTTTGTATTAGACAGTCTCAAAATTTACAGCGTAGTCCAGAGAGAAAATCACCAACCCCAAATACATTTTATGGGGAGGTCTTTATACAAAAATGAGATACAAAATATCTTGTAGATAAGTCTTCATGCAATAACTTCCTTCACCAACTCTTCAGAAGAAGTAAATGAGAGAAATAAATGCCACAGTAAATGTTGGTGTGCTAGCTGTCCAATTTGTCAGAGATATTTGACTTTCTGGACTAAGTGAGTCGGCTGATGGCTGCGTCTTTATTCTGCGTTTCTTGTGTTTGTTGTCTTGTTGTCTTTGCTGTGTTGTTGTGTCATCAGTGCTTGATCTTTTCATTAATGAGCTGCAGTCACAATTTGGCTTCTTCTTTCTGCTGTTTTTACTTTTTGATAGGTGGCCCGTGTCTTTGAATTTGCTAACCTGTAGCTGACCCAAAAAGAGGAAACAGAAACAAAATCACCTTGGTAAAATTTCCAGCATTCTCTGCCACCAGTCTTTTGTAGGCAACTGATGTCTTTGTATTTTTATCCGTGTTTCATCAGCTTCAGTATATCTATAAAAGTTGGGCTGGACCTCAAAAAGGTGATTTATCTCATGTTCAGTGTAGAACATATTTTCTAATTTATCATAAAGACTATGTCCAGAGGGATGCCCTATTTCTTCTGAGGTGCTAGAGGATGTTGTAATTTGATTGGCAACATAATTATTCACCCTGTTGGCATACTGTTCATGTGTTAGCAACCTTCTACTGGTGGTTAATAAGCTGGGTAGTCCTTTGCTCTGTAATGTTGCAAACTTTATTTTGAAGTCATTTATTTCTGCCTGAATTTCTTGACATTTCCTTTCTAGAGTCTATACAAAATTCCTCAGGGTCAACACCTTTTTCACTATCAAAATAGTATCTGTCCAGTTCCTGATATCTAGAGCTGCCAGCTGCTCTTTAGTATGAGTGTTCAAAAATTGAATCATCCTATTGGCTTGCTCAGGCATATTTCCCAATGATGCTCTAGCCTTTTGAGTGTCAAATTGAGCTTGGCCTATCAATTCTATTTGCTCATGTATAGTCTGGATTGATTGCCATTGGTCAATGATAGATTGGCCAATCTTGGCCCACAAAATTTTCTTGATTTCAGCTAGAGTTTTATCTAGAGTAAGCTCATTTTCTAAGGACTTTATTTTATTGTCCAAGGCTTTTATTTCCCTTGTTTTCTCAGCCACTGTTACCTTGGACTTGTCATAGCTTACTTCAAGTTTGGTCAACTTTTCCTTGGCCGCTTTCAGCTCTATCATTTGGACCTCTAGCTCTTTAACTGCTTTCATCATTTCTTCCATACTCAAGCTAGACTCTGGTGTTGTTGTTTCTACTGCTGTAGGATCCATGGTCGATGTACCATTTTTTGATGCTGTAATGACAGGAGGAATTGTTGCTGCTACTGTAGGAAGGGAAGTGGGGACTGTTGGAGCTGTTACAGGTGGCTGGGAAGTCGACTCTCCCTACTTGCCTTGCAATGCTTCCTCCAACTCTTCCTCCATTTGAATTATCCTTGACTCATCCTCATGAGCAAATCCATTGTATCTTCACCTTCTTTCTCTTGCACAAGTTCTGTAGTTTGAGGGTGCATGGTTGCAGGTAGACTTAGCTGCTTTCTAAGTGCAGCAATATCTTCTTCCTTTTTTCTTATGAGGGCTTTGATGCCCCTGGCATCCTTAGGATCATGCCCTAGTTCCATAATAATTTCCTCCAATGTCTTTATTCTATTGTCTTTGGCCAATGAAGACATTCTCTCCAAATCCAATTGAGTATTTATATTTTTCAATGATTCTTTCAATTGGTGGGCCAACATTGCCTTGTCTGCTAGAGTAGCATAGACCATTTCACCTGTCTGCTTGTGTAGCTCAATTTGGTCCATCGGGTGTATGTCCTTGGCAAGGACCTCTAAGTTTGTCTTTATGTAATCTGCAGTTGTTTGTGGCTGTGGCACCTTAGGCTTGAAATGACTTAAGATCATTTTCTCCTCCTTAATGTCATAAGCCGCCATTAATCTCTGCTGCTTGGAGGGTGTTGTCTTGAGAAATTGATCATACAACTATATTCTCAACAGCTCATTTTGGGCCTTGATTTCCATGAAGGTTCCTTTAATGCCATATGGTTGTGCACCTTGTTGCCTTGAGGAGGACACCTCCATACCATGTTGTTTCTGTGTTTCCTGTCTTTGAGAGCTGATGGATGCTTGCTGACTGGTTTCCCTCTCCCTCCTTTGGCTCTCTATGACTTCTTCACTAATTTCCTCTTCAATTTGAGGATCTATTCTTTGCCTCTTGGCCTCTGGCTGCTAAGTTGACTCACTAGCAGGTGTGGTTTCTTCCATGTCCTATTTCTTGCCTCTCTCCTCATTGAGAGGAGTCTGTAAAGCTGGTACCTGTGGAGCCTCTGTCTGCAGTGGAGGGGTTTTCCCTTGACTCTGTTCCATTGAAGTAGTTGGTTGTTCTGTCATTGTTTCTTGCTCTGCATCAACTACCTCCTTGCCCTTTGTTGTCCCTGTTGCTGGTGTAGACCTTTCTTGGGAAGCTTGTGGAGTAGCAGCTGATGTGCCTTCTCCCACTTGCTTTGGCAGTTTTAATGTCACCTGCTCAAAAGAATCCTAGTCAAGAGTCTTTTCCAAATCTTTAACATTTTGCTCCATTATTTCTTCTTGGGTGAATGCTTCAACTAGTGTCCCTGCCACCTACTCATCTTGGTTGGAAAATTGTTCAATCTATGGGTTTTTGCAATGTTCATAGGCTGACAGCCTATATTTTATTTTTCTGGCATTGATAAAATCATTTGGGTCATAAGGTACCCACCAAAAACTTCTTTTTAACCTGAATTTCTCCCCCAATATTTGATTAGCATCTTGCCATCCTTCTTTTTTGTTCATGACAAAGGGGCCTAGTTGGTCTTTGAATTTCAACTGAGCCTTTTTCTTGGTTCTATGAAAATGTGTTAAATCAGAGTTGATAAATTGCCTGTAATATTCGAAGGCAAACAGTCTCATTGGCACATATCTTGGCAGCCTGTAGGGACAAAGCTCACAGCCATATATCCTAATGACAGTGTGATTCTGGTAAAAGTACCAATCACCTATTCTGTAGTTTTTTTAGAGCTGCAATATTTTCTGCATGTCATAGGATAGCCTAGCAGGAGGAGTTCTCATCAGGAGACAAGAGACTAGATAGACAAATAGGTCAATGAACTCATAGTAAGAGTAAGGGGAGTTGTGGACTTCATGAAAGACTAAGGTCCAAAAAATCACAGACCTCTTTTCTCCTTTGGAGTCCAATCTTTTGATGGGGCATTGGAAACAGTCTGGCTGATAATACATGAATAGATGGCAGATGTAAGATGAGTATTTGAAGACTCCCTCCCTATCTAGTTTCAGCAGTTGGTCATGTATCTTATTGGCAATGAATTTGGCATAGTTGTGTTTGACAGCAGGGGGTTGTCTTGGGGTAAATGCAGACAGCAAGACCAATATAGTATGATCAATATGTTCACTTGTCTTGAAGCCCAATACATAAGATATCATATCTACTAGTAATTTGCCCACTTCATTGAAACATACATAGAGAAAAGGAGGTGGCCCTGTAGGCTGGCGGTCTGCTCTCATGAACACTTGGGCAATTCGAGCTATCTCTGAGCTAGAGAGTTTGGGACCTTCATCAAGTAGGAATTTCATAGAGAGAGGGACCAGAAGCTGAGTTTGCTTGAAGTTTAGCATTTGATTGATGGAGTCAGGAGTTATATGGAAGAGGATGCTCCCAGATGGAGACTTGACTGCCCTTTGAGTTGGGTCATAGTTTTCACAGCAGAGGTGAATTATTTCAGGGAATACATTGACAGAAGGGAGGAAGTATATGGGAAAGTTTGATTCCCAAATGCCATAAATGTCACTGTTGTTCAAATAATTGTTCCTCAGTTGACAGAAAGTGTGCAGGTGGTTTCTGTCACCAACCAAGTCTTGAATTAAGTGATCTCTATCAGCCAAAGGTAAAGCTTCCAGTTCCTTATGGGGTGCATTGAGAGGAGTGATATTCAAGGCTGCTGGAGTGGCCATCTTTAAATTCTCTGTGTTTGTAATCTAGAATTTGGATTTGTGCAACAACTGAATAGTGAAAACTGCCTCTAAGGCTTTGTCAGGGAACTGGCAGACTAAACTTTGATATAAAAATGGGTTCACTAGGTAAATTTCACAGGAAGGACAAAGTGTGCACAGTTAAATTGGGAGACTAGATATACAGAGGAGATGGGGCTCTTTGCATAAGATTTTGATAAATGAACTCAATGCATGGGCATTTTAGAGACTCTACTGGCGGAAATGGGCTCGAAACGCAGTTTAATGGCCAATTTGCAGAGGAGGGCAAAGTTTGTCGGTTTGCTTTTGAACAATGACTCACCTAGTGGATTAAAAGGTGGTGATTCATGGGTAAGAATGCATTTTAGTTTGAATTTGTAGTTCCACAGTCGATTTCAAATGGAGAAATTTCTAAAAACAGGGTTTACGGGTGAACAATGGGTAAATACCTATTCTTAGAGGCGATTGGTACGAATTGCAGGTAGAATGCTGAGCTGGGGGGCCGAATTTGCAGGATGAACTCGTCTGGTTGGCTAATTGGAGTTCTGGAGGTGAATTCGTCGTAAATGGCATGCACGTTCTCCGCAGGCGCACAAATATAAAATAAACAAAAACCGTCATTTTCACGACTTTTAACAAAATTTGGACATTTTAGCGCTTTTTTATGATGACGTCATAATGACGTATTTTTGGCACATAGCGGGTACGGAGGATGATGTGGCAGCTGACGTGTATGGTGACGTGGCGCATGGCAAAGTGGCGGGGCGGTGATGTCAGCAGATGATGTGGCGCTGGTACATAGCAGTGGCGAGCGACGTGGACGCAACGTCATCGGGTGATGTGGGGATGATGTCAGGGGGGAGGCGGCCGGGCGGTAAGCGGTTTTCCCCGCATCGCCTTTGGCCCAGGGTGGTTTCGCAGGAGGGGGCTCCGATCACGCCGAGAAGCCGACGCATGGCAGGGGTATGGCAGCAATACCGCCCATCCCCCGGACGCTAACTCCCGGCAGATCGGGGGCTCCGATATGGCCGCCAGCCGTTGGATCTGCGGCGCGGGATCGGATGGCGGACGGGTAATTGAAGTAGCGGGGGTTCACAACACTGGGGCCCGCACATTATTTAATGTTTAATAATGTTTCGGAGGGTGTAAAACTTCGATTATGGGTTGATTTATGTGGTGTGTACAGGCGCTTGCGGTTCTTAGTTTGACCAAATGTCAAACTAATTCCAATGTATGCATGCGTGGGGGGTTAGTATATGGTTTAGGCGGGTTTTGAGTGTGGTTATTTATTTGACCTGGTGTTAAATAAACCCCTGATGGATTATGAACATGGGAGGGTTATTACTAAGGTCCCGGATGGACTTAATAATTCCCGAACTTTTTTATATGGCTATAGTTGTCAAGGGTGGGAATATTAAATATTTTTTGGGTTTTTTATATAGTTTTTTGTAAAATAGGGGTGGGGATATTAATAAAGGAGCTATATAATAAGTTAAGATGTCAATATGAATATATGGAATGAAACTGGATGAATACATGCTAAGTCTATAGAGTGAAAACTTAGGCATAGGGAAATGAAAGGAGTATGAAATGATCATTTTACACAAGAAATGTGGCTTCTTTTAACTAAGTAAACTCAGAGTTTAACTTAGAATTTCTCATAAAATGAAGTGAAACAGGACTATTGGGCAAATCCCAATGTCCTTGAGGGGATGTTAGTAAATGATTTCTGGGGGAATGATGGGGGAAATTAGTCATGCTTCCATTGTCCTGCTGTCACTTTGCCATGGTATTTGTGTCATTGATGAGAAGAGTCTTTCTTGATAAGACAAAATGATCACAAACTTACTTCTACAACCTCAAACTGCCTACCTAGCCTAATACACCAACATTTTTTCTTCCTTTTGATTGGGTGCATTTGGACTAGCAAACCCTAATTTTCCTCTTTTTATTTTGAATGCCTTCCTATCTAAATCTACCCTTATCTCTTCCAAGGGCCCAGATTAAGCAGTTGGGATCCTTTGTTTCTCTACCTGTCTACTCATCTGCCAAGCTTGAACTATTTAGACAGACCTTCACTCTCTATTCTACAGCAAGAAATTCAAATATGGACTGGCCCAGATTGAACTGTTGGGCCATCCATCAAGTGTGATGAAACAGTGTTTGCACTTTGTGAACTTGCTTTGCACAAAATAAGATAGTAGTGGCATTTTGACTGGCCAATTTCCTGGTCTTTCTTTGGGGTTCATTTTTCTTTTCCTTTTGTTAACCAATTTGTTGGTCACTTTAATTGTTTAATGATAAAACAGTCGAGTGCCACATTAATTATCAACCCGGGAAAGTCTGATTATTCCAAAGGTGACTACGTACTGCATGTACTCAATCTTAATGGTATTAAAAGCTGTAGTATAAACAGTCTACCATCTTATGAAATCCATACTCTGTGTTACAGCAGTTACAGTAATTACAGCCTATTGCAGGAAATGAAGTAAGAACAGATATCTTAAAAGAAACAAGTCTGCAAAAGGAAGTGATGGTTGTCCTGCAACAAAGGATCAGGACCCTATCCTCAGAGTAAGGACTTTCAGCACCTGCCTCTGTTGTCCAGTTCACGCATACACTCTGTGAATCCTAATCACCGGTGAAGTACTCATATACAACATCAATCAACTAAAAGGAAAACAGAGTTCAGCAGAAGTAAATATCATTAGAAGCATTAACTGTAATGTAAATAGAAATCACACACACACACCACACAACAGAAAGAAGATGGGTGAATCTTGTGATGAAGGTGGGTCCTGTCCTTCTCACAAGATCCCCCAGAACATAGGGATTAAAATAAAATACTCAAAATAGAATTGTATTCATCTGCCAATAAACCATATTACAGAAAGAGATTCAGTCTCATCACTTCACTACAAGTTCTGTATTACTAGTTGTTACCCCCCCTTCTCTAATGTAGATGTCTCCTTTTATAGAGGAGACATCTATTACAACAGATTTTCATACATTCGGTTTCAACCCTTTTTGTACCAAAAATAAGGAAGCCAATTTTTGATAACAAAATATTGTTACAGCCATGAGGATCATGATCATTACGACCAATATAGTAATCGGTCAGACTCTTTTGCCGATGCAGATTTGTTACACAAATCCCAACTGTTCCTCAAAATGCGCATGCTGTTCGTGGTGTTTTAGCATCGAGGTTCATGCTGTTCTTGCTGTTTCAGCTTCACAGTTTGCGTTGTTTCCTCTGTTTTAGTAACGACAGAATGTGATCCTGCCAGTTAGGTAGTTTCAGCAATTAGTCAACACTTTAATCATCTTCAGGAAATAATTATAAAGATAGCATGATTACGTGTTAAATAATTAAACATGTAGTAATGAGGAAAGTTATTCTGTACCTTTTGGAGTGATTAAGCCAAAACACCTAGCAAAGGCTTTCACTTAAGGGTTGAAGAGGGTAATACAATGGCAAAATATACAGTCAAAAATAGACAAAATGGGAACCTAACATTCCCCCCAACTGAACATGTTGCATGTCCAAATGCAACGCCTAATCTGAATCGAAATCAGAATACTGGGTTGAACAGTGTAGATTGCTTATACAATAAGTGTAGAAAGTGTTGTCAGCCATGTCTCTGAACCCTTGGGCATTCTGAATTCTTTTCCATGCTACCAATTCTTCCTTTTTAGTTAATGAAAATTGAGCCTTGTATTGTTCTCCAGGAAGCCATAATAGGGGGAAATGAAAACGGTAACCAATCCACCGTTCAGCACATTGTCTCATGCATTTTACATAAGCAGGTATCCTTGAGATTGCTGCCTGCAGATTGAGGGGATTGTAGGGATGGTATTCCCTTCTTTCTTTGGGACACTGTTCCCAGAAAAATTCATTTGCTTTTATAGCCAAAGGTCCTTTAGCTTTGACATAGTGTTGGCAGTCTTCCACGACTGCTGTCTGCAGATTCCTAATGTGATCGGTCATGCCTGTCTCTTTTAGATTTCGTTGATGCTCCATGAGGAAGATGGCTACATTCTGTGGTTCTGGGCGAATCCAGAGAAGACAGTTCTTCTCATTGTGTTGTGCAGACATGAAAGCATTCTGCCAAGTGAATTGGTTGGCCAAAAAGGAAATAAAAGCTCTTATTTGAATATCACCACAAATAGGAAGTAAATTAATCTTTCTATCTTCAGGCATAGCCTCGTTATGAAGATGAGTTCGCACAGCAAATTCTGATCATTGTTTGGTGCTTCTGAAAAATTTTCAATGAATTGCTATGGTGTAGAGACCTGATGTGGTCTGCCATCCTTTACTACTTTCAATTGAAGGAACGCCAAGCGTTCTCTCAAGAATACAGAGTAATTAAAAGAAGGATTTCTTGAAGCCAGTAAGCGCTGGACCAAATCAAGGATGAGGGATAGTCTGGCTTTTAATTGCTTATTTTCTTTGTGCTGTGCACGAGACTGTTCCATTGCTTCCCAATTCCTATAGGCATATTTAAACCATAATGATTTCTGTTGTTGAAATGCCTTTCCTTGGGAAAGCTCATATTCTGCTTTCCATGTTTAGCTTAATTCTTGAAAAGTAGAAGTCTGTGCATGAGCATCACTAACACAGGGAGGTTCAGTTTGTATATGCACAATTGTGAAAGATTTTGATTCTAGTTCCTGCTCATCAATAACTTGGGTAGGCTGGAGTGGTTCTGCTTCCTCTTCAGGTTTCTGCTCATCAATAACTTGGGTAGGACGGAGTGGTTCCGCTTCCTCTTCAGGTTTTTGCTCATCAATAATTTGGGTAGGTCGGGGTGGTTCTGTTTCTTCCTCTGAAATCCTTGAAGACCCTGTTGGTTCTTGTGGAACAGCAGGGTGTTCCTTTTTAAATATAACAAGACTGGCTCCAGTCAATGGGACTGCAATTATTTTATATCCTGCCTGAGTATAGATATCCCCACATTCACTCCACATGTATTCACTGTATTGTTCTTTCTCTATACTCTTTTCAGCTTGAGATGCTACTTGAGCTAACATGTACAGGTTGAGTTCTTCTTTATAGGCTTCCCTAGCCATTGTTAATTCTTTCTGATAAGCCTTAATTTCTGATTTTAAGAACTCATTCTCTTCTTGTAGGGAGGCTAGAGTGACTGGGGCTTCTACAGTTACAGATTCCAAAGGAAAAGAAAATTGTTGTTCAGCATTATCTTCCTCATATGTGTCCCCAACAGGTGGTTCTTGTGTTTCACCTATTGGGTCTGTTTGTGTATCAATTTCACCTAAGGCATCTTCTTCTTGCTCCCCAACAGGTGGTTCTTGTGTTTCACCTATTGGGTCTGTAGCTGGTTTTTGTGTAACAGCCGCATGCAGGTCGTCTTCTTTTTGCTCCCCAACAGGTGGTTCTTGTGTTTCACCTATTGGGTCTGTGGCTGGTTCTTGTGTAACAGCCACATGCAGGTCATCTTCTTTTTGCTCCCCAACAGGTGGTTCTTGTGTTTCACCTATTGGGTCTGTGGCTGGTTCTTGTGTAACAGCCACATGCAGGTCGTTTTCTTTCTGCTCCCCAACAGGTGGTTCTTGTGTTTCACCTATTGGGTCTGTGGCTGGTTCTTGTGTAACAGCCACATGTCCTATATCAGCTTGGATGTCTGGTTTGAATTTTTTGGCAGCTGATTCTTGTGGAACAGCTGCCTCTGTTGAGAAAAATGATGTTACAAAATCGTGAACACTTTGAATTTCGGCATCTGAAGGTGAAGGAGATGAAGGTTCAGGGATATGGGAAATACGAGGTTTTAAGATAATAGGAGGAACGGCCTCGGTTGCTGCAAACAACCTCGTTCGTTGCCGAGGTAGGGAACCAGGGGAGATAGTAGTTTTCATCTTGCGAGGACTTTTACTCAGGGACTCATCAGGACTAGTGGCTGCCTTTACTGAGGCCCTGGTTCTTCTTTTTGACGGGGATGTAGTTTTCTATTGTTTTTTTCTTTTTAGGAAAGTGATGAGGGTATCTTCGTCTAAATCATCGGTAGGGATGTGAACTATGGGAGTGGATGGTTCGGCTTCATCATGGGAAGAGGAGGGCAGCGAATTCTCAGTGCTTAATTGGGGTGTTCCTTCTGCTGGTTGCTGAGTTTCAGCTTCTTGCTGGGAATTTCCTTCATTTTGTTGAGGAATTTCCTCAGCTTGCTGGGGAGGGTTAATGGGGGGAGGCGGATTATGCAGAGCAAAGCCTCTATTTATTAGGAGTTGGACCAAGCGATGGTGTGTGAAACAGAGGAGTTGATGCCTAGCGTTCGCAGTGTAATGTGCCATATTTTTCAGACATCCAAGGAGATAATAAGGCATATTTACTAGACGACCATGCCGCAAATGATTCAATAAGACAAATTCATGTTGGTAGACTACCTGGTAGCGACCCTCGCAAGTGAAGTAGTGCTTGACGAATTCTGCAACTTTTGGCCAAGGCGGTGGTAATGACCGAAGCGCAACACCCCTGCCTTTTGCTTCCACCTGCTCCCCGGGTTGCAGGAAATCTTGCTGCGCATTGAGGATAAGATGCTTCCTGCTGAACCAGTGAATGCCGTTGGTTGGAAGCCCTGAAACTTGTGCTATGTCTTCTTCTGTCACTGGGATTCTGACCCCTTGGACAGTAGAATATCCCTCCCTCAAGTTGCATGAAAATTCAAGAACTTGCTGCAAATCAAATTCCGAAAGTATTCTAAAATAGTCCACCCATCCTGCCTGAAGGAAGATTTGGTATGCATCTGGGTAAAATTCCAGTAATGCCGTCGAGCCCAGTTCATGTCTAACAGCATCTCCACCCATGGTTATTGTTTTAGGCAAAATACAGAGTGCAGAGCCGAGTTGCTGAAGTCGAAACAGAGCAGAACGTTGCAAAATAGAATTATGACGTGGTCAGGCATAAGCGGGGTGGATTAGACACAACTGGGAGGAATAGGGATGGCGGTGATAGGCATGTCCTATAATGATTGCAATATTTTGGTAATCCCCCCCCAATTGCGGCTGAATGATATGGTTGGCAGTACGACGCTTTTAGCGGTCATGTCAACTATCTCCTCATTATCTACAATTTAATATTCACACATAACATGTGTACCTTTACAATTACCTTTGGTTGCTGCGCCGAAAAAGTGTTACCTCATCCTTAATAGGTTAATAATCAAAAAGGATTTGTAAGGTGTGAGGGTTTTTATCCACGGGGTTTTTTATTATTTACGAGAAGCAGTAGTGAAGAGGTATTATTAACAGGATAAATGGTTGATTCCTTTGAATCAAGAATGATATATTTCTTTTTGAAATAATAGTTCATTCTCGGGAATAAGAATGGGGATATTTAGGAAAAATAGAAAAGATTGGTGTTTAAGCAGTGGGATTTGGTGTATCAGTAATAGGAAAATAGTGTATCAGTAACAGGAAAATGGTGTATCAGCAACGGGAAATGGTGTATCAGCAATGGGAAATGATATATCGGTAACGGGAAATGGTGTATCAGTAACAGGAAATGGTGTATCAGCAACGGGAAATGGTGTATCAGTAATGGGAAATGGTGTATCAGCAATGGGAAATGGATTATGATCTGGAATGACAATGCTTTTCCAATCTGCAGATTAGTTCCTCTTTATACTAGAATTTTTTTCTTTTTCAGCCACCATCCAAAGCTAAGATCTGCAAAATAATTAATTGTAACATGGCAACCCTTGACAGGGATTATTAGTTAAGAAATCTAATCTAAAAATAAATACATAAACAGGAAATTAAGTGCATTGAGGGATAGCAGATTCCCCCAAAAAGGTATAGTGTATATCTGTCATGCAAGTAGCTTTGAAATCCTCTTTAGAAATAGGCCGTTGATACAAACGGAGTCGATACCCATTCACTAATAATGGTGTTCTGCTATCATCAATCATTAGGAGTCTGACTGTTCCATTTGGAAAAACAGCATCTACTTCATAAGGTCCTAACCACCTTGTTCTTAATTTCCCCTGAAAATTTTCAAAACGGGAGTCATACAATAAAGCCCAATTACCTTTTTGGAACTGCTTGTGCTTAATAGTTTTGTCATGACACCTGGTTCTTTGTTGTTGTATCATGGTTGTTTGATGGATGGCATCCAACCTTTTTTCGTCCAATTCCTGAAGCTGCAGCAACCTAGCTGTCTGTGCATCAGTCAAATCAAGGTTAACAGCTAAAGCAGTCCTTAAGGTTTTGATCTGAAATTCCACAGGAAAAACAACATTTTTACCATAGACTAATTCATAAGGTGAAAAACCCGTAGTGTTCCTCCAAGTAGTTCTGTAAGCCCATAATGCTTCAAGTAACCTTTGAAACCAGTCCCTTCTATTCTCCTTGACTGTCTTTGTTAAAATGGCTTATATGACTTTATTTGTACTTTCCACTTGCCCATTTTCTTGGGGGTGATAAGGTGTAGTCATCTTATGCTTAATATGATATTTTTGGAGTATATCTTTGAAGCCATGAGAATTAAAAGGAGGTCCTCCATCTGTGACTAGTTCTCTAAGCAAACCAAACCTAACAAAGATTTCTTCAAATAGAAAAGTTAATACTGATTCTTCATTAGCTTTGATAAGTGCCTTACCTTCTACCCACTTAGTCATATAATCTGTGCAAACCAGTATATAGACTCTTTGATTGGATGGAGGATTGATGGGACCTATAAAATCTAGTGCCCATCTTTCAAAAGGTTTAAGTATTACCTGGGGGTTAAGTGGCATTTCATCCCTGTGATTAGGCTAGCCCATTCTCTGACAGCTATCACAGGCCCTAACATATTTCTTTGCATCCTTAAAAAGTGAGGGCCAATAGTAACCCATTCTGAGAACTTTGTGTACTATTCTTTTATCTGCAAAATTCCCTCCACAAGGGCCATCGCGGCAAGCCTTCAATATATCATAAACTTCATCTTCTCTAATGCATCTTGGAATTTCCTGATTGAGTCCTGTGTGAAAGAGACACCCACTTATCCAGCTGTACCTAGCACTTTGTTGAACGATCTTTCTTTTCTCTCTGTGCGATAGGTGTGATGGTAGTTTTCCTGCAACTAAGTAATTGGCAATGTCTGCATACCAAGGTGAGTGAGCAAATACTGCAAATAAATATTCATCAGGAAAAGAATCATCTACTGGAATATTTTCATCAGTCTTTAACCGAGAAAGAAAATCAGCAACTACATTTTCTTTACCTGGTCGATCTACAATCGTGATATCAAATTCTTGTAATAATAATAACCATCTGGTAACTCGAGCATTTGTAACCGATTTGTTCATTAAATATTTAATAGCCGAGTGATCAGTATGCACAAAAGTAATGTAACCAGTAATATAATGTCGAAACTTGTTAATAGCATAAATGACTGCTAAAAATTCTTTCTCGGTGACTGTATAATTAAGTTCAGCAGGGGTCATATTTTTACTAATAAAATAGATAGCATAGGGAAGATTGTTTTCTTCTTGACCCAAGACAGCTCCTATTGCAATGTCTGAAGCATTAGAGGATATATGAAAGGGAAGTGCCCAATCAGGTCCTCTTAAAATAGGAGTTGTAGACAATTGATGTTTAAGTTCATTAAATGCTTTTTGACAACCATCAGTCCACTTAAATTCAGCATTTTTCATAAGTAACACAAACAAAGGAGAAGCTATTTTAGAAAAATCCTTGATAAATCTTCTATAATATCCAACATGTCCTAAAAAACTTCTTACATCAGTTTGTGTTTTCGGGATAGGCAGAGTCTGAATTACTTGTACCTTAGCTAGATCAACTTGAATTCCTAGGAATGAAATGAAGTGTCTCAAAACAATACCTTGATTCATCATCATATGACATTTTTCAGTACTTAAGGCAAGATGTGCTTCTATACACCGTTTAAGTACTTTTTCAAGATTTTGTAAAGCATCTTCAAAAGTCACACCATAAGGAGTAAAGTCATCCATAAATATTTCTAAGGAATCATTAAGCATATCAGAAAAAATTCCTATCACCACCCTTTGAAATGTTGCTGGGGCATTACATAGTCCAAATGGAAGAACTTTATAGGCAAAAGTTCCCCAAGGACTAGTAAAAGTGGTCTTGTCTTTATCTTGGGGTGCAATCTTGATCTGATTATAACCACTAAACCCGTCCAAAAAGGAAAAGAATCTCTTACCTGCCAAATTATCTAGCACCTAATCAATAAATGGTAAGGGAAAATGATCTTTCTAAGTAGCCTTATTCAGAGCTCTATAGTCCACACACACTCTCCATTTTCCATTTTTCTTAGGTACTATCACTAATGGTGAAACCCATTCACTATCAGATATAGGATATATGAATCCTGCATTCAATAGTTTTTGAAGTTCTTCTTTCACAATTTCCCTTAAATTGGGATTCATTCGTCGTTGGGGTTGGCAGACTGGGCGGGATCCTTCTTTAATATAAATTCGGTGAGTACATAATTCAGAAGAAATTCCCTTCATATCTGTGTAATCCCATGCGAATGCTTGTTTATTCTCGTGGAGTAACTTCATTAACTGTTGTGTTTCAGCATCTGTTAAGTTAGGGTTTATATTTAATGTTTTGCCAGGCTCGATTTCAACTGCTATACTTTTGGAGGGGGTGCCAGCTGATGTCTGAGATAAGTCTTCAGTTTTAAGATTCTGCTGTGCTTCAGATTCCAAGATTGAATTCAAGTGATCATGTATTTCAGGGTTAACTGAAGAAGGTTCAGAAATAAAACTACTAATTAATTCGTCTTCGGTTGAATCTTTAAAAGTTAGGGCTTGTCCAATAGTCAAAATGGGTTGAGTCTCATCATCCTCATAATCTAACCATATTGAATTATCATTATTAATCATAGGTGTGGCATGAGGGTACAGAGTAAGCTGCTTGGTTTCACATCCATTAGAAATTGTCATTGAACCTGTCCTACAGCTAATAAAGGCATCTGTTGTAGCTAGCCAAGGTCTCCCTAAAATCAATGGATGACCCCCCAACTTATTTTTGGTTTGTAACACCACAAAATCAGCTGGGTAGTTCCAAGATTCGACTGAAATTATCAGGTCTTCAATGACTCCTTCAGGTTTGATTGTGGAGCGGTCAGCCAGCTCTAGAATGGTTGGGGTTTCCCTAATAAAATTTTTTAACTGCAGTAACTGTGTTGTTTCAAGTGTCATGATGTTTATTGCAGCACCCAGATCTACCAAAAATTTAAAAAACAAAGGTTTTACCAACCTGAACTGTGACTGTAGGGTGACCAGGGTCACCATATTTCACAGGGGGATTTTTTTCTGACATTAGAGCAGCTAGATCACCCATCACATGAACTGTGAGGGGGTCTTTAGCTTTTCTCCCAGGTTTCTTAATACAAATATCTCTAACAGTTCTAGCATAAATCGGTACATCTCTTAGTGCCTGTAAGAGTGGAATTTTAACATATAAATTCTGCAGTTCTCCTAACAAATTAAAAGCAGGTGGCTCAAGTGTTTTGGTAAGAGCCAAACGTTCAGGGAATGGTGGCTCTGCTGCTTCAGCAGTCTTTTTAGAGGATGTTTCAACTGTTTCAGCATTGTCATTAGAAGATGATCCAACTGTTTCAGCATTAGATGACTTTTCTTTTCCGATTTCTTCTTTATCAGAATCAGAAGTGATGTCATCAATAATGGGTTCAAGTATTCTTCTTGAGCGTAAATGAATGTCATTGCATTGCAGAGGGGAAACCAGTTGGTTTTGAACATCAATTACTTGCAGAGCTTTATTATTATTCGGGTTGGGGTTAGGTTGTACAGGCAGCTGAGGTCTTATTGTCTGATTATTAGGTGGGGCATTTGATGGTAAGGAGAGAGATTGCTGATACTGAGGTAATTGGTTTGGAAATGGGATCTGTGGAGCTGTCCAATTCGGGTTCCATTGATAGGGTTGTTGTAAAGGCCAGGGATTCCACATCATAGGATCAACAAAAGGAGGGATTGGTTGTTGCATGGGTGGAAAATTCATTTGATTAAGGTGTGGGTACTACATTTGGTTGAAGGGTGGGTAATTTGTTTGAAAAGGAGGATGATTATTCCAACGATTAAACGACATGTTAGAATTTGTACCTGGTCCTCGTGATTGCCATTGTCTTCTCTATGTGAGGAGGTACACTGCTTTAGCCTCTTCTTCAGTTGGCTGTAGTGCTGCCTTTATTCCTGGCAAAGAAAAGCATTGTTGAGTCTCATGGTCCTTTTCACAAATAATGCAGATCGGTACCTTGTCCATGGGGCATTCCCTTAGTGGGTGTTTCTCCCTACATTTAGAACAGAAAATAGCCAGAGCAGCTTCTGCTTCTGTCTGCTTCTTTGTAACCTGTAAGGTATCAATTTGTGAAGCAAAAGAGCTTAACATTTTAGTTTTAAATTCTTCAAGTAAGTTACCTATTTCGGCCCATGTTGCTCCTCCACTTGCTGATTTCTGGACCCTTGAGTATGTACTATCTTTGCTTTTTGGTCTGCTTGCTGCTCCTCTCGAACATCTTTTACAGAGATTGATAATCTCATCATAGGATTCCTTAGATATGTCTCCTTTTCCAAGCATATTTAACATATCTAAACAATCATCTCATAGCCCTCTTAGTAGTATTGACTTGAGAATGTCCTTACTCATATCAGGATGATCAGATCGCTGTAAGTTATATTGTAGCCTTTCCACGAAATCTTCCAGACTCTCGTCCTCCTTCTGAGTCATCTTGAATAATTCCTCCTTCCTTTCTCTTGTTCGACAATAATCTTGGTATTTAGCCAAAAATTTCTCCTTCATCTGGTCCCATGTTGTAATCACATGAGCTCCCAAGCTCATGAACCATCTTAATGCGTTCCCTTTTAATGTGGCTGGAAACAATTTTAATTTCTGAGCAGAATTAACATAGTCATAGCTTCTACACAGTATATCAAATTCAAAAAGAAATTCATCAGGATCTTCTGTGGATAACCCATGGAAATTGGGTAATGCCGAAAGTGGGATATTCTTCATAGGAGTTGCTCCTCTAGGGAGATCTCCAATGGGGAATTCCAGGGTGGAGAGAGAATTTTCTCCCCTTCCCTCTATTCTGTGACCTCCACCGAAAAGTCCTTCATTGTTATCCTCCATTGGTTGTTTTCCTGATGCGCTTGCCCGGTCTTCAGAATTTTCTGTTGGAATTTCAATGTCCTGCACTGGTTCCTCCACCTTAACTTCCTCTATTGGTTCTTCCACTGATCGTTCGTCTTCTTCCACCGGTTCCTCAGTATATTCTGATAATCCTATGACCCTCTCTGGCCCCACTACTTCCTCTATCTGAAAATCTGTCTGGGAAGAGTGTTGGATCTGTGGTCTCCGAGAGCTTAACCTCTGGGATGTCTCAGCTTTTGAAATAATATCGTCAATAAAAGTTTTCCTTCCTCCTCCCTTGCCTTTGCTGCCTGAATGGTTAACCTTCTTGCGTCCTCTCATACATCCTGCATTCCTAAAGAAAAAAATGTTAATACCCTTAAAATCTTTAGTCTCCTTCCCCGGCAACGGCACCAAAATGTTGGTCACTTTAATTGTTTAATGATAAAACTGTCGAGTGCCACATTAATTATCAACCCGAGAAAGTCTGATTATTCCAAAGGTGACTACGTACTGTATGTACTCAATCTTAATGGTATTAAAAGCTGTAGTATAAACAGTCTACCATCTTATGAAATCCATACTCTGTGTTACAGCAGTTACAATAATTACAGCCTATTGCAGAAAATGAAGTAAGAACAGATATCTTAAAAGAAACAAGTCTGCAAAAGGAAGTGATGGTTATCCTGCAACAAAGGATCAGGACCCTATCCTCAGAGTAAGGACTTTCAGCACCTGCCTCTATTGTCCAGTTCACGCATACACTCTGTGAATCCTAATCATCGGTGAAGTACTCATATACAACATCAATCAGCTAAAAGGAAAACAGAGTTCAGCAGAAGTAAATATCATTAGAAGCAGTAACTGTAATGTAAATAGAACTCACACACACATGCCACACAACAGAAAGAAGATGGGTGAATCTTGTGATGAAGGTGGGCCCTGTCCTTCTCACAAGATCCCCCAGAACATAGGGATTAAAATAAAATACTCAGAACAGAATTGTATTCATCTGCCAATAAACCATATTACAGAAAGAGATTCAGTCTCATCACTTCACTACAAGTTCTGTATTACCAGTTGTTACCCCCCCTTCTCTAATGTAGATGTCTCCTTTTATAGAGGAGACATCTATTACAACAGATTTTCATACATTCGGTTTCAACCCTTTTTGTACCAAAAATAAGGAAGCCAGTTTTTGATAACAAAATATTGTTACATCCATGAGGATCATGATCATTATGACCAATATAGTAATCGGTCAGACTCTTTTACCG
Organism: Pinus tabuliformis; assembly: GCA_031772625.1. Lineage (NCBI taxonomy): Eukaryota > Viridiplantae > Streptophyta > Pinopsida > Pinales > Pinaceae > Pinus > Pinus tabuliformis. The sequence continues at coordinate 281,071,688 of CM062816.1, forward strand.
ATGCAGATTTGTTATGCAAATCCCAACTGTTCCTCAAAATGTGCATGCTGTTCGTGGTGTTTCAGCGTCGAGGTTCATGCTGTTCTTGCTATTTCAGCTTCACAGTTTGCGTTGTTTCCGCTGTTTCAGCAACGACAGAATGTGATCCTGCCAGTTAGGCAGTTTCAGCAATTAGTCAACACTTTAATCATCTTCAGGAAATAATTATAAAGATAGCATGATTACGTGTTAAATAATTAAACATGTAGTAATGAGGAAAGTTATTCTGTACCTTTTGGAGTGATTAAGCCAAAACACCTAGCAAAGGCTTTCACTTAAGGGTTGAAGAGGGTAATACAATGGCAAAATATACAGTTAAAAATAGACAAAATGGGAACCTAACACAATTCACTCTTCTTGCCCTTTGATTTTTCTTTTAGGGCATACCCTCTTTACATTTTTTAATTTTCTTTATCTATATACAAAATATGGAACCTTTGCAGTATGGAAAGGATGATCATATTTGGCACTTCCATAGTCAATCATGAGAAATGATAAATATTGGTATAGGAACCTAATAGTGGCTCCACTTGGGGATGGCTTTTCCAGGTGAAAAACCAAGAACAGCAGGTCAGATAGCCTTATTTTTAGTTGCTTGTTGTAATCTGAAACTTCCTTCTCCTAGAGACCAATAATCTGAACCTTTGTAGCATGTGTGCACTTCTCATGAGCTGATCCATGCAAAATTACAGCTCTATTTTTGCTGGTTTCTCTGAGTGTTTATCATTATCTTTATAATTCCCAAGTTTTCTTTTGTTCTCTTCTGATGAATTCAAAGTATACATAAAGGTGGTATAATTCCTTGACTTTTTCCTCAAAATCTGCTGCATCTTGTCCCTTATCTAATTGCTGTAAATAAAAAGTGTTGGAAAGACAACTATTTATGTACAATATACAGTTGTGTTGTGTTGATCAAAGAGAATCAAAATAATGCTTGAGCATTCGCCCATTGACTGGGCCTTCCTCAGCTTCTATGCCATCCAAACTCTTCAGAAAGTAAGTGTTATTTCCTTGTACAGCCTGAATAACAAATGGTCCCTTCCAAAGAAAATCAAATTTCCCATGTTTCCCTTTATCCTCTCTTCTAGAATCCCACTTTAACACTTTATCCCCAATGAAGAAATCCTCAGCTTTTGTTCTTTTGTCAAAGATCTTCTTGAGTTCATCTTGCAGAACCTGAGTTCTCTGATATACTTCCTCTCTCGTCTGCTGCAAGTGAATAGTTTAATTGATCCTTCTCTGAATATCGTTAGGCTTTTCTTGTATTTCTTGCAGTAACTTGATCACAGGGATTCCTAAGGAGGAGGGAATTTTGCCTCCATGCCATAAACCAATTCATATGGGCTTGTTCCAATAGATCTTTTGGTGATCAATCTGTCTGCCCATAGTGCATTTACAAGCTTCTTATGCCAATTCTTTTTATTCTCCTCCAAGACCTTTTTGATAATGTTGATGAGGCTTTTGTTGGAGGACTCAGCTAAACTATTACCTTGAGGGTAATAGGTTTTGGAGTGGCCCAAGGTAATGTGGTACTTGTGGCAAAAATTGATCATTCTTTTGGACTTGAAGGCTGCTACATTGTCTGTAATAATCTTTTCCAGACAGCCAAATCTAGACAAGATGTTGGTTTCTAAGAATTGCATGATGATTGAGTCATTGGCTTGCCTACAAGGGATGGCTTCTATCCATTTGGTAAAATAGTCTGTGGCAGTCAAAATCCACTTGTGTTGGCCAGAAGAGGAAGGATGAATTTCTCCAATGAAGTCTAGACCCCATTGTTGAAATGGCCTTTCAGTTGAAATGGGTTTGAGGGGCAAAGGCAGCAACTTTTTCTTGCCTTCAAAAATTTGGCATTTGTGGCATGAAACTACAAATTTTTTCACATCAGCAAACAGGGAGGGCCAATAAAAACCAGATCTTAGAATTTTATCAACTGTTGACTTCCAATACAAATTTCCACCACAGTCCCCTGCATGAAATTCCTTGAGTACATTGTGAGTTTCATCCAGTGTTAGGCAATTAAGCAAAATACCTTCATGGTTTTTCCAAAACAACACATTAGCTATAATACAAAACTTTGATGCCTTCATTTTCAAGAATCTCTTTTTAGTCCTGGATAACCCTTGAGGAGCTTGCATGTTTGACAATACAAAACATATATCAGCATACCAAGGTGATTGTAAAAAGGCTTGATTGATATGTGGAGTCGCCATCTCCTGTTCGTTATCCAGTTCATTAATGTCAAGGGCTTGAAAATTGGTTTCAGTCATCAGCTTGGCTAATCCCTGTCCTTTTATCAGTTTGGTTGGCTTAATTTCAATGTCATACTCTAAAATGTTAGCTATCCACTTGCCCCTTTTACCTTCAATTCCTTCTTGAGTCAAAATGTCGTTGACCACAGCATTTGGAACATAGGCTATCACATGAGAATACAAGATATAAACTTTGAAATCTTTGATGGCTTTTACAAGGGCATAAGCTTGTTTTTCCATGATCTGATATTTTAGTGGAGCATCTCTAAGTGCTTTGCTAAAAAAAGAAATGGGCTTCTCACACCCTTGGTCATCTTTCTGCAATAGGACAGCAACAATAGTATGCTCAGATGCAAAAGAAAAGATCATGAAATCTCTATCAAACTTGGGGCTTGTGAGGATTGGTGTTTTTGTTAAAGTTGTTTTGATGTCCTCAAAGGCTTGTTTAGCTTCCATTGTCCATTTGACTTTAGAATCTTTCTTCAGCATATTATTCAACAGTCTTATTAGCTCGGCCAAATTGGGAATGAATCTTCTTAGGAAATTGATCTTCCCTAAAAAAGCTTGCAGTTCTTTGATGTTTCTTGGGTGGGGCACTTGGAGAATAGATTGAATTCTGTTTGGGTCAATTCTAATGCCATCTTTTGAGATTATATGACCTAGGAGTTTTCCTTCTTCTAGGCCAAACAGTGATTTCTTTGGGTTCAATGATATGCCATATTTTCTGCAAATTAGGAACACTTGTCTCAAATGCTCTAAATGTTCTTGGTCTGATTTTGAAAAAGCAGTGAGATCATCAAGGTATATGACTAAGAAATCATGGATCTCTTTGGAAAAGGCTATGTCCATTTCTCTTTGAAATGTGGCCCCTGCATTCTTGAGTCCAAAAGGCATTTTGACATATTTGAAGGTTCCCCAAGGTGTTGTAAAGGCAGTTTTGTCTTGATCATCCGGGTGGACTAAGATCTGATTGAATCCTAAGAATCCATCTAGCAATGAGATCCTAGAAGCCCCCACTACCCTTTGTAGGATATGATCCATTTTTGGTAAGGGGTAGTGGTCTTTGAGAGAGACTTTGTTCAAATTTCTTAGGTCAACACACAGTCTTATCTCTCCCGTTTTCTTTCTAGTAGGCACTAGATTTGAAATCCACTCTGAGAACCTGATAGGTGCAATGATTCCAGCTTCATACATTCGTTTAACTTCCTTTTCAATCAGGGGAAGGAGGACAGGATTCACCCTTCTAAGCTTTTGTTTAAAATGTTTTTGATTCTCTTTCAAAGGTATAGTATGTTGGATGACAGAAGTATCATAGGACTTGAGGTCCTCATAGCTCCAGGCAAAGACATCTTGGAACTCCTTAAACAACTCAATGTATTTCAGCTTTTGATCAGTAGGTAATGCTCTGGACAGTTTTACCATTTTGGATTTTTCTGTGGTTCCAATGTTGCAGTCCTCAATTTCTGCATTCTGTGGTTGCAGTTTTGGCTTTCTCGGAATATCATTTGAATCAAATATGTCCTCTAAAGGAGTTAATCTTGTGGGCAGAAAATTATCCTTTAGTTCAATTACTTCAGATTCCCCCTCAGCCATTTCATCAAGATCTAATTGCTTCAGCGCTTGTAAATTTTTTTCATCAAAAGTTGTTGGATGCAAAATCAGATTTGCTATTTTAGCTGATATACTTTGCTCACTTTTGTCTATTTGTTGTTGTTCATCCATGGTGCTGGTGTCAATGTTTATACTTGAGAATTCCTCTTTCAAAGTGAGGAAATTGTTGATCTGTGTATCATTTTCAAAGACCTGCCAATTTTTGACATTATCTGGGATAGCAGGTCTATGTTTGATTTCAGCAGTGAAGTGGTGGTTGGGCTCAAATGGTAGCTTGAAAGTGTTGGCAAAGGTTGCCAAGCTATGTGCAAGTAAATTATACTTTCTTGGGATTTTGGTAAGCTGAGATTCTAAGAAGGTGTTAAGTATTTCAATGGCTGCCCCTCTGCAAGCTCTCAACCTGAGATCATTTGTAACAAAGTTTCCCTTCATCTGTTGTATAATCAAATCTGAGTCCCCTAAAATTGAAATCCTAGCTGCCCCAAGACTTTTAATCAATTTGAGACTTAATAAAAGGGCCTCATACTCGCCCATATTGTTTGTACATCTGAAATTTAACCTATATGCATGACCTTCAGCATGGTCATTTTGCATGTTGTGTGTCCAAACCCCTGCCCCTGCTCCTAATTTGTTTACTGAGCCATCAAACTCCAAGTACCATAAGATTTCTTGGTTATGACTAGCCTTAAGAGTTTTGGAAGCTTGTTCAGTGGGCAAATTTGGCTCTTGTAACTCATATGATATATCATTTTCCTTTGTTACATCAATCACATCAACAATTTTTTGATCTTGGGCACTAGATTGTTCATTCATGCTTTCTGTTTGTGCTGTTTCTAGGAGTTTGACATCAGTTTTGGGACACATCTCAGCATTATATAAAATGAATGAATCCATATCGGAGTGCATAGAATAGATGGGGAAGTTTTGGGGTTTCTCTTGACTGCTCACCACATATTTCATTAGTGTTTCCCGGTACAATCTCTTTGGCTGGCCAAAGACTGAAATAGTGGCATAGGACATGTCTAGCTGCAAAGACCCTTGGAGTTTTGCACCCCAAGATCTGGACAAAAGCATTCCATACTTAGGTGGAATATCAGCTACCACCACATCCATCAAGATTGTCTTGGCTGGGTATTGGACCAAAGATACACAAAGATCTTTAATTAGGCCTAGACACCTGACCTGGCTAGAATCAAAGGAGAACAAGTCTTTGTATGGCCTTGTAATATCTAGGTCTAGTCTTTCCATGACTGACTTAGGCATTAGGTTATGGGAAGCTCCTGAGTCAAACATTGCATTATGCAGCACCTTGTCATGAATGTTTAAGCTCACATAGAATGGAGGAACCCCTCCATCTACTATTTTACCATTGACTTCAGGACCAAAAATCAGTTCTGGTTGATCATCTAGAACATTGACTGCATCCCTATTCTCTGGTATTTGTAGTGACCTATTGATTTGTTCCCTATACACTTCATGTTTAGCCAATTCAGATAGAGGAATGGCTATTTTCAGTTTGCCTATTTCTATCTCTAAGTTAAAAGGTTTTTCCACTTGAATTCTGATATTGTGGACAGCAAATTTTTCCTTTTCTGTTGTATTTTCAGTGACCTTCTCTTCATTGTAAATGTTGTTTTGAGGTAAATCTATTTTGAAATTATTTTCAGGAGGGCTGGTTACATTTTCTTTTGGAGGGGAGGCTGTGTATGGCTGATTTTTTGAGGGTTGTACCTCTGATATGTCCTCAACAGTGGCTTCCTTTGGGTTTGGGTCTGTTTTAGCAGGGAGTTCTATCAGGACAGCTTTATCTTTTGTTTTCTTTGGCTGTTTGGTATCCTTCAGCTTGGCAGGTTCAGGCACATCTATGGTTCTGCTTCTTAATTTGTACTGTTTATGAACCTCATATATCGCTGCATCGTACCCTTCCCTGAAATCAAATGACTCTCTGGATTTGGTTTGAAATTGATTGAAATTATGAGCTTCTTGGTCATCTTGGGTTAGGAAAATTTGTTGCTCACTGTTTAACCCCATTAGATTGATTTGGGTGTCCTCTATTGGTTCACTAGATGTTGAGGCTTCGGCATAGTTCTCTTGGAATGGAGGTCTGATGTTTTGGTCAGGGCCAGCCCTTCCAACATTTGGATTTTGATTTTTTCTAAAGTTTGGGTTTCTTGCAGTGTTACTTGGTTGACCTTCCCAAGAGGATTTCCTTTCAATAGTTTCCACTCTATCTCCAAGTCTGTCCATACCTTTGATGATTGCATCAAGTTTTTGTTCAAATGCTGAAGTCTCTTCTTTGAAAGTTGTTCTTCTTTCAGCTCTTGCAAGATTTCGTTTAGCAATCAGGTTTGCCTCCACACTAACAGTTATATTCTGCATGTCTGCTAAGCTTGGAGGGGCTCTTTCCCTCAATTGATATGCCATGTCAGAATCAAATCCATCAGGAAATTTGATCAAAGCTAAATCAGGTGGAGGTCTAAGGTTTTGAGGAATAGCATTATAGACATTGTTGAATCTAGCACAATAGTCTTGGACGGTTTCTTGTGGACCTCTTTTCAAATTTTCATATTCTATTAAGATGTGTAAAGGGTCTTTCTTCTTCTCCCATCTGTTTAAAAAAGATTGATAAAGAGCTTCTGAATCGGCTATAGAATTTGCAGCAAGTGCTCTAAACCAAATCCTTACATCACCAGTTAGACTTTGGACAAAGATCTTCATTCTCACAGCATCATCATCTATTTCATAATTCTCAAAATAATCTTGCATTTTCATAGTGTGTTGCTGGGTGGTATAAGAGACAGTACCATCAAAATATGTGATTTTGCTCTGATAATCCTAAGGCATAGCCCCTGGATTTCTAGGCAACTGTAGAGGAGCATAACGGTTTTCAATATTTACAGGGATAAACGAGACAACAGGAAGAAATAAGATAGTTGGAACAGCAGGGACAACAGTGGAAATTTGTGCAGTGGATGGGGGAGTGGAGAGGATACTTTGAGGTGTGGATGAAGAACTAGGAGAGGCTGTAGAAAGGACTGCTCTTCTCCCAGGTGTAAGCTCAGATTTTGTAGGGTTTTGTTGAAGTATATCAAGGTCTAAAGCAGCAGATTTTTCTAGACTTTCTTGTTTTCTAAGGGTCTTAGAGATCAGGTTATGATTTTCAAAAATAGTTGGAGGATCTGGGTCAGGATTTGACCTGGTGTAATGAGTTTTCTTCTTTGGAGCCAGCTTCTAAATTTGTTTTTAGTGTTTTCTAGGAATGTTTTAAAGATCACAGTCTTTGACAATATTCTACAGGAAATTCTTTGAAATATAGGAGGCTTTGGGCTTTCCTTTGAATATGTTAAAATAGGGAAACTGATCAAATCTTTGGAACAGCTGTTTAAAGCCTAAAGCTATACTGGAGATTGATTGAAGCAACTTTTATTTACTCCTGTAAATGCACAGCAAAGACAATTTCAAAGGCTACCTGGCTAACTTCAGGCTCCACCTGTAGCTTTAGAAAGTAGATAGCAGTTACAAACAGTCATTCAGGTCCCCAGCGGAGTCGCCAATGATGTTATTGCTCAGGTTGTTCCCTGCCTCCTGAAGGGAATACGGCCGAGGTAACCACTAACCAATCTTTTAGCTGTAGATTCTAGCCAATCTACAACCAGAGAGGGCTCTCTCTTTATAATTTAGATTTGTTTTTGAAGTATTTTAGGCTAGTTATGATGCACAGAGTTTGGTTTTAGTTTATTGGATGGTGATCTCAAATAGAGCTGGGATGCAAGTCCAAAACAGTTTATACCATTAGGCAATGGGGTCAATGATGATGTACTGCTAAAGGCATTTCTTTGGTAAAGGGTAATGCTACAGAGCAAGATAATCAGTCTTAGAACAATTTTTAGATCTGGAAGTTCGTGGAATTTAAGCCAGTGGATGAAGGGCAGTCAAGAATCCTTGATCATGCTGGCATAAGGAAGGTGCTTGAATATTATCAAGGAGCAGTTAAGAATTCCTAAATAGTATTCAAAATGAAAGAATTAGTGAAAACAGGAGCAGCTAAGAATTCCTATTTATGACTAATTCTAAAGAAAACATAATTAATAGCAGAGATTGAACACAGAGTGTATTTAAACAAATTCTGGGCTATTATTTTTCTCTGTTACTAAGACTATGAAACATGTATGAAATTTGCAAACACAGAAAACATAAACGCAGGTTAGAGCAACTTATTGATCCGTAGAAAGACACAAGAATTTTGTAGCAGTTCCCAGAACATCAAATCCACATTCAGACGGTCCAGCAACAATGAACTTCAACAGCCTTTGTATTAGACAGTCTCAAAATTTACAGCGCAGTCCAGAGAGAAAATCACCAACCCCAAATACATTTTATGGGGAGGTCTTTATACAAAAATGAGATACAAAATATCTTGTAGATAAGTCTTCATGCAATAACTTCCTTCACCAACTCTTCAGAAGAAGTAAATGAGAGAAATAAATGCCACAGTAAATGTTGGTGTGCTAGTTGTCCAATTTTTCAAAGATATTTGACTTTCTGGACTAAGTGAGTCAGCTGATGGCTGCGTCTTTATTCTGTGTTTCCTGCATTTGTTGTTGCTGTCTTTGCTGTGTTGTTGTGTCATCAGTGCTTGATCTTATCATTAATGAGCTGCAGTCACAATTTGGCTTCTTCTTTCTGCTGTTTTTACTTTTTGATAGGTGGCCCGTGTCTTTGAATTTGCTGACCTGTAGCTGACCCAAAAAGAGGAAACAGAAACAAAATCACCTTGGTAAAATTTCCAGCATTCTCTGCCACCAGTCTTCTGTAGGCAACTGATGTCTTTGTATTTTTATCCATGTTTCATCAACTTCAGTATATCTATAAAAGTTGGGCTGGACCTCAAAAAGGTGATTTATCTCATGTTCAATGTAGAACAGATTTTCTAATTTATCATAAAGACTCTGTCCAGAGGGAGGCCATGTTTCTTCTGAGGTGCTAGAGGATGTTGTAATTTGATTGGCAACATAATTATTCACCCTGTTGGCATACTGTTCATGTGTTAGCAGCCTTCCACTACTGGTTAATAAGATGGGTAGTCCTTTGCTCTGTAATGTTGCAAACTTTATTTTGAAGTCATTTATTTCTGCCTACATTTCTTGACATTTCCTTTCTAGAGTCTGTACAAAATTCCTCAGGGTCAGCACCTTTTTCACTATCAAAATAGTATCTATCTGGTTCCTGATATCTAGCGCTGCCAGTTGCTCTTTAGTATGAGTGTTCAAAAATTGAATCATCCTATTGGCTTGCTCAGGCATATTTCCCAATTATGCTCTAGCCATTTGAGTGTGAAATTGAGCTTGGCCTATCAATTCTATTTGCTCATGTATAGTCTGGATTGATTGCCATTGGTCAGTGATAGATTGGCCAATCTTGGCCCACAAAATTTTCTTGATTTCAACTAGAGTTTTATCTAGAGTAAGCTCCTTTTCTAAGGACTTTATTTTATTGTCCAAGACTTTTATTTCCCTTGTTTTCTCAGCCACTGTTACCTTGGACTTGTCATAGCTTACTTCAAGTTTGGTCAAATTTTCCTTGGCCTCTTTCAGCTATGTCATTTGGACCTCTAGCTCTTTGACTGCTTTCATCATTTCTTCCATACTCAAGCTAGACTCTGGTGTTGTTGTTGCTGCTGCTGTAGGATCCGTGGTCGATGTACCTGTTGTTGATGCTGGAATGACAGGAGGAATTGTTGCTGCTACTGTAGGAAGGGCAGTGGGGACTGTTGGAGTTGTTACAGGTGGCTGGGAGGTCGACTCTCCCTGCTTGCCTTGCAATGCTTTCTCCAACTCTTCCTCCATTTGAATTATCCTTTGATTCATCCTCATGAGAAAATCCATTATATCTTCACCTTCTTTCTCTTGCACAAGTTCTATAGTTTGAGGGTGCATGGTTGCAGGTAGCCTTAGCTGCTTTCTAAGTGCAGCAATATCTTCTTCCTTTTTTCTTATGAGGGCTTTGATGCCCTTGGCATCCTTAGGATCATGCCCTAGTTCCATAATAATTTCCTCCAATGTCTTTATTCTATTGTCTTTGGCCAATGAAGACATTCTCTCCAAATCCAATTGAGTATTTGTATTTTTCAATGATTCTTTCAATTGGTGGGCCAACATTGCCTTGTCTGCTAGAGTAGCATAGACCATTTCACCTGTCTGCTTGTGTAGCTCAATTTGGTCCATCAGGTGTATGTCCTTGGCGAGGACCTCTAAGTTTGTCTTTATGTAATCTGCAGTTGTTTGTGGTTGTGGCACCTTAGGCTTGAAATGACTTAAGATCATTTTCTCCTCCTTAATGTCATAAGCCGCCATTAATCTCTACTGCTTGGACGGTGTTGTCTTGAGAAATTGATCATACAACTGTATTCTCAACAGCTCATTTTGGGCCTTGATTTCCATGAAGGTTCCTTTAATGCCATATGGTTGTGCACCTTGTTGCCTTGAGGAGGACACCTCCATACCATGTTGTTTCTCTATTTCCTGTCTTTGAGAGCTGATGGATGCTTGCTGACTGGTTTCCCTCTCCCTCCTTGGGCTCTCTATGACTTCTTCACTAATTTCCTCTTCAATTTGAGGATCTATTCTTTGCCTCTTGGCCTCTGGTTGTTGTGTTGACCCATTAGCATGTGTGGTTTCTTCCCTGTCCCGTTTCTTGCCTCTCTCCTCATTGAGAGGAGTCTGTAAAGCTGGTACCTGTGGAGCCTCTCTCTGCAGTGGAGGGGTTTGCCCTTGACTCTCTTCCGTTGAAGTAGTTGGTTGGTATGTCATTGTTTCTTGCTCTGCATCAACTACCTCCTTGCCCTTTGTTGTCCCTATTACTGGTGTAGACCTTTCTTGGGCAGCTTGTGGAGCAGCAGCTGATGTGCCTTCTCCCACTTGCTTTGATAGTTTGAATTTTACCTGCTCAAAAGAATCCTAGTCAAGAGTCATTTCCAAATCTTTTACATTTTGCTCCATTATTTCTTCTTGGGTGAATGCTTCAACTAGTGTCCCTGCCACCCACTCATCTTAGTTGGCAAATTGTTCAATCTGTGGGATTTTACAATGTTCATAGGCTGACAGCCTATATTTTATTTTTCTGGCATTGATAAAACTTTTGGGTCATAAGGTACCCACCAAAAACTTCTTTTTAACCTGAATTTCTCCCCCAATATTTGATCAGCATCTTGCCATCCTTATTTTTTGTTCATGACAAAGGGGCCTAGTTGGTCTTTGAATTTTAACTGAGCTTTTTTCTTGATGCTATGAAAATGAGTTAAATCAGAGTTGATAAATTTCCTAATATTCTAAGGCAAACAGTCTCATTGGCACATATCTTGGCAGCCTGTAGGGACAGAGCTCACAGCCATATATCCTAATGACAGTGTGATTCTGGTAAAAGTACCAATCACCTATTCTGTAGTTTTTTGAGAGCTACAATATTTTCTGCATGTCATAGGATAGCCTAGCAGGAGGAGTTCTCATCAGGAGACAAGAGACTGGATAGACAAACAAGTCAATGAACTCACAGTAAGAGTAAGGGGAGTTGTGGACTTCATGAAAGACTAAGGTCCAAAAAATCACAGACCTCTTTTCTCCTTTGGAGTCCAATCTTTTGATGGGGCATTGGAAATAGTCTGGCTGATAATACATGAATATATGGTAGATGTAAGATGAGTATTTGAGGACTCCCTCCCTATCCAGTTTCAGCAGTTGGTCATGTATCTTATTGGGAATGAATTTGGCATAGTTGTATTTGACAGCAGGGGGCTGTCCTGGGGTAAATGCAGACAGCAAGACCAATATAGTATGATCAATATGTTCACTTGTCTTGAAGCCCAGTACATAAGATATCATATCTACTAGTAATTTTCCCACTTCATTGAAACATACATAGAGAAAAGGAGGTGGCCCTGTAGGCTGGCGGTCTGCTCTCATGAACACTTGGGCAATTCGGGCTATCTCTGAGCTAGAGAGTTTGGGACCTTCATCAAGCAGGAATTTCATAGAGAGAGGGACCAGAAGCTGAGTTTGCTTGAATTTTAGCATTTGATTGATGGAGTCAGGAGTTATATGGAAGAGGATGCTCCCAGATGGAGACTTGACTGCCCTTTGAGTTGGGTCATAGTTTTCACAGCAGAGGCGAATTATTTCAGGGAAGACATTGACAGAAGGGAGAAAGTATATGGGCAAGTTTGATTCCCAAATGCCATAAATGTCACTGTTGTTCAAATAACTGTTCCTCAGCTGACAGAAAGTGTGCAGGTGGTTTCTATCACCAACCAAGTCTTGAATTAAGTGATCTCTATCAGCAAAAGGTAAAGCTTCCAGTTCCTTATGGGGTGCATTGATAGGAGTGATATTCAAGGCTGCTGGAGTGGCCATTTTTAAATTCTCTGTGTTTGTAATCTGGAATTTGGATTTGTGCAACAACTGAATAGTGAAAACTGCCTCTAAGGCTTTGTCAGGGAACTCGCAGACTAAACTTTGATATAAAAACGGGTTCACCGGGTAAATTTCACAGGAAGGACAAAGTGTGCACAGTTAAATTGGGAGACTGGATATACAGAGGAGATGGGGCTCTTTGCATAAGATTTTGATAAATGAACTCAATGCATGGGCAGTTTGGAGACTCTTCCGGTGGAAATGGGCTTGAAACGCGGTTTAATGGCCAATTTGCAGAGGAGGGCAAAGTTTGTCGGTTTGCTTTTGAACAATGACTCACCTAGTGGATTAAAAGGTGGTGATTCATGGGTAAGAATGCATTTTAGTTTGAATTTGTAGTTCCACAGTCGATTTCAAATGGAGAAATTTCTAAAAACAGGGTTTACGAGTGAACAATGGGTAAATACCTGTTCTTAGAGGCGACTGGTACGAATTGCAGGTAGAATGTTGAGCTGGGGGGCCGAATTTGCAGGATGAACTCGTCTAGTTGGCTAATTGGAGTTCTGGAGGTGAATCCGTCCTAAACGGCATGCACATTCTCCGCAAGCGCACAAATAGAAAATAAACAAAAATCGTTGTTTTCACGACTTTTAACAAAATTTGGACATTTTAGCACTTTTTATGATGATGTCATAATGACGTATTTTTGGCACGTAGCGGGTACGGAGGATGACATGGTAGCTAACGTGTATGGTGACATGGTGCATGACATGGTGGCGGGGCGGTGATGTCAGCAGATGATGTGGCACTGGTACAGAGCAGTGGCGGGCGACGTGGACGCAACGTCATCGGGTGACGTGGGATGACGTCAGGGGGGAGGCGGCCAGGCGATAAGCGGTTTTCCCCGCACCGCCTTTAGCCCAGGGTGGTTTCGCAGGAGGGGGCTCTGATCACACCGGGAAGCCGACACGTGGCAGGGGTACGGCAACAATACCGCCCATCCCCCGGACGCTAACTCCCGGCAGATCGGGGGCTCCGATATGGCCGCCAGCCGTTGGATCTTTGGCGCGGGATCGGACGGTGGACGGGTAACTAAAGTAGCGGGGGTTCACAACACCGGGGCCCGCACATTATTTAACTTTTAATAATGTTTCGAAGGGTGTAAAACTTCGGTTATGGGTTGATTTATGTGGTGGTACAGGCGCTTGCGGTTCTTAGTTTGACCAAATGTCAAACTAATTCCAATGTATGGATGCACAGGGGGTTAGTATATGGTTTAGGTGGGTTTTGAGTGTGGTTATTTATTTAACCTGGTGTTAAATAAACCCCTGATGGATTATGAACATGGGAGGGTTATTACTAAGGTCCCAAATGGACTTAATAATTCCTGAACTTTGTTATATGGCTATAGTTGCCAAGGGTGGGAATATTAAATACTTTTTGGGTTTTTTATATAGTTTTTTGTAAAATAGGGGTGGGGATATTGATAAAGGAGCTATATAATAAGTTAAGATGTCAATATGAATATATGGAATGAAACTGGATGAATACATGCTAAGTCTATAGAGTGAAAACTTAGGCATAGGGAAATGAAAGGAGTATGGAATGATCATTTTTACACAAGAAATGTGGCTTCTTTTAACTAAGTAAACTCAGAGTTTAACTTGGCATTTCTCATAAAATGAAGTGAAACAGGACTATTGGGCAGATCCCAATGTCCTTGAGGGGATGTTAGTAAATGATTTCTGGGGGAATGATGGGGGAAATTAGTCATGCTTCCACTGTCCTGCAGTCACTTTGCCATGGTATTTGTGTCATTGATGAGAAGAGTCTTTCTTGATAAGACAAAATGATCACAAACTTACTTCTGCAACCTCAAACTGCCTACCTAGCCTAATACGCCTAACATTTTTTCTTCCTTTTGATTGGGTGCATTTGGACTAGCAAACCCTGATTTTCCTCTTTTTATTTTGAATGCCTTCCTATCTAAATCTACCCCTATCTCTTCCAAGGGCCCAGATTAAGCAGTTGGGCTCCTTTGTTTCTCTACCTGTCTACTCATCTGCCAAGCTTGAACTGTTTGGACAGACCTTCACTCTCTATTCTACAGCAGGAAATTCAAATATGGACTGGCCCAAATTGAACTGTTGGGCCATCCATCAAGTGTGATGAAATAGTGTTTGCACTTTGTGAACTTGCTTTGCACAAAATAAGATAGTAGTGGCATTTTGACTGGCCACTTTCCTGGTCTTTCTTTGGGGTTCATTTTTCTTTTCCTCTTGTGGACCAATTCATTCTTCTTTCCCTTTGATTTTTCTTTTAGGGCATACCCTCTTTACATTTTTTAATTTTCTTTATCTATATACAAAATATGGAACCTTTGCAGCATGGAAAGGATGATCATATTTGGCACTTCCATAGTCAATCATGAGAAATGATACCTATTGGTATAGGAACCTAACAAGGTGGATCGTGAAGGAGCACAAGGATTTAAATTTGAGATTGATTTTGGATTAAGATTTCACCACACTTGTTGTAGCTTGCCCATACAATCCAGATGGAGTGTCAGTTGCATGGGCTAATAGGTCCTACGGCTAAAGGGATTGAATGTTGTTTGATAGAAATTGGAGGAATTTGACCATACTGCACAACAGTTGAACTCAGAGAAGTTGCTTTTACATGTTTCACTGCATTTACACTGGATGTCAACCCATTGTTATGAGTTATAACACCAGAGGATAGTGCCATACACAGGCTTAGTCCACCTAGACTACTCATCCCTTCTGCCATATTGCCTTCTGAGTTTTTCAGGCTTCCTGAATCCAGATGTGTAGAAGATGCCCAAGGAGAAGCATTGAAATAGTTTCTAACGTAATAAAACCCGCGTATACCCACAGTATGCATGTCAAAATGCATATATCTGTTTTTCCTCAGGAATTTAACTCTCTATTGAGTCAAATCTTTAATAATGAATAATGGTTTAAGGCCCCTTTATTAAATCTCTGTGGAATGATTCATTAAACTAGCCTAGTCTTTCCATTAATTAATTCTTTCTATCAGACGTTGTTTATCTAATCGTCATAAACCTTCATTAACCCTTTATTCAATCCTTAATGCTCGCACATTAAACATTCTTAACCTTATTACCACATATATATAACCTTCCCCACTTCTCCACTTTGATATATTTGGACTTACCCATAAAAACCTTCTATCGGTGCTTCATCTCTATTATGAATATTTTATTCCTCAAACTATGCACATTTCTCAATGCATGCCTTATCGCAATCGCAATTCTTCGTGGGTCATACTAACACATGACTCTTTATCACATCCGAGATGCGATAACACAGTCGGACTTCAAATACTATACAACTGTGTCTATTCCTTATCGGGTCCGCTCTATCGCACTTTTGCATATCACATGTTGCGTTGGTTAAGGTCTAAGGTTCCTTTCCCATGGATATTTGCGATGCGATCAAATCTCCGATCACATCGGACATCGCAATCGCATATTGCAATCGCTTGTGGCCGAGGTTAGTTCACTCATCAACGAAACATTGCGATGTGAGATTTATTAAAGCTCCTCCACCGTTGATCAGGGCATACGATCCAACGGTTCACAATGATGTCGCATGTCGCAAATCCTTGTGGGCCAAGATTAATTCCTTACCATTTAAATGTTGCGATGCGGGATTTTAACAATGATCCTTCCATGCGATTTGATCCCATCCGTTGATCTGGTAGATCCAACGGTGCTTGTGCATTAACACTTCATTCTTTCATTCTTCTTTCCAATTGGGTTTTACGCCATTTCTCCAACGTTTCTCTGTGGTTTCGGTTATTTCAATGGTTCTTCATCCTTCCACTGTTCCATTGCGTGACTCCCTCCTGAGCTTAATTCTACATATTATTTAATCACTGTCATTCTTGGATATTACTTTGATCCTGCAATTGAATTCAGGCGATCCAATATGATTCTCTTTGTCATCCTTCTTCTCTGTTTTCTGCCAAACTCTGCCTACATACATATATTATACAGAATTCTGATTCATTCATAATTCATCATGCCATACTCAAATCACACATCTATACAGTTTTGAATTAATCCTTTGTATATATATATATATATATATATATATATATATATATATATATATATATATATATATAGATAGATAGATAGATAGATATAAACACACAGTTATACAATTTCTCTATCTTTGGCCTGATCTTCTAATGTCAATGGCCTCTGTTTACAATCTTCCCGTAGGCTTACAGTCACACCTATACTCTTTAACTATCTTGATTATCTAACCTATCCAACCTATCTAACCTCTGACTATGCCTTTTAGGCTTACATTTATACAAAAGGATTCTAAAACCAATTCCTGGTTTAGATCCATAAACTCCTCAACAAAATCCTAAAATCTCTTCCTCATCCCTAAGGATCCTCTCCAATCCTCAAAATCATGAACTAAATCTTAATCTGAGTTTTACAATTAATTCTCAAATCCCTCAATCTCTCAACTATCCTAAATCTCTCATATTCTCCTACATTCGAGAATATTTACAAATATGTCTCACAATATTCAATTAAATCCTATTCTCATTAAAATCACTCAAAAGCCTAAATAATTACATTAATTCAACACTTAGGAAACCAACTTCCTTGAAACACAAGACCCCTATGTCTACTAAAATACAATGATATTGTTGAGCTGATTGCTCCTACATCAGTTTCTTTTCTACATAGAGGATATACGTAATTAACAAGATTTTGTAACATTTGAACTCCATTATTTGATCTTGATTCAAGACATCTGCTCAAAAGTAGTCAAACAATTAGTAGTTGATCAGAAAAAATACCTATATATGACACACGCTTGGAAAGGTCTATGCCAATAGATTTCTAAATCACTAAATAGGAGTTTCACCTACAACAATTTTTTTTGCTTTGCAGGAATTTCAAATACATTTGTAAATGTTTACTTATATTGAGAAGGTAGAACTACATGTGGGCTACCTGATTGATGTTGGCCACTATATTGTGCATGTAAATTGACTCTAAGAGATCTACCAAAATTAATCTTTATGGGGCCACCACCCAACATTAATGTTGGAGAGGCAAGTGAAAATGTCCCAAAATTGGATGATGTTGAGGAACCTTATTGCATTTGTTACGGTTGCTTCTTTTGTTGATGTAGATGAGGATTATTGAAAGATTCTTGTGGGGAATTTGACCCCTGCATTTCTTGAGCATCTTGAGGTGAAAACTGGGATTGTTGTACTTCTTTCTATTGCAGATACAGGCTATGGGTAACAAGAAATTTTTGTCAATTGAAATGAACTTGGTTATGATATGGTTGCATCTTTAATCCAATTGTCTGTCCAGATGCCATTAGGGAGACTAACTGCCATGGTTGTCGTTGGTATTGTTGTTGTGTAGATTTTCCTAAAGAGCTTTGAGAGATATGTGAAGGCCCCAAAACAAACGGTGGTCTCCTACTGCCCACTGGAGATGATTTTTTTATGGAGATAGGAGCTATAGATTTCTATTGTGTGATGGGTCATTTGCTCCCAATTGCAGTCCTTAATGTTGGTGTGCTCACAAACTTAGGTGACCCAACAAATATGATGGTTTCATATATATATATATATATATATATGAAACCATCCTATATCCATTTTAATTGTGGATCTATCAAGTGCCAAGAGGGATCAAATTTCTTGAGGTGCAAACATTTCCTCAAGTTTTGCACTCAAAAAAGAGGTTTGCACCATGGGGGATTTGATCTCTTTCAACAATTCACAGATCCAAAGTTAAGATAAATCTAGGTTGGAATAAAGTAAAACCAAGAATATATTCAACCACAAACAGATATCAAATATCATATTAGATATCTTTAAATTGCTTGAATCATAATGAATCCTTTTCTCCTAGTTTCAGTCCTTAATGTTGGTATGCTCACAAACTTTGAAACTGGAGGTGACCCAACATATATATATATATATATAGATATAGATATATATATATATATATATATATATATATATATATATATATATATATATATATATATATATATATATATATATATATATATATATATATATATATAGATATATGAAATCAACCTATATCCATCTTAATTTTAGATCTATCAAGTGCCAATAGGGATGAAATTTCTCGAGGTGCGAACATTTCCTCAAGTTTTTCACTCAAAAAAGAGGTTTTCATAATGAGAGATTTGATCCCTTTCAACAATTGACAGATCCGAAGTTAAGGTAAATCTAGGTTAGGGTAAAGTAAAAGCAAAAATATATTCAACTACAAATAGATATCAAACACCATATTATGTATCTTTAAATTGCTTGGATCATAATGAATCCATATATAGTATTCCCTCAATGAAAAGTTCTATAAAATTAATCATTGAATAAATTCAATTAATGTCTATGTTATTCGCTTGAATTATTACACTAAAAGAAAAATATAGTATGCCCTTGATGAAAGGTTATATTGGCCACATTTTCATCTTTGGTAGTACTTTCTGAAGTTTGCTTACCCTTTAATGTTTTCTAAATATTATGCTTCATCATCAGTGTTTAATTTTGGAATGAACACAGAGATAAAAATAGTGGACACTAACAGAATAGAAGAGTTCAAAATTCTTGTAATCAACTGGAGAAGTTAGAGCCTAGGGTCCATATATGTTCTACCCCATGTCTAGCATATGCATAAGGAGAAAAAGTTTGTTTAGACAACCATATTCACAACCCAAAAAAATAAGTAGCTTGTGTTGGATGTGGATCTGCGACAGTGAGTGCTCTGTAAAATGGTGACTAGACTTCCAACTTAAATTTGTATGTAGCACAGGTTGCATAATATGCTTCTTCACTGCCAAGTTGAAACTTCACTCACTAAATGATGGTGAACAATGGAGTTAAGGTATCTAAATTTTTAATCTATAAGGACTTTGAACCCATGCAAAAATATATGGATAGGACATGTTGTTAAAAATATGCAATTGCAGTCAAATTTCACTTTTGACTAATCATTTGATGGATATGATGATGGCATTTGATTCCTCCTTCTAAGAGTACCAAAATCAACCTAAAGATCACCTCATTTCGACAAGCAAAAGTTGAGCTATGAATTATTTTATTCATAAATATATTTTGGATCAAGTCAGCCCTATGCACATGTAATAATGGATAGGTCAAGCGGACCCTCATGGAAGCCTATAAATATAAGATACCTCAAGCTCATTTGGACACACATAAAGCTCTCTTCTCCTCTTCTATATATTATTGGCTCGCATAGGTCTGATGGAGGAAGCTCACTCAAGGGTCTGAAACTTCAGGATGAAGCTCACATTGAACTAAGGTTTTTTGATTCAAATTTGTTGGCACGGAGTGGTCATGAGAGCAACTTTGGGTCCTCATTCGCTGGCACAGAGTGGTCATGAGAGAAACTTTGGATTATCTTTCGCTGGCACAGGATCTACATGAGAGCGACCGAGATTCTGGGTCAATTTGGTCCTCGGTCACTCACACAAAATGGTATGGGAATGACCGAGCTTCCATAGCTGCTATCTTGCAACTCATAGAGAGCGACCATGTTTTTCATAGTCACTCACACATCTCCTCCTCCCTTCAACTGAGACTCCTAGATGATATTTTAGTATTCTAAAGATTTCGCTCAGTGACAAAAGTGTTCGGCAGCAAGCTACAGGTAGTGATAGTACATCACAGTTATCTGAATCAGAGTCTTGATGTTTAGATGCATTTCATGGATATTCTAGGTATTGTGAATAGATGGATCATTGTACTCTCTTTTGTTGAATTATTTGATGACAATCTATTAGAAGAATATTTGCAAGTTTTGTCCCCATAGTGGGTTTTGCCCTGGTCTCCGACAAATCCTGGTGTCTCTATGTGTACATGTTTTTCTTCTCTTGTTCCTTTATTTTCCGTTGCATTGATGATGATGTTATTGTTTTTTCTACATAGTTTCATATGCTGATGAATAATGATGTAAATATGTATAATGTTATGATGCTATGGGGTGAACTTTATGTGTTAATGTAGAAATGCAATTATCAAAGCAAAGAACAATATAGCCCTACGAAAATTTAACATGATATCAAAGCTAGGCTGAAGAAAATCCCGGGAGATCACCCCCATGGAGACACTTTGGATGGAATCAAGAAGAGGATGGTGGAGACCTAAAAGCATCCTAGGGTATGAAAGAAACCCTTGATAGTTAGTGAATAAGGATTTGATGGTTATGGTTTGAGAAAAACCTTGGTTTATGGCAAAGAATTAAGATTTGATGTATGAAACTCTAGCATGGTCTATGTGAAGATGCTCAAGCACTTGGGACAGATTTGATGAAGCCCTAGATGACCGGTTGTTGACAAAGTTGATTGAAGGCAACATTCTTATGTGGACTATGGATAGTGATGACTCTTGAAGGCTGGTTCAAGAGGGAGAGTATCACCTCTCATTGAAGATAAGTACTCCTTGACTTATGATGTTTCTTTGTGTCTTTAATCTTGTTTAGACTTATGAATTTGATTATTATGATTATTATTTTGATCATTGCTTATACTTCCTGCATGTATATTTGAGTATATGGATGTATCTAACCTCCTTGATGAGATGTGATAAGTGGATCCCTCTTAAGGATCATTTGAGATGCAGGAAAGAAAAGCTAGATCTGGAAAGAGGTACAAAGGAACATGATGGAAAGAAAAGCTAGATCTGGAAAGAGGTACAAAGGCACATGATGAAAAGAAAAGCTAGATCTGGAAAGAGGTAAAGAGGCACTTGATGAAAATGTGACAAGCACTACAAGCTGCCTATGAGAAGGAGCACAGGTATTTGAACACTACAAGGTATGAAAGGTATATTGTTTCAATGTTATGTTTCAGCTATAACATTGGATGACTAGGTAAGCCTTATGGTATGTTGAAAATGTCTCCTTTGCAAATGGTTCATGCTTGCATATGAGAGAGATTTGGACTTATGTTTCCTATGATGAAATGGTGCACCTGGTATTGAATATTTTGATCATGTTGATCTTCTTGATTCTATGAGGTTACTCATTGTTGATCTTGGATATAGTGGCATGACTTGATGTTTGGCTAACATATGTTGTTCGTAGAGATCTTGATTCTATAAAGAAGGCTAGTACCTTGACTCTAGTAAATGATACTCTTGAAACTTGACATGCATAAGACATGATGGATCTCTTATAGAATACTACCTCATTGATACCGATAATGCTTGTGATAAATATGATGAAAGTATGTTGATACTCTTGCTGTTTTATTGAATGACCTAACTTGGTCCTATTATAACCTTGATGATAGAACTATGTGATTGATACTCTAGATCTCTTATTAATCATGGTCATGTCTTTGATAGTAATTATGGCATGTGGTAAAACCGAATTCCCTAACATGATGGATTGAATTGATAAAAGTGATATTGTGTTCATGATCTTTGAAGTATGTTACACATGTCCGTTGTTTCTATCATGTGAATCTAACCTTTGATGAATGGTTGATGTCATGATGTAATGATGAAGTAGTTGATGTGAGCATGATATGACCATGATGGATATATGTTTGATTCTATGATCTAACAAATATGTTGTTGCATGACTCTAGTAAAGACAGGTTGATGACATGAAAGAAGTCAAATGAAGTAGATTCCCAATCAGAGGGAGAATCTCTTCTCAATATTCTTACTCTTATTACTATTTGCATTTTGTACTGTTGAAATATGATTTATGTGCATCTGACATTATTGATTTGCAGCAAGGTCTCATATCTGAAGCCTGTAGAGAAATTAGGGTTTTTTCTCCAGTCACAAGCATAGAACTAGGAATATTCGTCCCTTAATGCATGCATGTTAAGGCCTAGGTAGAATTCAGGCAGCGAATGATGCACCCATGCTAACTTGATGAAAGAAACCATAGGTTTGACTATTATTGACCATCATCTAAAGATTTTTGAAATTATCTAAACTCTGAATCAATATGTTCACTTGAAGGATGTCAGTTCCACAGATAAGTAGAAGACATCTGAAAGATTTGAAAGCAAGGAAGTTTGAATGTTTACAGGTGACCATGACATACATATAGATATGTCATTATGTTTGAAGTTTGGACTACAAGAGTTTGACATATTTTTGGCTGATTGATATATATGAGTTGTATGATGTCTAATGATGACCTAGATCTATGACTTAATGTTTGAGATATGTCTTGGACTATAGATATTACTATGATAGAAAACTTGGATATTGGCATGATGTCTAATGTTTTGACTTGACAACTGATGATTTGTCTTGATGACTATGATATATGAGCATAGTGACTTCCTATGACTTGTATTATGCAAATGACTTGATTTATATTGTGTGGTTGATGAAAACCTATTGGCTTGATAATAGATGATGTCACAGCTTGATGAAATCCCTACTTGTCATCTGGTTCAATGAATTGACTCTGAGATATTGATAAATTTTGATATTAGTATTGATATGGTTTCTAAACTTTGATAAGATTATTGAGCTAATTTAGTTGATTTGATTACGCAATAAGGATTTATGAAGGATTGATGGTTTGGTAAAGTGTTATGGTTGCAGTGAGAATTGCGTGAAGCAATCTCTCCCGATCCTGACATGTCCACATTGACAGTTATCTAATGAAGCCGAATGATGTGTTAATTCAATCCTTTACCTTAGAAGTGTTCCAAGGTATGACTTTGATTTTGATTTTGGTTTTTATATACTGACGATCTACCTTTTTCAAGTAAAAAGCCTCTGATGATGTTGTGTGTGGAGCATGATTGTTCAAAGGTCTTTGTTTCAGCCGGATGTATACCCCAGGAAGTCTTGTACACCCCTCCACGCAGGGGGGTGCAGGGGGGATTTGTCCCCCCCGCGGGAGTCCGAGGGGGCCGATCCCCCCCGGCTAGGGGGTCTGGGGGCCAGCGGTCCCCCAACAAGGGCTCGGGGGCAGCGCCCCCGAAGCTAAAAACAAATGTAAAATTGCCTTGTAAAAGTATAGTAATTTCTAGTCAATCTGTTCCGTTCATTAGGCGGATGATCTGACGGTAGAACTTATGTTTAGTTTAGGGTTTTTTGCCCTAGAAGGCAACCCCTCTCTTTGTATGAGGGTATTGTATTTGAGGCTGTGAAATAGATGTGTATTCTGTGAGCGAGAAACAGAGAGGTGAGACTGTGAGAGAAAACAGAGGATATTACAGCGGATTTGCTGTGGGTTGTGTCTCTTCATTTTGCTGGATAATAGAAAGGAAGGACTGGTTGTTCGGGGTGGACGTAGCCCAAACTGGGTGAACCACGTATATCTGTGTCTCTCTTGTTTTGTGCGTTTTCTATGTTTATATTTCTGCAATATTTTATGTGTTCCATTGCTCCATAATATATAATTTTCTAACAACTGGTATCAGAGCCGAAGGTCTATTTGGCTGATAAATGCGCAGGAAAGAAGGGTTCCTGGTTCAAGTGGGAGCAATGGTGGAAGATGGTAAGTTTAGGGTTGAGAAATTTAACAGCCAAAACTTCTCGCTGTGGAAGATGCAGATGGAAGATTATCTGTATCAGAAAGATCTATACCTACCATTGGGCGGAAAAACAAAGATGTCGACGGGTATGAAAGATGAAGAATGGAACCTTCTCGATAGAAAGGCACTCGAAACAATACAGTTGTGCCTTTCTGCGTCAGTCGCCTTCAACATTTCAAAGGAAACCATGACAGAGGGTTTGATGCAGACGTTGTCGAAACTATATGAAAAACCCTCGGCCTTAAACAAGGTATTTCTTATGAAACGGTTATTTAATATGAATATGTCGGAAGGTGGATCTGTTGCAAACCATTTAAATGATTTTAATACAGTTAAAAGTCAGTTAAGTTCTGTAGGGGTAAACTTTGATGATGAAGTTAGAGCTCTGTTATTCTTGTGCTCATTACCAGAAATTTGGAATGGTTTGGTAATGGCCATTAGTAACTCCGTTTCTGGACCTAGTACTTTAAAGTTTGATGATGTTGTCGGTGCTATCCTTAGCAAGGAAATGCGACGGAAAAGCTCCGGTGAGACATCGGGAAATTCTTTGAGTGCAGAGTCTAGAGGAAGAAAAATGGAAAGAGGAAAGAGCTCAGGATATCGCAGTAAATCAAGGAAAGGTAGATCCAAGTCCAGATCGGGGATAGTGTGCTGGAAATGTGGAAAGAAAGGACGCCTAAAGAAAGACTGTAGATCTCGGAAGGGAAAAGAAGGAGATGCACAGCAAGAAAACAATCATGAAGCAAATGTGACAGGTGAGGTGTTACAAGATGCTTTGATTCTTTCTTTCGAAAATATTACTGATTCCTAGGTGGTAGATTCAGGGGCTTCATTCCATGCCACACCTGATAAGAAATACTTTCATGACTATGTTCAAGGAGATTTTGGACAAGTTCGTCTGGGTGATGATAAACCCTGTAAAATCGTTGGAATGGGTAAGGTTCTTGTAAAATAGCAAAATGGAAACCAATGGCTATTAAAGGAGGTAAGGCATGTTCTAGATCTAAAGAAAAATCTGATTTCAATAGGGCAGTTAGGCGGTGAAGGTTGTGTGACAACTTTCATATATAAAGCTTGGAAGGTCACCAAAGGAGCCCTGGTAATAGCAAAAGGCGAAAAGGTTGGTACATTGTATTTATGCAATGGTATTTCTAACTCTGTTAATGCTTTAACTTCTAAAGGAGCAGATGCAGCATTATGGCATCATAGGCTCAAACACATGAGTGAAAAGGGGATGAAGATTCTTCACTCAAGGAATTTGTTGCCGGGTTTGAAGATTGTTGATTTGGACTTCTGTGAGAATTGCATTTATGGAAAACAGAAGAGAGTCAGATTTCTCAGAGTTGGGAAAGAAAAGAAGAATGAAAAATTAGAGCTTGTGCATACAAATGTATGGGGACCCGCTCAGGTATCATCTCTCGGTGGATCTCATTATTATGTTACTTTTATTGATGATGCAACTAGAAAAAATTGGATTTATTGTATTAAGAATAAATTTGATGTATTTGATACTTTCAAGAAATGGAAAGCTTTGGTTGAGATTGAGACAGGAAAGAAATTGAAGTGTCTTAGATCAGACAATGGAGGTGAATATTACAGCAAAGAGTTTGATAGGTACTATTCAGAGCATGGAATTCGCAGAGAGAAGACAGTTCCAAGAACACCACAAGAAAATGGTGTGTCAGAAAGGATGAACAGAACAATCATGGAGCGTGCAAGGTGCATGAGATTGCATGCAGGATTGCCTTTACAGTTTTGGGCAGATGCTGTAGATACTGCTGTTTATCTAATAAACAGAGGGCCTTCAAGTTCCTTGGATGGTGGTGTTCCAGAGAAAGCATGGACAGGTAAAAGGGTAAACTACTCTATTTTAAAGCCTTTTGGTTGTGAGGCCTTTGTCCATATTGATAAAGAAAATAGAACAAAGCTTGAGGCAAAGTCAAAGAAATGCACCTTTATTGGATATGGTGTTAATGATTTCGGTTATCGCTTATATGATTACAAAAATCACAAAATCATTAGGAGCAGAGATGTAATATTCAATGAAAAGGTCTTGTATAAGAATCAGTTGCAGGAAAAGAAACAGGAAAAGGAAAACAAGGAATACGCAGTTCTTGATGAAATCACTGAAAAAGGAAAGGTGCCTGAAAATAATAATAATCAACAACCACAACAACAGCAACCACCACAACAACAATAGGCACCCCAAACACCTGAAAGTGGTGTTAGAAGATCTACCAGGATAAGTAGACCCCCTGAACGATACTCTCCTTCATTATATTATTTATTGTTGACTGATTCCGGTGAACCCGAATGTTATGAAGAAGCAATGCAGGTTGAAAGCAAGAAGAAGTGGGAGGTAGCCATGGAAGAAGAGATGGACTCCTTAATGCATAACCAGACTTGGGATTTAGTCAGGTTGCCTGTAGGAAAAACTACATTGAAGAATAAATGGGTTTACAGGCTGAAGGAAGAAGATGGAGGAAAACAGAGGTATAAAGCTAGACTTGTGGTGAAGGGGTTTGCACAGAAGAAAGGTATTGATTTTGATGAAATATTTTCTCCTGTTGTTAAAATGACTTCAATCAGAACCATTTTAAGTCTTGTAGCAGCTGAAGATTTGCATCTTGAGCAGTTAGATGTAAAGACAGCCTTTCTCCATGGGGATTTGGAGGAAGAGATATATATGCAGCAGCCACAAGGATATGAGGTGAAATGGAAGGAGAAACTAGTGTGCAGGTTGAAGAAGAGCTTGTATGGCTTAAAACAGGCTCCAAGGTAGTGGTATCTAAAATTTGACAAGTTTATGTCTGAACAAGGCTATACTAGATGTCACTCTGATCATTGTGTTTATTTGAAAAAGCAAAATGATGGCAGCTAT
Organism: Pinus tabuliformis; assembly: GCA_031772625.1. NCBI lineage: Eukaryota > Viridiplantae > Streptophyta > Pinopsida > Pinales > Pinaceae > Pinus > Pinus tabuliformis. The sequence continues at coordinate 281,098,479 of CM062816.1, forward strand.
ATTATATTGTTATTGTATGTAGATGACATGCTTTTTGCAGGATCTAACATGCAGGAAATAAATGTGCTCAAAAGAAAATTGGCAAATTCATTTGCAATGAAGGATTTGGGAGCTGCAAAACAAATCCTTGGTATGAGAATAACTAGAGACAGGAAAAATCATAAATTAACATTGTCTCAGAATGAATACATACAAAAGGTGTTGAAAAGATTTAACATGCACAATGCAAAACTAGTTAGTACACCTTTTGCTAGCCATTTCAAACTTAGCAAGGAAATGTGCCCAAAGACCCAAGAAGACATGGATTATATGTCTAAAGTTCCATATGCATCAGCAGTTGGAAGCTTAATGTATGCAATGGTTTGCACAAGGCCTGATATTGCACATGCAGTGGGAGTTGTAAGCAAGTACATGAACAATCCAGGAAAGGAACATTGGATGGCAGTGAAATGGATTCTCAAATATTTGAAAGGTACCACAAATAAAGCATTATGCTTTGGTGGTTCAAACATCTCCCTACAAGGATATGTTGATGCAGATATGGAAGGTGACAAAGATAACAGGAGGAGCACTACAGGATATGTATTTACTGTTGGAGGAACAGCTGTCAGTTGGGTTTCAAAAATCCAAAGTGTTGTTGCACTTTAAACAACAGAAGCAGAGTATGTTGCTGCTACAAAGGCTAGTAAAGAAATGATTTGGTTACAAAGGTTTATGGGTGAATTGGGTAAGGAGCATGATATGGGCATGTTATACAGTGATAGTCAAAGTGCCATTCATCTTGCAAAGAACTCAACATTTCATTCCAGGACTAAACACATACAGCTCAAGTACCATTTCATACGATCAGTGTTGGAAGATGGAGAGTTGAAGCTGGAAAAGATACACACTAGCAAGAATCATGCAGATATGCTAACAAAAGTTGTAACCAGGGAGAAACTGAGAACATGCTTAGTTTCAATTGGTCTTCAAGGATGACGATGAAGATGAAAAACAGCCAGGTCCAAAGAGGAGTCATTGTCCAGCAAATGAAGCAGCAGTGGAGTTGCTACAATCATTCTCTAAGTGGGAGATTGTTGTGTGTGGAGCATGATTGTTCAAAGGTCTTTGTTTCAGCCAGATGTATACCCCAGGAATTCTTGTACACCCCTCCACGCGAGGGGGTGCGGGGGGGACTTGTCCCCCCCGCGGGGGTGCGGGGGGGCCGATCCCCCCCGGCTGGGGGGTCCGGGGGCCAGCGGTCCCCCGACGGGGGCTCGGGGGCAGCGCCCCCGAAGCTAAAAACAAATGTAAAATTGCCTTGTAAAAGTATAGTAATTTCTAGTCAATCTGGACCGTTCATTAGGCGGATGATCTGACGGTAGAACTTATGTTTAGTTTAGGGTTTTTTGCCCTAGAAGGCAACCCCTCTCTTTGTATGAGGGTATTGTATTTGAGGCTGTGAAATAGATGTGTATTCTGTGAGCGAGAAACAGAGAGGTGGGACTGTGAGAGAAAACAGAGAATATTACAACGGATTTGCTGTGGGTTGTGTCTCTTCATTTTGCTGGATAATAGAAAGGAAGGACTGGCTGTTCGGGGTGGACGTAGCCCAAACTGGGTGAACCACGTATATCTGTGTCTCTCTTGTTTTGTGTGTTTTCTGTGTTTATATTTCTGCAATATTTTATGTGTTCCATTGCTCCGTAATATATAATTTTCTAACAGATGATATAAGTAAGAGGGAGATGGATTTTGAAGCTCGTAATAGTGTATCATGGCATGATGAATCAATTTCTGAAGATGGGAAAAGATAATCTATATTATGAAACTATTGAGAAGTGGACATGCAAATCCTTGGACACTCCGATTTGAAGTTAAAGATGTTGACATGGCATCCGACAGTTGATTGAAGCATTGATGTTCTGTTTTGAACATCCATCTGTGTAATGTGCATAGAACTTGAATAAGTTCATGATTGAGCTACTTCATACACATTGCCGCCAAGTATCCTTCGAGATGTTTACATGATATGATCTATTCTTGGTCTGAGATATTCTTCCTATGATATATGACTGTATGGATATGCTGATGTTGATTATTGATGAGCACATATGAGTGTTTCCTTAGTATGATATCTGCCATGATGAAAGGTCTGTGACACAACCGAGGTTGACTATGATGTTGCCAGCATGACTACCTATGAGCAAGATGAAGAAGATCCTACGAGAGTTGTCTAAGCATAATATGGATATGACATGGATACAAAATGGGATCTGATTGGCAAAGAATCCCATATACATATATAGTTGGGACTGTGATACTCTCATATATTGAGACAGTGCAGCTATGCAAGACAATATTAGGCTTGTGGTTGGCACCTCCTTGAGAGGGAGGATGATTATGGTATCCTTTTGTGATTTATATTATTTATATTTATTCTCTAACATGATATTTGATTTGATGTTATGTATCAACAGGAGACAGTTGTTGTTGACAGATGATGATTACCTGATACAAGTGCAATGATATGAGCATGATGAGACTGGCGTTGATTGAGGAAACTGAGCCAACTCTTCCTACCCTATTTGAGCTCCTAGGGTGAGGAATTAAGATGGAGGGATCCTGGGGTTGAGGGAACTCTGGAAAATAGGGAGTTACCCCTATCTATTTCCCATAGGGTTGGAGTAGTAGCTCACCCTATATTGGACTTTGCAGAGTATACCCCAGTTGGCATCATACCCACAAGCTGGGCTTGTTGGGAGTATTTCTCCTCGTCTAGCCAACAAGTTGAGTGTACTTGGGGGTGTACAACCCAAGGCGATTATGATGCAGGTGTTCTACCACTTGACTATTCAGGGTCATTGCTGGGAAGATCAGTAGGCAATAGGATGGGTTGAGTAGTAGCTCCCCTATTTCACCTATTGCTCAATATGGATTGAGTTGTAGCTCCCCCATGACATTTCCAAGTTGTAGCCTGATGGTTTTTTCGGGTAGTAGCCCGATGACATTTCTAGGTAGTAGCTTGATGAATTTCTGAGTTGTAGCCCGATGAATAGAGGGTGGTAGCTTTAGCTCCCCTCCGGTGGAAAATTATTCTTCTTTTAGATTCGAGAATATTCAGCATATGAGAAGGAAAAATCAATAGATAATCAGGAATAAGAAAGATATGTACATTGATGATCTGAGATAATGAGATACTTGAGATGGGACATATGTCATGTTGATCGATGGTCTGATATTGGCAAGTGGAATTCTCCCTAGTTGAGAGGGAGTGTTAAAATATGAAACTGCGGTCAAATTCCACTTTCGACTACTCATTTGATGGATATGATGATGGCATCATATTCCTCTTTCTGAAAGGACCGAAATTGACCTAAAGATATCCTCATTTGGACAAGAGTAATTTGAGTTTTGAATTATTTTATTCATACATATATTTTGGATCAAGTCAGCCCTATGTACATGTACCAATGGACAGTTCAAGTGGACCCTCATGGAAGCCTATAAATATAAGAAACCTCAAGCTCATTTGGACACACATAAATCCCTCTTCTCCTCTTTGATATTGTCTTGGCTCGCACAGGTCTGATGAAGGAAGCTCGCTCAAGGGTCTGAAACTTCAGGATGAAGCTCGCACTGAACTAGGGTTTTCTGATTCAAAGTCGCTAGCACAGAGTGGTCATGAGAGTGACTTTGGGTCCTCAATCACTGGAACAGAGTGGTCATGAGAGAAAATTTGGATCCTTGGTCGCTGGCACAGGGTTTACATGAGAGTGACCGAGAGTCTAGGTCAGTTTGGTCCCCTATTGCTCGCATAGAATGGTATGGGAGCAACCGAGCTTCCATAGTCTCTATCTTGTAGTTCATAGAGAGTCACCATGTCTATCATAGTTGCTCGCACAACTCATCCTCCCTGTGACTGAGACTCCTAGATGATATTTTAGTATTCTGAAGATTTTGCTCAATGATAGAAGTGCTCGATAGTAGGCTACAGGAAATGATAGTACATCACAGTTATCTAAATCAAAGTTCTGATGTTTTAGATGCATTTCATGGATATTCTAGTTTTTTTGAAGAATTGTTTGATGACAATCTATTAGAAGAAGATTTGCAAGGGTTCCCCATATTGGGTTTTGCCATGGTATCCGACCAATCCTGGTGTCTCTATGTGTACATGATTTTCTTCTCTTATTCCTTTATGTTCTGCTACATTGATGATGATGTTATTGTTCTTTCTACATAGTTGCATATGTTGATGAATAATTATGTAAATCTATATAATGGTATCAGATTCTATGGGGTGAACTTAATGTGTTAATGGAGAAATGCAATTATCAAAGCAAAGAACAATATAGCCCTATGAAAATTTAACACATGCAAGGTACATGCTATGCCTGTGAAATACAAGTGAAAACTAATGACCAGTTAATACTAGTTCAAGAATCTGACATTAGAGTCCTTAGGGACTTTCAATGCATGCAAAAATGCCTAGACATGGTAAGCATAATGCAAGATATACCTATGAAAGACAAGTGCAATCTAATAACCAACAGAATTTAAGACAACTCTATATATGGCATTCTTATAAACTATTGGTAGTAATATTTCATACCCCTTAAGGACTCGGAAATCATGCAAAAATTCTTAGACAACACACACAAACTACAAGCTATATCTATGAAAGATAATTGCAATATGATAACTAGTAGAAAATATACGACACAACTCTAAAGTTACACATTAGGAGAATTTTGAGGTCTAAAATAGGCCTCATAGGAAAAATGTACAAAAAAATAAACTTTATAAGAACCAATAGGATTCAAGATGATGACGTCAACCATGGGGGATGATTCACCATTTTTGGAGTAAAAAAGTACTAAGATTAAAAAATAATAAAATAATAAAACTACTTTTTCAACTCGAATTTTCAACTTATCTCCCTAATATTTTACTCAAATTTCGAGCAGGAGTACTCATTGGATGCAAAATTTAATTCCTCATCCAATGAGTATCCATGTTGTATACTTTAAATGTACCATATTACATGAAAAAACGTGATTTCAATCACATTTTTCATGTATTTCTCATTTTTTTGTGTAACAGGGTCCATCGAAAGTATGGAAAATAGGTACTCCTTGGATGAGGAATCAAATTCTGCATCCAATGAGTGTTTCCGCTTGAAATTTGAGTAAACTCATAGGGAGATAAGTTGAAAATATGAGTTGAAAAAATAGTTTTTTTCTTTTTTCCCTCTAAAATTTGATAATGTGATCTAATCTTATTTTATCATTTCCACTATTTTTTTATAATTTCCATAGGAGGCCCATTTTAGACCTCAAAATTCCCCTAGTGATACTTCGCACTAAATATAACTCTCTCAACTCTAGCACATAAATTATTGGCAGCATACTTTTCCCTATAAATAGCTTAAACTCATATTGGCAGTCATATAAAGAAATTGTAGTAACATTTCACTCTCTTTACGGATAAGAGTTGGATACATCGAATGAACCATTTACATAAGTTCATAAACATATATATTGTAGACCCAACACAACATCCAATTTGAGTTTTCCAAACAGAAAATCACATAGGTATTTTATATGAAGATGCATACCAAATCGATTACAAACATAACTTCATAAGTTCCAAACATAATAGTCAACAACCTTAAAAGTGAATATCAACGTATATTCTAAAATAAACTTAAGTACTAAAGCAAACATAATTCTTAAGCAATTAAACCCCAACTAAAAATTTAAGGTCTCTCGTACAACCTCTAAAACCCTCTTTGAAGTCGAAGGACCAAATGTAAGGTAAATTCATTCTGAATATTGTAATCTGCAAGTGTACTTCCATATTGAAGTTTTTTCCCGACAAATATCAACCTCTGCTGATCTGGAGGAATTCCCTCTTTATCCTAAATCTTGGCTTTGAGATTGTCAGTTGTTTCAGAACTCTCAACTTCAAGAGTGATATTCTTGCCAATCAATGTCTTTACAAAAAGCTGCACACCACCATGCAAGTGAAGAACAAGGTGGAGTCTTTACAATTTCCAATGTGCAGGCTTGTGTTGCAAATGAAGAGTTTGAAGTTCCCGAATCACAAATTAAACAGGAAAAGTTGCTTCTTGAAATGCAAAAGGATAATGTTCAATCAATTAGCCTTTTTGATGATGAGGGTGTTTGAATATGAAATCAATTTATACTAAGCCTTTTGACATTGTGTTAATATTAGCTTTATAATGTTCTATTGAGGACATCCAAATTCCCATTTCCAATGACCTTTGCCCATGTCTTTAATCTGTCACCAGCAAGATGTTCATGCCCATTGGGTTTGAAATCTGCAACATTATTAGGATACAACAAATTGCCCTTTCCTTGGTTTTAACAACTTACAACTTTTCCTAACTTAAAATAGCCTTTGGTAAAGTTGCAGTTTGACCAGTAGAACCATGTGATGGGATCTGAAAATAAAACACATTACAAGATAGTGAAAAACAAATATTTGGATGCAATTTAGAACAAGATCCAAACAAAACAACAATATACACCTTATTCATAGGCCTCACACTCTCACTTTGAGTGCTTATAGAGTGAATATTAGGTTGAACTATAGGAACTGAGTGTGATGATTACAGTCCCTCTGATGGATAAGTTGATCCTTTTGAATCCAAAGAAACATTCTATTTCCTTGTTGGTGGTATAGCCTTCGAATATGGCACCTAAGAGACAATGACTACTATGGAATGGCTTGTTCTTGGCCCACCTGCTACACTTCCATTGAAGGTATTTTCATTTTCCTGATCTACAACTGCAAGTCTTGAGTCCCACGAAAAATCTAGTATAACTTCTGATCCATGTGCTACAAGAGGATGAAAATAGGCTGGAGAAGTGAGGGGTTGTTGATAGATAGGACTGGGATAATATGGTTGATGAGCAAGAAGATCATTAGCCCCTACCATAGCACCTAGAAAGTATGCATTATAAGGATTATAAGCAGGCTTAGGGTAACCATAATTTGGCATATAGTATAACAAGGGTCCATTTTCAGCTTGGATTCCCTACAAGCATACATAATGAAAATGAGACAAAGTGCATTCTGATAATAATGAAATATCAAACCAGCATAAAAAAGGATGACAGTTTCATAATGTATAAGATTTACATATTAAAAATAAAGTAAGGTGCAGATCCAATAAGATTTATTGTATAAGGAATCTCCAAGCCATCTATTCTAAGATAAGCATCATCCTCATCCAATTCATTCCCTATGACTTCATAACCTGCTAAGAAAAAATGATTAGACAATATATCATATAATATCAAATTTACCAAAATAAAGTGCAAAGGATATAAGTGCATTCCACACCACCACTACTATTTAATCTATAAAAAAATGACCTCGGTAATAGAAGCCATAGTAATTATTTGGCAAATAATATAATCCATTTTCCACAATAGTTTCTTACTCCAACTCACTACGCTTTGTATTGGTAGAATCTCCCAGTGATGTTACAAAAGAAGTGGCATCAGATGGGCTCCCCTCTTGCCTAGGTTCCTAGATACAAAAAATAGAGAATACTTTATCAAACACAAACATATGACAATAAAACTACATTGAGAAGAATATTAGTAATGTAAACGGTGAGAAATTTTAAATATAAACCAATGGTAGAAGTTATAACGCCATGATATACATACGAAGAAGGCCATAGACATGTTATCATAACACTTAATTGTATTATTTTGTATAAAATCCTCAGCAAGAAATTGAAAAGAACCACATCTAGAGTGAACAATCAAATTGATCATTAATCTAAGAAAGTAACCCGTGATTTAGTAGAAGAATGTTCCCTAAAGAATATATCCTAGTAACATCTATAAAAAACTCGTATTCAATAAAGTCCTCTATGCCTCATGAGTTGAATTGGTTTTTCAAGACCTTGAAAAAGAGAGCAGAGCATACAAAACTTTGATGGACTTCTTAGGTTTCATCCTAATAACTTCTAACCAAAATGAGTTATGAGTACGAAGACGTTATGAGCCCTAGGCCAACAGACCCTTGAAGAAGTGACATTTGAGCCTTGGGTCAACAAACCCCCCAAAAAAATACCTATTAAATATTTTAGCCTTTCATATGGACAAAATACAAGCAAAACCTATTTACTATGTGTTCATTTTTTCGTCTATGAACTTCGACTCAAAGGCTACCAAAACTACCAAAGGAAAACATAAACTTCACTTTTTAGCACCCACATAAATCCAAGAAGAGGAAAACCCGGACATTTTATGGACAAATATAGGACATGCCATCATACCTCTTTCACAACATTGTCATTCATTTCCACTGCCGAAACTTGTGCAAACTTTTGAATTTTCATGTTTTGCATCATTTTGCCTACCTCTGTATAGTACAAAGAGTCAAGGATCCACCTTTACAAGAAGTGGAAACATAACCATAACTCCAAAATATTTCAAAGCCTTTCAAACCCTGGACATGAAGAAACCCTAAAATAAAACTAACAAATATTAATATCAAATTGAAATCCTAAGTACTTGATCCATATGAAGAGAGGAAACACACATTAAATTCAAGGACTAAAATGAAGACCACTATAAGTAAAGAAACACACACCTCTTAATAGTGGTCTTTTAAATCCAACCAAATACAAAGTGTTACAAAAGCAAAAATAAAAATAAAAATTGTTGGTAAAAAATATTGCATAGAGTCCTCTACACAAACGGACCACAGGTCATGCGTTTTATTACCATAAAACTAAATCCAAGCCAAATTTCTTGTTTAAGAGAGGATATGTTTCTTAGCCTGCATCTTTGATACCATGGGCTTAGATGCAATGGATTTGCACCATAAATCACCACAATAGAAACACTGACTACCATCCTCTAGCTTCGCTGAAACGAGAAACCCCAGAATATCAATTCCTTCCAAACAACCCTTCAAGGTAGGGGAGCCTAGGCCCAAGTCCAAAACCGTGATGTTTCAAAGTAGAGTGCCAACCAGAAAAAAGTGAAATTAACGTGGACTAGGGCTAGACCTCAAAGCCTTAGGATCGCTGCCAGATCGAAAATGTAAACCATTCAAATCAAACCCAAACCATGTGTCGATGTTGAAGTGGGACATGTGTTGAATATGGTGTCGAACATGACGAATCTCAATAGTGTAGCCATGAGAAACCTCACCATCTAAACGCCTATCAGTGTAATTAAAGAGGATTGTTCAATATCCTACATTGTCTATTTTCTCTCAAAGTTTGTCGCATCTCTTGTTGGTAAGGAAAGTCTCACTGGCAAGGCAAGTCTATAGGATAAACACACATAATAAAATCTGAGTTCCAACCATTGAATAATATAAAACAACTGAACAATAAGGTTCCCCATACATATACACTTCCTTATAGTGTTTATTATCGATTTCAAACATGGACAAGGAGGTTGAGATATTCTCTCAACAAACTTCCAAACTAATTATAAACTCAGCATGGAAGCATTATCTCCAAGTCCCTCCCTTAATGTTTACATGTAAGAAATATTGAAGGCACGTAGTACAACAACAAAATTGATCTTTGTCTTGCTGGTCTTCATGAGCACTCACATTTGTTAATTTGGAAGCTCAGTGACAAATTCTAACCATTGCATTAAATTTCTCTTTCTAAGAGGGCCAAAATTGGCCTTTGAAGCACTTGATTGGGACATGGGAAAGTGTATTTTTGAAGTAAATCCAACATTGGCACATTTTTTCAAGTCGGCCTAGAAGCAAAATAAGCCCTCCTCCAACTCATATAAATTCAAGTCAAGTCCTCCTCATTTGACACACATCAACTCAACGCATTCTTCTTTCTCATCTGATTGGTTCGTACAGCTCAAGGATTGCAAGAATCTCTCACATGTGCAAAGGACAAGTGTCTTTTTTTGTTTGGGACGAATTTCAGATCTATTGCAGGGTGTTGACCGGCATTAACCAAGGGTTTTTTTGATTGATTTTGACTGTGTTTTTCTTGGAATTCTTCTTGTTTTACTAGGCCACATTGGAGGGCACAAAAATCAAGAAAGTTCAGGCACTTTTACCCAGACTTATTGTAGAATTTGACTACAGGCTTCTTCTATGCATTGACTAAGTTCGACTACTCAGAATTGGACTATTTGGACATCTAGTTGACATATAAGAAGGTTCAGTTGGAAGACTTTTGACCGAGTTGCTAAGGGATTGTTTTTACATTTGAATGTTGACTAGTTAGGGCACACATTGTTGTTGTTGACTTGAACAGATTTGCACAAGAGTTGACTTTTGTTAACTCTCTCTCTCGTCTCTATTTTTGGATAAATTGTTTGGCATATTGACTTGGTTGGGTATTGGATATTTGCTTTTGGCTATTGGCCAATAAAAGCTTGACTTTGACTCTTGGATGATGTACTCTCTCTGCTGAACTCTTGAAGACAATCTAATAAAAGAATAATTGCGAAGGGTTTTCCCCCTTGTGGGGTTTTTCCCTGGCCATTGACCAAATATTGTGTCTCTTGTCTCTTGGTTTTATTTCATTGTGAATTTGTATAATTGTTCTATCTACTATTGCTCTACTATCATTGGTTAATTGAAGAAGTTGAAATTGTAATTTGGATGCTATTACAAAATTTTTGAAGTGATAGTTGCAACGCAGAACAATTCTTTATGAAAAATTAACTTCCACTTTGGAATCTCGTAGACACCACTTTTTCTTCACCACCACAACTTCGAGCTACCACCTAACCTCCATTTAAAACATAATTGCCTCCAATCATCGCAAGAGTGACGTTTCTTGACTACCCAGAAGAATAGCCTAGATATTGAATATCTCTATGGACATGCTTCCATTCTAGCAGTATGTATCGAAAGACATACTTCCAGTTATATAAGTAAGTTGTCTAGGTATTGAGCTTATCCAACAGTCAATCATACAACTAACCTTTTCGGCATATATACACCTACATACACATGAAATATACCCTGTAATTGTCAATCTTGAAGTGCCGAAGAATAACAAGATCCATCAGCTTCTAACCGATTCAAATAAACAAATCAGTGATATGTTCTCTCAGCACCGAAGAACATCAAGAACCATTAAATAAAACCATGTCGCTTTGTTAATTAAATGGTCTTCATAATATAAATTTACAAGTAAAATAATAATAACATGCACACCACTAAATATCAAAATAAACAAACTTAATAACAATTTTATTACATTAACCACCATCTTCAAAGTAGATCTTCCCACTGGCCAAGCTGAATATGAGCCTGACCGACGAAACCTTTACGACATTGAATCCTTTGATGGTTGATTCAAAACCTTGGGAATGGAGTCTAACATGGTCCTGCTACTATTATTGAAGTTCCCTTTGCTCCTTCACAAGCATTGACTGCATTATCGCTACTCTTTATAATGAACAATCTTCACGGGTGAAGGATCCATCGAGTAACAACTATGCCCCTCATGTTAGATAACAAATAAATAATCAAATTCCCCTGTTTTTTCCTAGAATACACAATCTGGCAGCAGCCTGTTGATTCTATTCAGCCTTCAATTTTCTGCAGGTGACTACGGAGAGGACGACAGGAGAACGACAATTTCAAACCAGATTCGTGAGTCCTCCAAAAATAATTGAAATCTCGCCTATGAGCTCGTTCAACGACAGATCCACATGATGCATCTAGTTTGTTTATTGCAATGTACCCACAGTCGCGTCATTTTGATCACTATAACCATTTATAATATCAACAAGCGTTCCAGGAAGCTCTTCCAAGACTGTACATTCAAGCACACCAACACAGCTTCTTGTTTGGAATTGACCGCTTCACACCGATGATTCAACCTCGCAGCTACAAGCACGTTGTGGCATATGGATCACTGGATCGACTCCCCAATTCATACTGTGTGAATGCATAACTTTCATCATTAGGGGCAGGGGCATCTACCGAAATGAGGGGAGCCACCGCTATGTGGGCTGAGACGATGGCAATTAAGCCCAATAGCAACGATTCATGCAGGTTTCAACTATTTCTAGGCAGCGACATGCTCTTAACCTCCACGTTCAGCATAATAACACAGAAATCAATGCATATATAGCAATGCATCTTCGACGGTCATACACCACAAGTCAAAGAAACATGTGTTGGTGCGAGTGTTGGGGTTCGATATTGGAAATAATGTCCTTCTCCTTTGGCCAACACTAGAAATCCTTCGGTGACAGCAACACAAAATTATTCACAGGCTAAATTAATCTAATTTCGCACACCACTCTACTAGGCCAAGCCCAAACCCATCAAGGCTCTGATACCAACAAAGAAAATTAATTTTCACACATCAAAACTATTTTTTCATTCACAAATATGATACACATATTTTTTCTAGACTGAAATCCAACCTATTCCAATCATGACAAGGAAGTTGAGATATTATCACTGCAAAATTCCAAACTAATTCTAATCATGAAAACAATATCTCCAAGTTTTATTAAACAAGATAGTTCAATATCGAATGTTCTCTGTTTTCTCTCAACATTCATCCAAACTAGCATGGAAACAATATCTCCAAGTTTTATTAAACAAGATAGTTCAATATCCTATGTTCTCTGTTTTCTCTCAACATTCATTGCATTTCTTGCTGGTAAGGCAAGTCTTTAGGATAAGTGCACCTAATAAACTCTGAAACCCTTCGAATAATATAAAATAAATTTGAAACAATAGTCCTGAATAAAATATAAAATAAATTTGAACCAATAGTTCTGAATAAGGTTGACCCATATACACTGCCAAAAAATTATGCAAACCTATTGTATAAAAAAAAAGATGTAAACTCTTGGTCAGCAAATTTTTAATGGAAACACGTAGCTCGTAAATTAAATTGCAACCGTTGAATAATGTAAAAAACAAAACAAAAGTCCTAAAACAATGAAACAAAAATGAAGGTTGACCAGTATCCAGTGCCACAAAATCATGCAAACCTAAACCCGGAAGAATGACTTGTGAGTCTCTTATCAGGTGATGACAAATAGTTACCTCTGTTGAAAAGATATGCGATTAATGTCAAGATATATGTAGACTTCTTTGTGGTGCTTAATAAAGAGGACTGATCAATATCCTGCATTTTTTTTTATTGGATGTCATAAGTGAGCAGAAAATAAAACTCTATTTTTATGTCAACGTTCATCGCATCCCCCTCGTTAGCGAGGCAAGTCTGTAAGATAAACGCACCTAGTAAAGACGAAGAGTCTCAACCATTGAATAATATAAAACAAAAAGAAAACAATGTTGAAACAACAGTCTTGAAACACAAACAATGCCAGAAACGTATGCAATATCTTGAAACAACAGTCTTGAAACACAAACAATGCCAGAAATGTTGACACACAAACAATGCCAGAAACGTATGCAATATCTTGCATATTTTTATTGGATGCCATAAGTGAAAAGAAAATATAACTCTATTTTCTGTCAACCTTCATCGCATCCCTCGCTAGCACGGCAAGTCTATTAGATAAACACACCTAGTAAACTCTTAAGAATCCCAACCATTGAATAAATGAAACCAAAAAGAAAACAATGTTGAAACAAAAAGATTAGGAAGGCAGATAAATACACCTTGTTAGCAAGGCAAGTCTGTAAGATAAATGCACCTAGTAAACGAAGAGTCCCAACCATTGAATAATATAAAACAAAAAGAAAACAATGTTCAAACAACAGTCCTGAAACAATAAGGTTGACACACAAACAATGCCAGAAATGCATGCAATAAACTGCATTTTTTTTATTGGATGCCATAAGTGAAAAGAAAATAAAACTCTATGTTATGTCAACGTTCATCGCTTCCCTCGTTAGTAAGGCAAGTCTATTAGATAAACACACCTAATAAACTCTGACAATCCCAACCATTGAATAATATGAAACCAAAAAAAACCAATGTTGAAACAACAGTGGAAACAAAAAGTTTGACACATATACAATGCCAGAAATGCATGCAACCCTGGACCTGAAATTATGACCTTTGAATCTATGATGTTAAAATGTCTCTACAAGTAGAAAAATCTAAAATAAAAACAATGTGATGGCCAATAGCTACCTATATTCAAGAATATTATGTCATGGCATATGTAGACTTTTATAATGCATACCAAAGAGCACTAATGGATGCCAAAACTTAGAAGTGAGCAGACAATAAAACTCCTTTCTCTTTCAATGTCCAGAGTATCCCTCTTTATAGGGTGAAACTGAATGTACCAAAAAAGTGTATATAAAATCTCATAATCAAAGGAAAGGAAATATAGTGAAAGTCACAGAAGCAAGACCCGTCACGCTTCGTTAAAAAAGCGGAATAGATCCCTAAGATTGAGATTAGTACCCCTCAAGCTCACTCTCGTGCTTTGCAACTTGCAGACCAGGAACTTATTGGTCAGTTCATGGGCCTCTGGCCCTCTCCACGAAAAGTGTGAACTTGGATAGAGAAGAACTAGAAACCTCTCATCAAGGCGAGGTTATTTTGTCATTTTGTGGTAAGGGCTTCTACAACTTCTACTTTGAGAATAGACTGGACAAAGATTTAGTTTTCAAAAGTGGCCCATACTTCATGGGAGCTCAAGGGATTTATTTGGATCAGTGGAGTCCAAGCTTTAACCCGGAATGTGATGTTCCCTCTTCAGTCCCCATCTGGGTGAAGTTACCCTACCTCCCTCTTCACTGCTGGAACGATGCAACCTTTAGATTGATTGGGAACTCTCTAGGAAAGTACATAGATTGTTCTGAGCCAAAGGATGGTCTATTTTCTTGTGCAAGGATTTGTGTGGAAGTTGACCTAGAAAAAGGTCTCCCAGCTGCAGTAAATCTCTGTATGGATAGCTAGACTCATGTGCAGGAAGTGGACTATGACCAACTTCCATTCAAATGTAAACTTTGTCATGAATACGGGCACTTTGCCAAAAGTTGCCCAAAACAACAGGACATATCGGAAAATCAACAAGGAGAAGCAAATGAGCAATGGAAACAAGTAAAGAGAAAAAGGGGAACTCAAAACATAATAATGGGGCAGTAACGAATTCAAATAACGCCCCCAAGAATGCAGGTCCAAGCCATAGTGCACCCACCCCTCCTTTGGGCACCCCCATTCTGGATGGTGGTGATGGCAAAGAAGAAAATAGGTATACAGTTTTGGCTTCTACTCATGAGGATGGAATCTCTGCCCCCCCCCCAAATAACCTTGCCCTCAATGACCCTGAGGTCGCTATTCTCTCCTCGGCTTTATCCTCTAAGGAAGTACCAGGAACAGCAATACCAGCAATCTCAACTGACCAGAAATCAAAAGGTGCAAGAGTCAAGGATATGGACAGAAAGTTCAGAAGATCAGGAAGGAAATCAAACAAAGAGATAAGGTGGGAAAAAACAAAAAAAGACAAAGAGTTGGGCTTCCAACACACCATCCCTCACCAGTTAGCTGGCTTGGGGAACAAAGGAGGAAAAAAGGAAGTATAGTGGGCCCTGTGAAAGGGGCGACATCCACAAAGAGTAAATAATGAATATTATCTCTTGGAATTGTAGAGGTCTAGGATCTGGGAAAAGAATAATGGAAGTGAAATCACTAATACAAAAGGAAAGACCAATAGTCACTCTCCTCCAGGAGACGAAGTTGGGTGAGACAGAACTCTACTCACTCCACTCCAAAATTTGGGGTCGCAACAAAATGGTAGTGGAAAGCTCGAGAGGTGCTTCTGGAGGCCTCTGCACGATGTGGGATCTAGCAAAATTGCAACTGGTAAGCTCTACAAAAAACACCCACTGGATTGCAACTACATTTAAAATTTTAGAGATGCAACAAAACTTTACTGTGATCAATGTATATATGCATGTTCACTTTAGAGAAAAATAGGATTGCTGGAAGTCCTTGACAGAGTTGAAAAGTATTGATTATGGATGCAACTGTATATTGGGAGGGGATTTTAATACCACTATGGGTAAAAAGGAGAAAAGGGGAGGCTCAATTGTCAAGGATGCCTTCCAAGAGAATATGGAGGACCTAATTCTCAACCTCAACCTATTCGATGTTAAACCTCCTAAATTCCTCTATACTTGGAATAATAAACATACAGGCCTGGGCCATATTGTTGCTAGGCTTGATCATTTTCTAGCTTTGGATAGCCTCCTTATCATAAATTTCTACCTAAAATCCTTCATTCTTCCGTGGTGTGGCTCAAACCATCACCCTATTAGCCTCCTTATCTCCCCATCCCTCAACCTTGGTCCTATCCCCTTTCAGTTCTCCCCTTTATGGTTGGACTCTCCTGGGTTCTCCGACTTGGTCTCCCTCTCTTGGTCAAAGTGGGTTGAGGGCAACCCAATTTCCATCTGGGAATAAAAAATCAAAAGGTTAAAAGGAGATATTAAGAAGTGGCTAAAAGAAAATAAATCAAAAAGGCAATATGCCATAAGGGAAATGGAGGAAAATTTAGCTTCATTACAGGGACAAATTGAGACGGCCCAGGTGAACCTTTCAGACTTCCACAAAGAAGTTGAAACCTTCAAGGCTCTTCACGCCCACCTCAGAAGAGAAGAAGAGTATTGGAGACTAAAATCTAGAAACAATTGGCTCTTGGTTGGGGACAAAAACACAAAGTTCTTCCATAAGCAGGCAAAGTTCAGGGAAATCAAAAACAACATATCTCAGATCCAACATGGGGGGCAAACACTAACTAATTTTGAGGAAATAAAGAAAGTCGTAGTGGATCACTTCAAGAGCCTTTATCAAGTGGACCCACTGAGAGATCTTGAGAGTGAGGAATTCTTCCTGGAGAATATCCCAACCCTAGTATCAACAGATATGAATAATGCATTGACCTCCCCTCCAATGCCAGATGAGATCAAGGCAATAGTTTTCTCCCTTTCGCCTAACAAGGCCCCAAGCCCAGATGGTTTCTCGACCAGCTTCTATCAAAATTTCTGGGAAGTGATAAGGATAGACCTGTGTCATATGGTAGGATACTCCTTCAAGAGATTTATCATGGGGGGAGGAATTAACACCTCCTTCTTAGCTTTAATCCCTAAAGAGTCCAACCCCTCCTCCTTCTCTAGATTCTTCCCTATCTCCCTCTGCAATGTCTTGTATAATATCATCTTGAAATTACTTTCCTCCAGGCTCAAATCTCTCTTGCCCCATTTGATCTCGGCCAACCAGGGAGGGTTTGTACTAGGGAGACAAATTTTTGATAATATAATATTACTTTAGGAGGCTATTGATTTGAGTTGGAGAAGAGGGGATCAAGGAATGATAATAAAACTGGATATGGCAAATGCTTTTGACAGGGTTAGACATAGTTTCTTGTTGAAAGTACTAAAAAAGATGGGGTTTGATGAAACCTTTATAAAGTGGATTTCCCTTTGCATCTCTTCTCCTTTGATCACCCCTTTGGTTAATGGTAGGGTGGTTGGTTTCTTTAAAGCCTCTAGGGGGTTGTGCCAAGGCTACCCTCTCTCACCTTTTCTCTACATAATTATGGCAGACACATTGAGTAGAATATTAGAGAAAGATCGTGACTCTCATCTCCTTCCTGGGATCAGATATAAAGAGGGAATCAAAAGTATTAATCATGGACAGTTTGCGGATGACACCATTCTGCTAGGTGGTGCCTTTGTTGTGATTTTCAAGCGCTTCAAAGGGAATCTAGATCGGTTCCTCAGAGCCTTAGGAGGAGCCACAAATGACAGCAAAATCCATATATACACCTAGAATATCTCCCCCCCATAAAGCAAAAAAGATAGAAGAAATTATGGGATTCAAAACAGTTAGGGATTGGAAATATTTCAACTACTTAGGAGTCCCTATCTTCCTAAGAAGAGCGGCTCCCTATGCTTGGCAAAAAGTCCTTGACAAAATCAAATCCAAAATCGTGAATTGGGGAGGAATCTGGCTTAATAATGCGGGGAGGACTATACTTGTGAAATCAGTGCTATCAACCATCCCTCTGTATCAATTCTCTGCCCTTCAGGCTCCTAAGTATGTTCTGCATCAACTTGGGATTTATATTAGAAAATTTCTTTGGGAGGGAGGAAAGACAGAAACAAAAAAATTCCACTTGGTAAACTAGAAAACTATTAGAGCACCAAAACAGCATGGAGGGCTTGGTATAAGAGACCATGCTATGGTCAATATGGTAATGGGGGCCAAGCTCTACTAGATCCTGACAATGAAGCCTGATCAATGGTGGGTGCAAGTAATGAGAGAAAAATATATACACCAGCACAACAACAGAGATGATCGAATGGAGGAAACTCAAGGTTCTCCAATCTGGAAACTAATGAGAACATCTTCGGATCTCATTTTGAATAATCTATGCAAAATTCCGGGTAAGGGAGCTTCGATTAATATTTGGTCGGACTCAATCCTAGGACTCCACCCTTTGGGTTCGGATCCCACTCTCAACTCTCTCAGGAATCATATGATGCAGAACGGGGTGGTCCATTTAGATCAAATTTCATATTGGGACCGACAGGGCCTATGGAAGGGGTGGAAAATGGAAAATATCTCAGCAAACTTGATCCCATCAAGAGACCACCTAATTAAAAAGCTAAGCAGATGCGCCCCCATTGCGCAATCAATGGAGGACAGGTGGGGGTGGAAGAACTCCAATTTCTCGGTCAAGGAAGGATACTCTCATCTACTTTTCAATGCCCAAATCCCACCCAAGTCCTCAATCTGGAATAAAATTTGGAAAACCAATGCTATCCCCAAGGTAAATTTCTTCTACTACCTTTTAGCCCATAAGAAAATCCTCATTGCGGAGAATCTCCAGAAAAGAGGTTTCATTGGCCCCTCCAGATTTCCCCTCTGTGAAAATTATGAGGAAAGCATCCCTCACCTCTTCCTTCGCTGCTAGATTTCAAGAGTTGTTTGGTCGATTGCCCTTGGTCCACTTTTCCTTAGAACAAGGTGGCTCATTGATCTCCTATAGTTCTTTGACACCTGGCCCAAATTATATGTGGACTCCCTTTAGGCCAAAAGCAACTTCAAAGAGCTCTCAATCGCTCTACCCAAGTATGTTTGCTAGCACATATGGTTATCAAGAAATAAGACAATCTTCAACACTCCTTGTTCGCCAACCAGAAGCACTACTCTGAAAGCCCTATCATCTTGTTTTGAATTTCACAGACCTACTATGGAACCCTCTCTTGATCCTGAAGAATCTACTTGGATCTCTCCTTGGGCTTGTCCCCCTACCTCCTTGTCCCCATCGAAAATACCTCCTCCTCGCTCTTCCTGGATCCTTAGATTGTCTCAAGAAGGGCTTGCAAAATGGATGCAAAATTCAAATAAATGGACTCTCCAATTTGATGGTGCCTCAAAAATAAATCCTGGGGTGGAACGAGGGGGATAGATTCTCATTAATCTCAAAGGAATAACTGAAGATAAAAATGCGTGGGGTTTGGGCAAGAAGATAAATAACCAAGCAGAGGCCTATGGCTTGTATCTCGGTCTTTTCTTAGCTCAGCAAAAAGGAATCATGGAATTGAATATCCTGGGGACTCCCTCCTAGTTATAAAACATATGAACTATAACTCTGCAGCCCAGAACAACAAACCGAATCAGATTCTCAAGAGAGCCCAGGGCATGATTCCATTCTTTGGGAATCTAAAGTTTTTTCACATCCTAAGAGGACAAAACAAATATGCAGATATGCAATCCAACAAGGCCTGCCAAATGAAAGAGGAGTACGGCAAGGTCAACGAAATGGGCAGACATTTTCCCATCCCCTAATTACTTGGATGAAAGTCCTAAACTTATCAACTATTTTTTACTCCTATACAAAAATTAGGGAACATAAGTCAAATATCAAGTAGATAATGATATTATTTACCCTTATGGCCCCGCTCTCCTTCATGGTATTTAGAATTATTGGTTTTTCCCACTCCCTCATGGTTCTCGCTTCCCGTCCACCCCTCCTCCACCTCACCTGCCACAACACCCCCTCTCCAACCCCCCTCTCCCGACCACCTCACCCTCCACCGCAGCTCTCCCTCCATCACCCTCCCTCCCGACCTCCCAATCCCCATCACATCCATCTGGTCATCACCTGCTCATGTCAATATTTTTTTTGACTGATGGGTATATTTTAGTAGAGTCATGATAGAGGAGTTCGACAACCAATGCCACTAACATAAAAGTGTGTAGATGACTCCGTGCTCTTTATTAAATACTAGTTACATACCCTTGTACATGGCAAAATCCAATGGAAATGTTGCAATCCCCCCAATCCTAAAATCTTGAAAAATTGTTAAGTCTACTGGATTTTGAGTGAAATCTAAAATTCTACTTTCTCCATATGAAATCTAATGAGGTTGGAACCACTTTGAAACATCTTGAGTCATTTCATGGTAATGTTAAAAATTTAAGTAAAAGGATGAAAATGAAAATTTAAGGAAAATGTCACTTTTACTTCAAGAATTTAACATTACCATGAATTGCATAACAATACTAGGGCCATAGGCTTGATTATTAGGTTGAGGGCCATAGGCTTGAATATTAGGCTATCCTAGGGGAGAGTAAGAAGTGGGCCAACCAACTCAAAAATTAAAAATTAAAAAAAAGGAAAAAAATTTCTACATGAAACCAGTCCTGAACCGACCTATTTTGGTTCGGAGGACCGGTTCAGACCAGTTTTGGGCCAAAACCAGTCAGACGAGTCAGTTCCAGTCTGGTTTTGATAATGTTGATTGAAACTAAATCATTTCTT
Organism: Pinus tabuliformis; assembly: GCA_031772625.1. Classification (NCBI taxonomy): domain Eukaryota; kingdom Viridiplantae; phylum Streptophyta; class Pinopsida; order Pinales; family Pinaceae; genus Pinus; species Pinus tabuliformis. The sequence goes on from CM062816.1 coordinate 281,119,229, forward strand.
CAATTAAAAAACATGCTAGGAAGCCCAAAGGGGTTGGATTTAATGGTGGAAAGGGAAGAGTTTTTCATCATTGGGCAAGGTACGAGCCCCCCCATTTTTCAATTTTTTTTTGAGTCACAGTCAAGTATAGACAGATAAATTTGGCCAAAAAAAAATGGCATCGGTTACAGGGAAATGTAGGCCCAAGTGAGGTAGCGGTTCAACCAATCAATAATAAAAATTAATTGTTGGTCAATTTGACAGGGATGACTATTGGGTTACATTACAAGGATTGATTGGGCAAGAAAATAAATTTCAATCCATGGAATAAGCGGATTGTTCTATTATTTGAAAAGAAGAAATTGTGGGACATCATGGAGAAGACTATCTAAATTCCCATAGTTCCTACTCATTTGGCTAAAGAATAAGAAAAATGCAAATTCCAAGAGACTAATCCTGGACTTAATTAAATACCATATTATACCTCATGTGATAGGGAAGAAATATACCTTTGAAATGTGGACATCTTTAACCAAGTTATACCAGAGTAAAAACCAAAACAGAAAGATGGTGTTAAAAAGAGAAACTGGGAAACACCAAGATGTTTTAAACTAACGCAGTTGCATCATACCTAACGATAATCACTCATATTAGAGATCACATGGGAGCAGTGGGGGAAACTATTTATCGTGAAGAGTTGGTCAAATCAGCCTTGAGTGGCTTCCCTTCGAAATGGAATGTCTTTGTTGATGGGATTGTTGCACGGGACAATTTTCCTAGTTGGGATAGATTGTGGAATTTTCCTAGTAAGGATGATTAGGAGAATTTTTCTCTTGTTATAAATAACAAAAGTAAAGGGAAGTGGGGGATTTGCTTCCATGAAGGACATGAGCAAAGTGAAGTGTTTTTCATTTCACAAGACTAATCACCATGCAAGCCAGTGTCTATACAAGAAGGAGGAGGAGGAGGAGGATTATGTGGTTGCATCGACATCAACTGAGATTGATGATTTTACGGAGAAGTTTTAGGAGGACTAGTTTCCTATGTTTCTCACAGTGGTATTGTTGTGTATGATAATAGTGGGTTATGGCTAGTGGAAAATAGAGAATCCAATCACATGATGTGAATGAGGTCGGTGTTACACAAGATTTCAGAGACAGGATCAAATTGTAGTGTGTTTAGTGGGACTAGTACCATGCATGCATTGAATGGGGTTGGATGTGTCAAATTCTAGCTAGAGTCAAGAGGATTTCTGGAGGTGATAGGTATGTTGTTTGTTCCAAGGTTGATGGTACATTTCTCTCAGTATCAACCTTGGAGGATGTTGGATATAAAATTTTGTTCCAATATGGAGAAGAGTTTCAATATTCAGAGGGAGCAACCTTGGATGTAGTTGTATTACTTGGCATCTAACCACGTAGTCTTACAGGTTGTTGGGATAGCCTGTGGGTATATCCACATGGATCTTGGATACAGGAAAAGTGTCAGCTACTAAGAGGGAACAGGTGGCGAGGAAGAGTGATTCATCAAGTACCACCAAGAGCCTTAGCTAGTAAGATATGACAATGTTATATACTCAGGAGCACGATCTTAGGAGCATGGTTCAAAGAAACAGGTATTTAGATTAGATTCTGAAGCAGGTAGCAGGAAAGTCTCATATTTCAGAGGGAGAAGCTACAGCAGTGGATGACATGGTGGTGTTGAAGATAGATCAAGGTGGAGGAGGTTCTTCCAAAAGTACCTCTCTCACTAAGAGGGAATGTTGAGTTTTGTAGTTTTAAATGTACTTCTTAATCTTGTTCCTTTATTATAAGGACCTTGATTTCCCTCTTTAGGAGCTTACATGCGATATGCAAAGTGTGCAAGTGAATTGCACATATGCAAATGTGTTTCATGTGACATGCATGAGTTCTCTACTTTAACTCAAGTACAAGTCATAAATTTACCCTGATTTACATGACTTGTACATGAGTTAAAGTAGAGAAGGCTAAATATAGGATAATTAACTAAAGTAAAGTCACTTATATTCAGTTAACTTGATGAGCTAATTTTAGTCATCAATCTTAACTTAGGAAAGTTATAACTTGAGCCTAAAGTGAGGAGCTACGAAAGAACAACAGCACAAGATAGAGAGAGGCTTCTCAATGAACATGTGTTGGGTCCAAGAGAGTGCAATGAGGTTGGTGATTAGTTTTGAATTTTCTCAGTTGGGCCATTATCCTGGGATGGGATCCCAAGTTTCGTGATTAATTTATTAATGAAGAATTATTGATTGGGTAAAAATTTGTTTATGTTATGTGATTCAGATCGAGTAATTTTGTTTTTGCTACATATTTTTGGTTAAGAATCTAGTCGTGTGTTCTCTTTGCTACATATTTTTCCACTAGGATTGTCGAAATATGTTGTGTAGCATGAGTTTTACACACTAAAACCCACTTTCACCTTAGGAAATAATTTAGAGAACCATTTTTACTAAATTATTTTTTTAAGTAGCCCAAAAATCCATAAAAATAATTAAATAAAGTATTATTTATTTATTATTCCCTTAAATTTACTATTAAATCATTATTTATTAATTATTTCTAACCTATTTGGACCACATTCTAGGAATATTAAATAAATCATTATTCATGTATTATTCCTTAATCATTACATATTTTCCTATGAAATAATTATTAAATCATTATTTAGTAATTATTTCTAACTCATTTTGACCATATCTCCTTAAATTAATTGATAAATCATTTTTATTTATTAATTACTTTAACTACTTATCTTAATTAACTCAATTAATCATTATTTTTTGAATTAGTTCAGTAAATAAATATTATTAACCTTTTCATTAATCTTTTCCACTCTTAAATATAATAAAATACTCCTAATGGTTAGATCTTGATTTGGTCTAATAATATTTTATTATTTGACTAAATCTAGATCTATCCTAGCATTTTATTATAAATAGAGCGATTTTTCCTTCACTCTCTACACATGATTATTATCATTGTTGTCACCTTTCCCTCATTAATCATGAGCTCTCCATCTTGAGTTCAATCAACCTTCTGCTTTGCCCATCTGCAATTAGGAAGAGAGAAAGCAACTACAAGAAGCATAGGGACTCAAAAGGACCCTCCCATAAAGGAGGACATTAAAGACCCAAGTCTATGTTCTACTCCACTAAGTGACATCATTAATAAAATTTGAGTTCTTTCCATTAGGTTCCTTATTATGGTTTTTGGCTGAATTTTCAAAATTTGTAAGCTCTTTTGCAAGTTTTCTCTAACATTTTTCTTGCAAATATGAAAGTCTTGCTAAATATTATAGGGTTTTGCAACATATTTCTTCTTTATTCTCTTTGTTGTTAGGCAGATTTGTCACCAACTGTAAAAAGTATATTTTTGGCACCTCTGCTCAGAAATTTACACCTAACAAATGGTGACTCCACCTACTTAAATATTCAAATACTTGGTTACTATGTTCCTACTTTTATGTTTTTCTTTCATTTTTCTTTCTATTCTTGGTCTATTAATGGTACTCTTTGGGAAAAAACGTTTTTTTGTGTTTCCATTTGTGTTTCACAAGTCACAACTTCCAGCCGCATAGGAGATGATAGGATATAACGAACCCTAGAAGCGGGAGCTCCAGAACATCCAACACACTTTTCAGGCCAAAATCTACAGTGACCAATGCAACAAATAGGCCACAACCTGCATTATAATGCAAGAACGGTTCAAAAACCTATGTTACCTTCTTTTTTTGCTTTTCTTTTTTGTTTTTGAAGTTCACCTTTGTCTGTTTATTAGGGGGGGATTTTTTGCATCCCATCACAACACTGTAGGCCTTGATCTCTTTAGCTTATCCACATTCCAAAGGAAAGAAAAAATCCCTCTAGGGATTCTAGTACTCCACCACTTTTTAAGGGATTTCGCTAAGTTGGTACTCTATTGTTTCAAAGTTGTATACCATTAATTTTTCAGCAGATTAGACTTTTTGTTCAAACATTTTCTAAGACTTTAAAGTTACAATTGAGCCCCGCTTTAGCCTTTGTTTCACCATCCCTCAAAAATTCCCCTCTAGGTTTCCTTTCATTAGATAATTGGTTTACTACCCTTTCAGCTTAGAATTCAATCCTTCTTTGTCGATTTTATTTGCATAGAGTAGGTCTTCTTTACCATAGATCCCAACCCCTTTGTCTCTTGCTAGTTGTCTCTTTTTTTGCCTTATTTTTCTCTTCTTGTGTTGTTTTTAGCCTCCTTGGGTGGGAAGTAGAGTGTGTTTGAATTTGTTTACTTTTATAATCATTTAAATTCAATTTTCATTTCTAAAATTTACTTTTTAGCAACATTTTTTATGTTAAATTCAAAACCAGGGACATTTCACATATTTTCTCACACATTACACACCCTAAGTAAACAAGAACTTAGTTAGCACCTCCAAGCCAAGACTTTTAAAAAACAACCACTTAATCTCAACACACATAAATTTAATCCCACATGAGCACCTGGGTAACACAATCTTTTAGCTAGGTTAGGGTTTGTCGAGTACACATCCCAATAACACCCATCAATCACTTTACACTGAGACATAGTGGTTGTCTAATTAGGGAGCTTGAAATCCTCCATTATCCAATAATCAAAATAGGTGCTTGAGATAGAAACCCATTAGAGGGGGTAAGGCTTAGGCTGAGGATACTAGCGGTTCTCCTTGGAGTTTCCCATTTTATGGTCAGGAATCCAAGTTCGATGATGACAACCAAAATTTGAGATTCACTTGCCTCTGATGTGTTAATTTATGCAACTAGGGTCAAATTCCACCCTATACAACTCAAATGAGATAGATGATGATTGCATTGAATTCCTCTTTTCGAGAGGACCGAAATCGACCTAAATATCACCTCATTTGGACAAGAAGAAGTTGGTTTTTTAATTTATGAACCCACTCATGTATATTGGATTAGGTCGGCCCTATAAACATGTATAATTGGACAGGTCAGCCTCAACATCAAATAGACCCTCATGGAAGGCTATAAATAGAAGATACCTCAAGCTCATTGGATCGCTCAGGTTCATCAAAAGAAGTTCACTCGGGATCCAAAGTTTCTGGTATGAGGCTCGCACATGTCTAGGGTTTATGTTTTATGGTCGCACATACAGCTCTAGACAAATTTGACTACAGTCACTCGCTCATCGTGTTTTTGAGTGCGCCTGGGAAGGCACTGTCGCTCGCATGTCTGCTTGAAGGGTGCAACTAGGATCCAAGATCAAATCCGGGCAGATCTAACCATAGTTGCACACACACAGTGGCTATGGGAGCGACTAGGGAATCATAGTCACTTCATATCATCTTACAGGGAGAAACTGAGGGTTTGAATTTGTTCTACTCCAAAGTCGCACGATCACAGTCAAAGTTGCTCGCTCATAGTGCCTCAGAGAGCAACCAGGAGGTCACAATCGCTTGCAAAATTTCTTGATGAGTGTGACCAGGGTTCTGAGCTAGGGCTTGACAGTTGACCATAGTTGTCTGAAGGCTGAAAATGTTTCTATCTGTTGTACAGTAATTCTGTAATTTTGTCTCTGATTTGTATTGGGTAAATCTCTGTTGAAAGATTATTTATTGGGCTCATTGTACTCTCTGCTGAAATCCAAGCCCCATTGTTGAAAAGGTCTCTCTGTTGCAATGGGCTTCAAAGGAAGTGGCATCAGCTGTCTTTTGCCTTCAAACAGTTGGCATTTGTGGCATGAGGCTATGAATTTCTTCACATCAGAGAACATAGTAGGCCAGTAATAACCAGCTCTCAATATCTTGTCCACAGTGGACTTCCAGTACAAATGTCCACCACAGTCTCCAGCATGGAATTCTTGCATGATATGGTTAGTTTCATTCTCTATTAGACAGTGCAGCAATATACCTTCATGGTTTTTCCAAAGTAGATTTCCATCCATCACACAAAATCTAGCTGTTTTCATTTTTAGGAACCTACACTTAGTTCTGGACAGTCCTGAGGGAGCACACAGGTTTTGTAACACATAACAGATATCAGAGTACCAAGGAGATTGTTCAAAGGCTACATTGATCTTTGGAGTCGCCAGCTCTATTTCACTGTCCAGTTGGTTGATATCTAAGGCTTGGAAATTTGCTTCTGTCATTAATTTGGCCAAACCTTGCCCTTTTATCAGCTTTGTAGGCTTTATTTCAATGTCAAATTCTAGTATATTGGCAATCCATTTTCCTCTCCTACCCTCTAAGTTTTCTTGGGTGAGAATGTCTTTGACAATAGGACTTGGTACATAAGCCACAACATGGGAGTAGAGAATGTAAATCCTAAAGTCTTTAATAGCTTTGATCAAGGCATAGGCTTGTTTTTCCATTATTTGGTACTTTAGAGGAGCATCTCTAAGAGCTCTGCTGAAAAAGGCAATAGGTTTCTCATTCCCTTGGTCATCTTTCTGTAATAAAACAGCAGCAATAGTATGTTGGGAGGCAAAGGAGAAAATGATGAAGTCTCTGTCAAACTGCGGATTGGTTAACACTGGGGTTTGAGTCAAGGCCAACTTTATACTTTCAAAGGCTTGTTTTGCTTCAACAGTCCATTTGACCTTTGAATCTTTCTTTAGCATATTGTTTAGTAATCTGATTAACTCTGCTAAATTTGGGATAAACCTCCTTAAAAAATTGATTTTCCCTAAGAATCCTTGCAATTCCTTGACATTCCTTGGGTGAGGCATTTGTAGGATAGCTTGTATCCTATCTGGATCAATTCTTATGCCATTTTTTGAAATAATATGCCCTAGAAGTTTCCCTTCTTCCAAGCCAAATAATGACTTCTTGGGGTTTAAGGAAATACCATATTTCATGCATGTTATGAAAATCTGTCTTAAATGTTTCAAGTGTTCTTGGTCAGATTTTGAAAAGGGTGTAAGATCATCTAAGTAAATGACCAAGAAGTCATGAATCTCTTTTGCAAAAGCAATGTCCATTGCTCTTTGAAACGTTGCCCCTGCATTTTTCAATCCAAATGGCATTTTCACATACTTGAAAGTTCCCCATGGGGTTGTAAATGCAGTTTTGTCTTGATCATCAGGGTGTACTAGGATTTGATTGAAGCCTGAGAATCCATCAAGCAATGATATCCTTGAAGCCCCTACTACTCTTTGAAGAATGTGATCCATTTTGGGTAAGGGGTAGTTGTCTTTGAGTGACACTTGATTTAAATTTCTTAAGTCTACACAAAGTCTAATCTCACCAGTTTTCTTTCTTGTAGGGACCAAATTTGAAATCCATTCAGAGAACCTAATTGGTGCTATGATACCAGCTTTGAACATTTTATGCAACTCTTTTTCAATGGAAGGAAGGAGCACAGGATTGATTCTTCTCAGTTTCTGTTTGAATGGTTTTTTATTAGGCTTGAGGGGAATGGTATGCTGGATGACAGAGGTATCATAAGACTTCAAGTCCTCATAACCCCAAGCAAAAACATCTTGAAATTCTTTAAAGAGATCAATGTATTTGGGCTTTTGATCAGGGGGCAAAGAGGCAGATAGCTTTATTATTTTAGGCTTGTCAACAGTACCAATGTTGCATTCTTCAACTCTTGCATCCAATGGCTGCATCTTTGGCTTTCTAGGGATGTCATTCGAGTCAAAAATATCCTCTAGTGGGGTAAGGCCCACAGGAAGGAAATTGTCTTTGAGTTGTATGATTTCAGCCTCAATGCTACTCATCTCTTCACAGTCAATTTGGTTAATTTGCTGAATGTTTTCTTTGTTGAAAATGGTTGGACTGAGTAATTGTTTGGCTGTTCTAGGTGACATTGGGTGGGCAGACTGTTGAAACTGTAATTGTGATGGACTTGCTCCATCAAATATTTGTGATTGACTTGCTGTCTCAAGCATTTGTGATTGACTTGCTGTCTCAAGCATTTGTGATTGACTTGCTGTCTCAAGGTCAATATTTAATCCTGTGAACTCTTGTTGCAAGGTTAAAAAGTTGTTTATTTGCATGTCATTCTCAAATACTTGCCACTCTTTGACATTGTTTGGAATAGAAGGCCTATATTTGACCTCTGCCGTGAAACAATTGTTGGGTTCCAATGGGAATTTGAAGGTGCTGGCAAATGTTGCCAAGCTGTGTGCACGGAGATTGTGGCCCCTTGGAATTTTTGTGATAACAAACTCGGAGAAGGTCTCTAATATTTCAATTACAGCAGACCTATAGGACCTCAATCTTTTGTCATTGGTAACAAAATTTCCTTTCACTTGTTGAATTACTAGATCAGAGTCTCCCATGATGGAGAGTTTAGGAGCCTGTAGTGATTTTGCTAGCTTTAGGCCCAACAGCAGAGCTTCATATTCTGCCATGTTGTTAGTGCATCTAAACTTCAATCTGTAAGCCCTACCTTCTGCATAATCTTTCTCTTTATTATGTATCCATACTCCAGCCCCTGCCCCTAACTTGTTGACTGAGCCATCAAACTCTAGAACCCACAGAATATCTTGCTGAATAGGAGATTTAACATTCTGTTCATGGGATGGCAATGTGAGCATGAGTTGGGGTTTCTTTTCCCATTTGTTTTCTGGGATAATTTCATCACTTGTTTGACAGTTTTTGACAACTAGAGGAGGGTTAATGTGTATTGTTGGGCTAATTGAAGTTCGGCAGGTGCTACTTGTTTGATCAATGTTTTGTTCTTGTATGAGTGTTTCGGTCTTAATGTCATTGTTTGAGAGGCTTGCGCTGTCATTGAAGAGGATGAAGGAGTCTATGTCCGAATGGACAGCATATATTGGAAATTTTTGAGGCTTTTCTTCACTGCTGACCATATACTTCATGAGTGTTTCCCTATAAAGTCTTTTTGGTTGCCCAAAGACAGAGATGGTTGCATATGACATATCTAATTGCAGGGAGCCTTGGAGCTTGGCTCCCCATGATCTTGATAAGAGCATCCCGTATTTGGGTGGGATATCAGCAACTACCACATCCATTAGTATGGTTTTGTTGGGAAATTGAACCAGGGACACACATAAATCTTTTATTAGGCCCAAACATTTGACTTGACTAGAATCAAAGGAAAACAGGTCTTTGTATGGTCTTGTTATATCCAAGTTTAATCTTTCCATGACAGCTTTTGGCATAAGGTTGTGAGAGGCACCTGAGTCAAACATTGCATTGTTCAGTATTTTATCATGTACATGCAGGCTGACATAAAAAGGTAAAACCCCTGTGACTACTGTTTTTCCATCTACCTCTGGGCCAAACAGTAATTCTGGAGTGTCATCTAGCACATTTACATCATCTTTGCTATTGGTGAGCTGTAGGGATTTCTTTATCTGTTGCTTGTATATGTCATGCTTGGCTAGCTCTGAGAGAGGAATTGCTATCTTTAACTTGCCAATCTCTGTACCTAGGTCAAAAGGTTTATCAGCTTGGGTTTTGGAATCACGGATAACAGTTCTTTCTTTGTTCATTAAATCTTCTTGATGGATTTCATCTTGATTTTGGAATCTGCCCCTTATACTCATGTATTGAGGGGTAATGTTTGGGTTAGGGTGAGAGGACGGGGTTGCCATGGGCTGTTCTAGTGGGGACAGTAGTTCAGTAACCTCCTCAACCCCTACTTCTTTTGTAGGCACGTTTGTGTTGTCATTAGGTTCAGTGACCATGGTTTCTTTGGACTGTTGTTTCTCCTTTACCTTTTCAGGCTGATTTACATTTACAGTCCTACTCCTTAGTTTGTATTGTTTATGGACTTCATAGACAGCAGTGTCATACCCTTGTTTAAAGTCAAAGGATTCTCCTGATTTTGTTTGGAATGTTTTGCTTTCATCCTCCTCATGGTCTTCTTGTGTTAAGAAAACATGGCTTTTACCATCCAAACCCATTAAGTTGATTTCAGGATCTTCATTGAGCTGATTGGCTGAGGAAGTTTCTGCATAGTTTTCTTGAAAAGGGGGTCTAATGTCTTGGTCAGCACTTGTTTTTCCTATGTTTGGGTTTTGCGTTCTCCTAAAATTTGGGTTTCTAGGAGGATTGCTTTGTGATGCCTCCCATGATGACTTTCTTTCAACTGATTCCACTCTTTCACCCAGTCTCTTCATGCTGTTTAGTATTGCATCCAACTTTTGATCAAGGCCCGAGGGCTCTTCTCTGAAGCCAGCCTTCTTTTCCAGCTTTGCCCTGTTTCTCTTGGCAATTAGGTTGGCCTCTACAGTGACTGCAACTCTTTGGGCTTCTGCAAGGGTTGGAGGATCTCTTTCTTTCAACTGATAGGCCATATCAGAATCAAAACCATCAGGGAAGTTATACAGGGCCAAATCAGGAGGGGGCCTTAAATTCTGGGGGATAGCGTTATATACATTGTTAAACCTAGCACAATATTCCAGAACCGTTTCTTGGGGACCTCTTTTGATAGTGTTATATTCACCAAGTATGTGGAGTGGATCTTTCTTTTTCTCCCATCTGTTGGTAAACTCTTGGTACAGGAACTCAGGGGTTGCAATGGAATTTGCATTCAGGGATCTAAACCAAGTTCTAACATCCCCGGTTAAGCTTTGGACAAAAATTCTCATCCTAACACTGTCATCATCTATTTCATAGGTCTCAAAGTGGTCTTGCATCTTCTTAGCATGCTGGACAGCTGTCAAAGGGCCATGGGAGTCAAAAAATGAGATTTTGCTTTGGTAGTCGTGGGGTAGAGCTGGAGCATTGGCTGGTATCTGCAGAGGTGCATATCTGTTAGCCATGTTTATGGGGTTTATAGGGTTAATAGGAACAAATGGGACAGCTGGGATTACAGGTGTGACAGGGTTAATAGGATGGGTAACAAGCGGGAAACTGGTTGAAAGAGTATGTGCATATGGTGAGAATGGGGGAGGAGGACTTTGAGGGGTTGATGATGAACTAGGGGAATTAGGTGTGGAACGGAAAAGGACTTTGCAAGGAGTTGGAATGAGGATAGGTTGGTCTGAACTTATATCTGAATCAGCAGGCTTCTCCTGCTTTTGCTGTCTCCTTATGTTCTTTGGAATGATATTTGGGTTATCAACAATGATGGGTTGGTCAGGGTCAGGGTTTGCCCTAGTGTGCCTTGGGTTTCTTTTGGGAGCCAGCTTCTAAGTATTCTTTTAGAACTTTATACAGGAGGTTATGTATGTACAAGGACTAGGTAAGGATTCTGGAATGACTATATATGTTTCAAAGCTAGGATGAAGATTCCCTAGTTAGCTCTTCCCTAAAGCTGTCCCTGTGTTTTGCAGAAACAGTCCTAAGGCCTCTTGGCTAGTTTCAGGCTTGATGGTAGCTTTGGAAGATAGATAGTAATTGAAAAAATCTTAAGTCCCCAGTGGAGTCGCCAATTATGTTAACACCCAGGTTGTTCCCTATGACTCCCAAGGGAATACGGCCGGGGTAACCACTAACCAATCTTTTAATCATTGTTTCTAGCCAAACTGTGATCAGAGAGGGCTCTCTCTTTATGATTTGTATCTGTAATGATAATGTTTTAGGCTAGGTATTGAGCACAGGTTTTGTTTATATTTTGGTTGGAGAATTTCTTTCAGATCTCTTGTGATGTAATATTCAGAGAGTCAAGTATCATTGGGCAATGGAGTCTGTGGTTGTAGGTGTCTAGAGACTTTGAGATGAACCGGTGAAACTTACAGGGCCATTTGGATGTTTCATAGAACAAATTTTGATTAATAACAGGAAACAGGTAAGACAAACAATGAAAGCATTCAAGAATTTTCACTTATTTTTAAATGTTTCCACCAAACTGGTTATGAGAAAAGACAGATGTCACAGGGGCAAACTTGAATCCCTGGGAATGTCTATCACAGCGAAAGATATAGTTTCAAAGTGCAGCAACTAAGAATTACACTTCTGTTACTGTATCTGAGGAAAACATGGATAATAGCTCAGTTTGAGTTCAGGGTAATCATGGATTAAGTCCTGGAACCATTCTTCTACTTTGCTATTAAGTGTAAAACATCTGAACAATAAAAGAGAACAAAAGACTCGAAAACATGTAATACAGAGATTTGAGAAAACTTATTGTTTTATGAAAACAGTCTGGAATCCTGCAACATTCACCATTCACCACAACGCATCAAAGTACACCAAGCTTTGGAAATTCCATTCTCCCTTTGTATTATTTCTCTGAGAATCTTACAGCAAGCGAGAGCTCTTCAAAGGAAATTACAACAACCCCTGCTCTATCATGCGCAGGGGTTTATATAGAAATAAGTATGCAAAATATCTCAGGCATTGAGTCATCTGAGAGAGAGAAAATATCTTCAGTAGTGTTCAGAAAGTAGGCAGGGAGTTATTACAACGTTAAATGCAGAGTAAATGCCCTTTATGTCTGTCAGATGATTGCTTTGACTTTAAGGAGTCACTGAGTCGGTTACATTACTATGTATCGATCCTGTAGGTACGCATTTACTTTTGCCTGCGCAATGAATTTCTCGGCTTTGCCAGCTGCGTTTGTCTTTCCTGCTTTGTTGGCTGCTCCATCTGCTGAGTTGGCTCAGCTTTGACTTTATGATGCCTGCTGATTTTGCTGACTGTTCTTTCCATCAAAATTTATAGAAAAAACAGAAATTGATGCATGGCTTAATGTTTACAAAATTCTCTGGATGGCATCTGTCCACCATTCCTGTGTAGGGAGCTGATGCTTGAGGATGGCCTGCATTGTCTCTTCAGCTTCTGTATACTTGAAAAAGTTGGGAGCTACATCAAATAGATGATTCATTTCATTCATTATAAAAAGTAGATTTTCTATCTTACCATAGAAAATCTGTCCTGTGATAGGCCCTGTATCTTCTGAGGTGCTGGCCTTCTCATTTACCTGTGATGAGGCAAAAACATTCACTCTCTTGGCATATTCTTCATGGGTGAATAATCTCCCTCCATTGTTCAGCAAGCTAGGGAGTCCTTTACTTTCCAATACCCGAAACCTCTCAAAGAACTTGTTTACCTCAGTTTGCATATCCTGGGTTCTTCTGTCTAAGGTTTGCATCAGACTTCTAAGAGTAAGAACCCTCTTGATCATTTGGATAGTATCAGTTCTGTTTGCGATTCCCATGATGGTCAACTGAGAACTGGTCTTATGATTGAGCACATTGATCATTTTTGTTGCAATTTCAGGCATGTTCCCCAACAAGGCCCTTGATGTTCTGATTTCCCTCTGTGCTTTTGGAATGAGCTCCAGTTGCTCATGGATTGTCTCAATGTATGGCCACTGGTTATTGATGGACTTACCAATATTGGACCATATCATTGCTCTGATTTCGGCTATGATTTTATCTAGCTTTAGCTCTTTCTCAAGCTCCTTGATTTTGTCTTTAAGAGCTTTGATTTCTTTGGCCTTCTCTCCTACTTCTCTTTTTGTTTTGTCATGCCTTTCATTCACCTTGGCCAGCTGCTCCTTAGTTTCATTCAGCTGCATCATTTGTGCTTCTAAAGCTTGTATTTCGCTTTTTAGCTTTTGCATGTCTAAGCTCTGATCTGTGCTGGTGGGTGCTGCTGAAGTAGATGTGGCTGGTTGTTCAACCTGCTGAGGTGGAGGTGCAGTAGTAGGAGCAGTCTCCTCAAGATTAATGACCTGTGGAGGGGGCTGAGATGTTTGCCCCTCTTGCGCTTGTGTTGATGATCCTTTCAGAGGTGCTTGTGTGGCCTCATATTGCCCCAATTTTTCTTGTGCCTTCAGAAGTTCTTTGTAAACAGAAATTAACAGAGCAGTGGAATCCTGCTCATACCTTTGTTTTGCCACTTCATCGGTCTGTGGATGGATAGTGGCTGGAAGTTTAACCTTCTTCCTTAGTGCAGCCATATCAGCATCTCTGATTTTTAAGATCTCTTGTATCCCTTTAATATCATTGGGATTGTGCCCAATCTCTATGATGATTTCTTCCAGGGTTTTGATCCTGTTGTCTTTGGCCTGAGAAGAGGCTCTCTCTAGCTCCAGCTGGGAAGCCGTAGCATTCAGACTGCTTGTTAACTTGTAGTTGTCCAAGGTCTTATCGGCCAATGAAGCATACACCATTTCCCCTGTTTGTTTATGCAACTCAATTTTGTCCATGGGGTGTATGTCTTTGGCAAGGACCTCTAAATTGGTCCTGAGATAATCAGCAGAAGACTGTGGCTTGAGTGCCGTAGGCATAAAATGACTCAATGTCAGTTTGCCCTCACCTACATCAAAAGCAGACATGAGTCTCTGCTGATTGGAAGGAGCCATGTTAAGTAGGTGATTGTATAATTGAACTTTGATTGGGTCACTCCTACTCTTAATGTTTATGAACTGCTGCTTTATGCTCACTCTTTCCTCTTTCTGCTGGCTGGAGGAGGTGACTTCCCCTCCCATTGTCCTGTCTAGTTCCTGCTGGGAGGAACTTGCTGAAATTTCTTGACTTGGTGGGCCCATGCCCAATGCTTCTCGGATGGCTATATCCTCTTCTGGAAAATCGTTGAGTCTTTGCCTTTTCTCTCCTTGATTGATAGAGGATGTCAAGGGAGTTTCTCTTTCCCTTTTCCTAAAGAGAAATGTGTCCTCCTTTTGAGGGGTTTGGAGGACCGAGGCATCAAATGTAGAGTCTTGCCTTGTAGGCATGACTTGTTCAGTGGTCTGAGGAGTATCCACTGTTTCCTTTTGCTGGGCAGGCGGCTCCTGCCCTTGTTTTTCTTGCTGCTGTTCCTCTTGCTGTCCTATGTCTTCCTGCTGCCCTTGCTGTAGTCCTTCTACTTGTTCTTGTGTTTGCTGACTTTGATTTTGCTGCTGTTCCTGCTGTTGCTCTTGCTCTGCCTCCATTTCCTTTTCCTTTCCTTTTTCTGATACTTTTCCAGCAACTTTTGTAGTTTGCTGTGGAGTAGTTGAAGAGGAGGCTGCTGCTCCAATTTGTGTGCTTGGCAGTGAGGGGACCTGTGCATAAAACTCAAGGTCAGCCATCTTCTTTTGATTGTTCAGAGCTCTTTGATCAAGCTCTTTTTGAGTTATATCTTCTTCTAGAGTTCCCCTTTTCCACTTGCTTTGATTGGCATATTTTTCAATTTGGGGGAGGCTATGATGACCGTAAGCAGACAGTTTATATTTGAGTCTCCTCATTGTGATGAAGTTGTTGGGGTCATAGGGTTTCCATATAAAACTGTACTTCAAACCAAGTCCCACCAGTATTCTATCTGCCTCCTTCCACCCTTCATCCCTTTCATTGTAGACTAAATGGCCAAGTTGGCTCTTGATTTTCAGCTGTGCTTTCTTGCCTCTGCCTGAGAAGTGGAACATATCCACATAGCCAAACTGCCTGAAGTATT
Organism: Pinus tabuliformis; assembly: GCA_031772625.1. Taxonomy (NCBI): domain Eukaryota; kingdom Viridiplantae; phylum Streptophyta; class Pinopsida; order Pinales; family Pinaceae; genus Pinus; species Pinus tabuliformis. The sequence continues at coordinate 281,134,505 of CM062816.1, forward strand.
CTAAGGCAAATAGCCTCATGGGCACAAATTTGGGTAGTCTAAATGGGGGTAACTCACACCCATATATTCTGATGACGGTGTGGTGTTGGTAAAGATACCAGTCCCCAATACTGTATACTTTTGACAAATGTAGGCACCTTTTCATGTCCTCTGTCAGTCTAGGAGGAGGTGAACCAATCAGTAGAGTCAAGGCTGGATGGATGAAGAGATCAATAAACTCACAGTAGGTATATGGAGAGTAGCATGATACGTGGAAAACAGATGTCCAATATACTACTGATCTCAGATTGCCCTGTGCATCTACTCTCTTCTTTGGGAAGGAGAATTTATCATGCTGGAAGTATATGAGCAGATGATATAGGTAGGAGGTGTACCTAAACACTCTTTCTCTTGGCAAATTCATCAACTGTTCATGCATTTTGTCTGATATGTATGTTGCATAATCATAGTGGATTGGTTTCCTTCCTGGGGAGAACATAAGCATCATTTGTATAACTGTTTCATCAATATGTTCTATTGAATCATATCCCAGGATGGGACTGATCATGTCAACCAGGTCTTGGCCCAATTGATTGAGGTAAACGCAGTTGATGGGAGGAATCTGCAAAGTGTCAGCCTTGATGAAGAGCTGGTTGACCTTAGTGATTTGGGCCTCTGTGGTTCTGGCTCCCTGTACTATTAAATCAGCTAGTGACAGAGGGACCAACTTATGCTCTGTCTGGAATTGCAACATCTCCCTGATGGCTTCAGGGGTAATGAGGAACAGGATTGAACCTTCAGCATCTAGCACTGCCCTCTGGGATGCATCATAGTGTTCAGCAACTATGTGCACAAGCTCAGGGAATTGATTAACCTGAGGAAGTTTGAATATTGGGAGGAATGACTCCCAAATTCCCAGGATGTCTGTCCCCCTCTCATGTTTGATCTTTATCTCGTTTAATATTTGCAGATGGAACCTGCTTCTGCTCATCATTTCCTCTGCTATCTTGTAGTCCAGGTCTGCCAATGCTCTGGTGTCAAATGTTCTATTAGGAACATTCAGGGGAGCCACATTGAGGGCTATGGGAGCTACAGGGGGGTCCATGATTTTCCTTTGCAAATTTTACTCTTACTCAGGGGCTGTGTTACTATGCAGAGTAACAACAGCAAAGCTTCTTTGTAGAGGGATGGAAATGCAAGTGGGAGGTAAATGCAGGGTGTGCAGCAGTTGAAATGCTGCTTTATGGTAATTAAGAGCGAAGCTTAGCTTTTTTTGGCACCTTTCAATGTTAAAAATTGGTTTCAAATGCGCCTGCCACGATTGCGCAGACAGGGCCTGGTTTCTTAGCAGAATGCCACTGGGAAAAGGCTCGGCTGGTGTTTTTCGAAGTGATAATTGGAACTTCAAGGCTTTGCTGAGGAATTCAGTGGTGAATTTCTGATTTTCGGCTTTCTTTAAGCTTTCTAAGGCGTTAAATAGATAATTGCAGGCGCACAGAGGATGAATGATGAGGAATACCTGGTAAAACAACGCGCAGAGGTCGTGACCGCAGGTTGAACTGGTGCGCTGGAGGTCTTCTGGTCAGTTTAGCAGGTTGGTAGACAATTTGGACGTTGTTTGCATGCAGAGCAGAATAACGATGAACACACAAAATGACCAAAAAACGCGAAATTTTGGGTGAAATAGACCTTTTTACGCTTTTGGCGCGAATATGTGCTGACGTCAGCATGACGTCATTGGTGGGGTCAAGGTCGGATGACGTCATGCTGACGTCATCGGGTGACGTGGCGCTGTCTGGTTGGTACACGGTGGCGGTGACATGGCAGGACAGGTGGACCAATGGCAGGGACAGGTAGGTCGACGGGGCAGCGTACCTGGGTGACGGGGCACTGACGCGTTGCTGATGCGGTGATGACGTGGGTGGGCGGGATAAGGAAATCCGGAAACCAGCAGTGGTTTCATATCGCACCGCCTCCTGTACGGGGCGGTATCGGTCAGTAGTACCTCCGACGTATGGTGGTGAGGACACGTCGCAGTGGAATGACGTCCTCCAGATACGGACGTCGGGAGATATCTATCGGTCATCGGATGGGCTCCGACGTCACGATGATCGTTAGATCTACGGATTTTGATCGGACGGCGGACGCGAGGCAGATGTGACGGGAGGTTAGTACAGGTATCGGTCAGACGTCGGAAGGGGTCCAACGCGATCAGGGCGTCGGATCTGTAGGCCTTTGATCTAATGGTCGTCGGGGAGGTGACATGTGTGGAATATACGGATGAGGGCGGAGGCAAATAAACCTGCTTTTGAGCGCTTTTCTAATGTATTTTGATAAAAACAATTATATGCGCCAACCTTGGCTAACAGGCGGAAAGTGGGTTTTATGCTCTTTTGGCTCTTTGAAGCGGGTAAGGTGGGGTTTAGGGCCCTTTTTTAAAGGTTTTATGTGCAAAAGGGGGTAGAGATAGAGGAACTGGCTTATGAGGAAAAGGGGTATTGGCATAGGTTTATCAACATGACCTGATGTCATTTGATCCCTGACTTGTAACTTTATTGGCTATAATGCCAAGGGGGTGGGTATTTATAAGAGTTTGGGATTTATACACCTTGGTGTTAGTAATATTAGGGGAAGAGGCGATATGAGGATTTATACAATAGAATTAGTGTTAATATGAATGAAGGGAGCAAATGAAGGGGATCTCACTGAGTTTATATGAAAGTGATTTAGTTTTGAGAGTAGATCAAAATGAAAAGATTTTAGACAAGAAATGTGGCTTCTGAATGAACCAGAACCACCTAAAAACCATGATCTTTCTCCATAAATCTCAGCTAAAAGAAAGGGAATGTTAGTAATGAAATGAAGGGGGAGAGGGAGGTTAGTCATGCTCCAGCTGTTAATCTCTTGCCTTGCTGCCCACCATCACCACCTTGCAATGATAGGGATACCTTTCTGCAACCCCAACTACCTACCCAGCTGCTTACCTAGCATTTTTTGTTTCTCCTTGGAGGGTGCACTTGGACTTGCAAACCCTTACTTGCCTTTTCTTTTCTTTGGCTTTTTCTTTATTCTTTTCTCTATTTACTTCTAACCTTATCTCTTCCAAGGTCCCAGATTGAGCTGTTGGAAACCTTTTCTTCTCTACCTAAACTACTTGTCTGCCAAGATTAGGCTGTTTGGACAGACTTCTTTCTCTATTCTATAACACAAAATTGAAACATGGCATGATCCAGGTTAAACTGTTGGATCATCCATCAAAATTTGTAATAGGGTCATCAACGTTTGAAACACTTTACACCCCTCCTTGCTCTTTAGGAAATATGGGATCTTTGTGAACTCAAAGCAGAGCATATTTGGACTTTCTCTTGCCAATCATGAAATATGAAACCTATTGGTATAGGTATCCAACAGTGGCTCCACATGGGGATGGTTTTTCTTTTGAAAGACCAAGAACAGCAGGTCAGATTGCCTTGCTCCTTAGCTGCCCATACCAATCTTTGAAACTAGCTGCCTCAATGTGTCAAAATGGTGTGCTTCTTTCTTGGAAGGCCTCTGATTCTATCAGCCTCTTGCTGCTTGGTGAATTACTTGGGAAAACTGCTCTTTACAATCTAAAACAGAAGATAATATGTACATCTGTATATATACAATGAATCTTTAGGTTCCACTCATGGGGAATAATCAAAGTAGTGCTTCAGCATCCTGCCATTGACAGGACCTTCATCCAAGTCAGTTTCGGTCAAACTTTTGAGGAAGTAGGTGTTATTACCTTGCACTGCTTGGACAGCAAATGGTCCTATCCATAAAGAATCAAACTTTCCATGCTTCCCTTTCTCTTCTCTTCTTGCATCCCACTTTAGAACTTTGTCCCCTACATTGAAATCTTCTGCTTTGGTTCTTCTATCAAAGGCCTTTTTCAGTTTCTCTTGTAGTATCTGCACTCTGCTGAAAACTTGTTCTCTGGTCTGCTGTAAACAAATTATCTGGTTAATCCTTCTTTGCATGTCATTTGGCTCTGCTTGGCTTTCTTGTAGAAGTTTCATAACCGGCACTCCTAGTGATGAAGGAAATCTGGCCTCTAATCCATAGACTAACTCATATGGGCTGGTCCCAATTGATCTTTTAGTTGTTAGTCTGTCTGCCCATAAAGCGTTTACTAGTTTCTTGTGCCAGTTCTTTTTGTTCTCTTCTAGCACTTTCTTTATGATATTTATCAAACTTTTGTTTGATGATTCAGCAAGGCCATTTCCTTGAGGATAGTAAGCTGTAGAATGGCCCAAAGTAATGTGAAATTTATGGCAGAAGTTCACCATCTTCTTGGATCTGAAGGCAGCAGCATTGTCTGTTATTATCTTGTCTGGGCAGCCAAATCTAGCCAGTATATTGTTTTCCAAAAATTGAATGATTACTGAATCATTTGCTTGTCTGCATGGGGCAGCTTCAATCCACTTGGTGAAGTAGTCTGTTGCTGTTAGAATCCATCTGTGTTGCCCTGAAGATGAGGGATGAATTTCCCCAATGAAATCCAAGCCCCATTGTTGAAAAGGTCTCTCTGTTGCAATGGGCTTCAAAGGAAGTGGCAGCAGCTGTCTTTTGCCTTCAAACAGTTGGCATTTGTGGCATGAGGCTGTGAATTTCTTCACATCAGAGAACATAGTAGGCCAGTAATAACCAGCTCTCAATATCTTGTCCACAGTGGACTTCCAGTACAAATGTCCACCACAGTCTCCAGCATGGAATTCTTGCATGATATGGTTAGTTTCATTCTCTATTAGACAGTGCAGCAATATACCTTCATGGTTTTTCCAAAGTAGATTTCCATCCATCACACAAAATCTAGCTGTTTTCATTTTTAGGAACCTACACTTAGTTCTGGACAGTCCTGAGGGAGCACACAGGTTTTGTAACACATAACAGATATCAGAGTACCAAGGAGATTGTTCAAAGGCTACATTGATCTTTGGAGTCGCCAGCTCTGTTTCACTGTCCAGTTGGTTGATATCTAAGGCTTGGAAATTTGCTTCTGTCATTAATTTGGCCAAACCTTGCCCTTTTATCAGCTTTGTAGGCTTTATTTCAATGTCAAATTCTAGTATATTGGCAATCCATTTTCCTCTCCTACCCTCTAAGTTTTCTTGGGTGAGAATGTCTTTGACAATAGGACTTGGTACATAAGCCACAACATGGGAGTAGAGAATGTAAATCCTAAAGTCTTTAATAGCTTTGATCAAGGCATAGGCTTGTTTTTCCATTATTTGGTACTTTAGAGGAGCATCTCTAAGAGCTCTGCTGAAAAAGGCAATAGGTTTCTCATTCCCTTGGTCATCTTTCTGTAATAAAACAGCAGCAATAGTATGTTGGGAGGCAAAGGAGAAAATGATGAAGTCTCTGTCAAACTGCGGATTGGTTAACACTGGGGTTTGAGTCAAGGCCAACTTTATACTTTCAAAGGCTTGTTTTGCTTCAACAGTCCATTTGACCTTTGAATCTTTCTTTAGCATATTGTTTAGTAATCTGATTAACTCTGCTAAATTTGGGATAAACCTCCTTAAAAAATTGATTTTCCCTAAGAATCCTTGCAATTCCTTGACATTCCTTGGGTGAGGCATTTGTAGGATAGCTTGTATCCTATCTGGATCAATTCTTATGCCATTTTTTGAAATAATATGCCCTAGAAGTTTCCCTTCTTCCAAGCCAAATAATGACTTCTTGGGGTTTAAGGAAATACCATATTTCATGCATGTTATGAAAATCTGTCTTAAATGTTTCAAGTGTTCTTGGTCAGATTTTGAAAAGGGTGTAAGATCATCTAAGTAAATGACCAAGAAGTCATGAATCTCTTTTGCAAAAGCAATGTCCATTGCTCTTTGAAACGTTGCCCCTGCATTTTTCAATCCAAATGGCATTTTCACATACTTGAAAGTTCCCCATGGGGTTGTAAATGCAGTTTTGTCTTGATCATCAGGGTGTACTAGGATTTGATTGAAGCCTGAGAATCCATCAAGCAATGATATCCTTGAAGCCCCTACTACTCTTTGAAGAATGTGATCCATTTTGGGTAAGGGGTAGTTGTCTTTGAGTGACACTTGATTTAAATTTCTTAAGTCTACACAAAGTCTAATCTCACCAGTTTTCTTTCTTGTAGGGACCAAATTTGAAATCCATTCAGAGAACCTAATTGGTGCTATGATACCAGCTTTGAACATTTTATGCAACTCTTTTTCAATGGAAGGAAGGAGCACAGGATTGATTCTTCTCAGTTTCTGTTTGAATGGTTTTTTATTAGGCTTGAGGGGAATGGTATGCTGGATGACAGAGGTATCATAAGACTTCAAGTCCTCATAACCCCAAGCAAAAACATCTTGAAATTCTTTAAAGAGATCAATGTATTTGGGCTTTTGATCAGGGGGCAAAGAGGCAGATAGCTTTATTATTTTAGGCTTGTCAACAGTACCAATGTTGCATTCTTCAACTCTTGCATCCAATGGCTGCATCTTTGGCTTTCTAGGGATGTCATTCGAGTCAAAAATATCCTCTAGTGGGGTAAGGCCCACAGGAAGGAAATTGTCTTTGAGTTGTATGATTTCAGCCTCAATGCTACTCATCTCTTCACAGTCAATTTGGTTAATTTGCTGAATGTTTTCTTTGTTGAAAATGGTTGGACTGAGTAATTGTTTGGCTGTTCTAGGTGACATTGGGTGGGCAGACTGTTGAAACTGTAATTGTGATGGACTTGCTCCATCAAATATTTGTGATTGACTTGCTGTCTCAAGCATTTGTGATTGACTTGCTGTCTCAAGCATTTGTGATTGACTTGCTGTCTCAAGGTCAATATTTAATCCTGTGAACTCTTGTTGCAAGGTTAAAAAGTTGTTTATTTGCATGTCATTCTCAAATACTTGCCACTCTTTGACATTGTTTGGAATAGAAGGCCTATATTTGACCTCTGCCGTGAAACAATTGTTGGGTTCCAATGGGAATTTGAAGGTGCTGGCAAATGTTGCCAAGCTGTGTGCACGGAGATTGTGGCCCCTTGGAATTTTTGTGATAACAAACTCGGAGAAGGTCTCTAATATTTCAATTACAGCAGACCTATAGGACCTCAATCTTTTGTCATTGGTAACAAAATTTCCTTTCACTTGTTGAATTACTAGATCAGAGTCTCCCATGATGGAGAGTTTAGGAGCCTGTAGTGATTTTGCTAGCTTTAGGCCCAACAGCAGAGCTTCATATTCTGCCATGTTGTTAGTGCATCTAAACTTCAATCTGTAAGCCCTACCTTCTGCATAATCTTTCTCTTTATTATGTATCCATACTCCAGCCCCTGCCCCTAACTTGTTGACTGAGCCATCAAACTCTAGAACCCACAGAATATCTTGCTGAATAGGAGATTTAACATTCTGTTCATGGGATGGCAATGTGAGCATGAGTTGGGGTTTCTTTTCCCATTTGTTTTCTGGGATAATTTCATCACTTGTTTGACAGTTTTTGACAACTAGAGGAGGGTTAATGTGTATTGTTGGGCTAATTGAAGTTCGGCAGGTGCTACTTGTTTGATCAATGTTTTGTTCTTGTATGAGTGTTTCGGTCTTAATGTCATTGTTTGAGAGGCTTGCGCTGTCATTGAAGAGGATGAAGGAGTCTATGTCCGAATGGACAGCATATATTGGAAAATTTTGAGGCTTTTCTTCACTGCTGACCATATACTTCATGAGTGTTTCCCTATAAAGTCTTTTTGGTTGCCCAAAGACAGAGATGGTTGCATATGACATATCTAATTGCAGGGAGCCTTGGAGCTTGGCTCCCCATGATCTTGATAAGAGCATCCCGTATTTGGGTGGGATATCAGCAACTACCACATCCATTAGTATGGTTTTGTTGGGAAATTGAACCAGGGACACACATAAATCTTTTATTAGGCCCAAACATTTGACTTGACTAGAATCAAAGGAAAACAGGTCTTTGTATGGTCTTGTTATATCCAAGTTTAATCTTTCCATGACAGCTTTTGGCATAAGGTTGTGAGAGGCACCTGAGTCAAACATTGCATTGTGCAGTATTTTATCATGTACATGCAGGCTGACATAAAAAGGTAAAACCCCTGTGACTACTGTTTTTCCATCTACCTCTGGGCCAAACAGTAATTCTGGAGTGTCATCTAGCACATTTACATCATCTTTGCTATTGGTGAGCTGTAGGGATTTCTTTATCTGTTGCTTGTATATGTCATGCTTGGCTAGCTCTGAGAGAGGAATTGCTATCTTTAACTTGCCAATCTCTGTACCTAGGTCAAAAGGTTTATCAGCTTGGGTTTTGGAATCACGGATAACAGTTCTTTCTTTGTTCATTAAATCTTCTTGATGGATTTCATCTTGATTTTGGAATCTGCCCCTTATACTCATGTCTTGAGGGGTAATGTTTGGGTTAGGGTGAGAGGACGGGGTTGCCATGGGCTGTTCTAGTGGGGACAGTAGTTCAGTAACCTCCTCAACCCCTACTTCTTTTGTAGGCACGTTTGTGTTGTCATTAGGTTCAGTGACCATGGTTTCTTTGGACTGTTGTTTCTCCTTTACCTTTTCAGGCTGATTTACATTTACAGTCCTACTCCTTAGTTTGTATTGTTTATGGACTTCATAGACAGCAGTGTCATACCCTTGTTTAAAGTCAAAGGATTCTCCTGATTTTGTTTGGAATGTTTTGCTTTCATCCTCCTCATGGTCTTCTTGTGTTAAGAAAACATGGCTTTTACCATCCAGACCCATTAAGTTGATTTCAGGATCTTCATTGAGCTGATTGGCTGAGGAAGTTTCTGCATAGTTTTCTTGAAAAGGGGGTCTAATGTCTTGGTCAGCACTTGTTTTTCCTATGTTTGGGTTCTGCGTTCTCCTAAAATTTGGGTTTCTAGGAGGATTGCTTTGTGATGCCTCCCATGATGACTTTCTTTCAACTGATTCCACTCTTTCACCCAGTCTCTTCATGCTGTTTAGTATTGCATCCAACTTTTGATCAAGGCCCGAGGGCTCTTCTCTGAAGCCAGCCTTCTTTTCCAGCTTTGCCCTGTTTCTCTTGGCAATTAGGTTGGCCTCTACAGTGACTGCAACTCTTTGAGCTTCTGCAAGGGTTGGAGGATCTCTTTCTTTCAGCTGATAGGCCATATCAGAATCAAAACCATCAGGGAAGTTATACAGGGCCAAATCAGGAGGGGGCCTTAAATTCTGGGGGATAGCATTATATACATTGTTAAACCTAGCACAATATTCCAAAACTGTTTCTTGAGGACCTCTTTTGATAGTGTTATATTCACCAAGTATGTGGAGTGGATCTTTCTTTTTCTCCCATCTGTTGGTAAACTCTTGGTACAGGAACTCAGGGGTTGCAATGGAATTTGCATTCAGGGATCTAAACCAAGTTCTAACATCCCCGGTTAAGCTTTGGACAAAAATTCTCATCCTAACACTGTCATCATCTATTTCATAGGTCTCAAAGTGGTCTTGCATCTTCTTAGCATGCTGGACAGCTGTCAAAGGGCCATGGGAGTCAAAAAATGAGATTTTGGTTTGGTAGTCTTGGGGTAGAGCTGGAGCATTGGCTGGTATCTGCAGAGGTGCATATCTGTTAGCCATGTTTATGGGGTTTATAGGGTTAATAGGAACAAATGGGACAGCTGGGATTACAGGTGTAACAGGGTTAATAGGATGGGTAACAAGCGGGAAACTGGTTGAAAGAGTATGTGCAGATGGTGAGAATGGGGGAGGAGGACTTTGAGGGGTTGATGATGAACTAGGGGAATTAGGTGTGGAACGGAAAAGGACTTTGCAAGGAGTTGGAATGAGGATAGGTTGGTCTGAACTTATATCTGAATCAGCAGGCTTCTCCTGCTTTTGCTGTCTCCTTATGTTCTTTGGAATGATATTTGGGTTATCAACAATGATGGGTTGATCAGGGTCAGGGTTTGCCCTAGTGTGCCTTGGGTTTCTTTTGGGAGCCAGCTTCTAAGTATTCTTTTAGAACTTTATACAGGAGGTTATATATGTACAAGGACTAGGTAAGGATTCTGGAATGACTATATATGTTTCAAAGCTAGGATGAAGATTCCCTAGTTAGCTCTTCCCTAAAGTTGTCCCTGTGTTTTGCAGAAACAGTCCTAAGGCCTCTTGGCTAGTTTCAGGCTTGATGGTAGCTTTGGAAGATAGATAGTAATTGAAAAAATCTTAAGTCCCCAGTGGAGTCGCCAATTATGTTAACACCCAGGTTGTTCCCTATGACTCCCAAGGGAATACGGCCGGGGTAACCACTAACCAATCTTTTAATCACTGTTTCTAGCCAAACTGTGATCAGAGAGGGCTCTCTCTTTATGATTTGTATCTGTAATGATAATGTTTTAGGCTAGGTATTGAGCACAGGTTTTGTTTATATTTTGGTTGGAGAATTTCTTTCAGATCTCTTGTGATGTAATATTCAGAGAGTCAAGTATCATTGGGCAATGGAGTCTGTGGCTGTAGGTGTCTAGAAACTTTGAGATGAACCGGTGAAACTTACAGGGCCATTTGGATGTTTCATAGAACAAATTTTGATTAATAACAGGAAACAGGTAAGACAAACAATGAAAGCATTCAAGAATTTTCACTTATTTTTAAATGTTTCCACCAAACTGGTTATGAGAAAAGACAGATGTCACAGGGGCAAACTTGAATCCCTGGGAATGTCTATCACAGCGAAAGATATAGTTTCAAAGTGCAGCAACTAAGAATTACACTTCTGTTACTGTATCTGAGGAAAAAATGGATAATAGCTCAGTTTGAGTTTAGGGTTATCATGGATTAAGTCCTGGAACCATTCTTCTACTTTGCTATTAAGTGTAAAACATCTGAACAATAAAAGAGAACAAAAGACTCGAAAACATGTAATACAGAGATTTGAGAAAACTTATTGTTTTATGAAAACAGTCTGGAATCCTGCAACATTCACCATTCACCACAACGCATCAAAGTACACCAAGCTTTGGAAATTCCATTCTCCCTTTGTATTATTTCTCTGAGAATCTTACAGCAAGCGAGAGCTCTTCAAAGGAAATTACAACAACCCCTGCTCTATCATGCGCAGGGGTTTATATAGAAATAAGTATGCAAAATATCTCAGGCATTGAGTCATCTGAGAGAGAGAAAATATCTTCAGTAGTGTTCAGAAAGTAGGCAGGGAGTTATTACAACGTTAAATGCAGAGTAAATGCCCTTTATGTCTGTCAGATGATTGCTTTGACTTTAAGGAGTCACTGAGTCGGTTACATTACTATGTATCGATCCTGTAGGTACGCATTTACTTTTGCCTGCGCAATGAATTTCTCGGCTTTGCCAGCTGCGTTTGTCTTTCCTGCTTTGTTGGCTGCTCCATCTGCTGAGTTGGCTCAGCTTTGACTTTATGATGCCTGCTGATTTTGCTGACTGTTCTTTCCATCAAAATTTATAGAAAAAACAGAAATTGATGCATGGCTTAATGTTTACAAAATTCTCTGGATGGCATTTGTCCACCATTCCTGTGTAGGGAGCTGATGCTTGAGGATGGCCTGCATTGTCTCTTCAGCTTCTGTATACTTGAAAAAGTTGGGAGCTACATCAAATAGATGATTCATTTCATTCATTATAAAAAGTAGATTTTCTATCTTACCATAGAAAATCTGTCCTGTGATAGGCCCTGTATCTTCTGAGGTGTTGGCCTTCTCATTTACCTGTGATGAGGCAAAAACATTCACTCTCTTGGCATATTCTTCATGGGTGAATAATCTCCCTCCATTGTTCAGCAAGCTAGGGAGTCCTTTACTTTCCAATACCCGAAACCTCTCAAAGAACCTGTTTACCTCAGTTTGCATATCCTGGGTTCTTCTGTCTAAGGTTTGCATCAGACTTCTAAGAGTAAGAACCCTCTTGATCATTTGGATAGTATCAGTTCTGTTTGCGATTCCCATGATGGTCAACTGAGAACTGGTCTTATGATTGAGCACATTGATCATTTTTGTTGCAATTTCAGGCATGTTCCCCAACAAGGCCCTTGATGTTCTGATTTCCCTCTGTGCTTTTGGAATGAGCTCCAGTTGCTCATGGATTGTCTCAATGTATGGCCACTGGTTATTGATGGACTTACCAATATTGGACCATATCATTGCTCTGATTTCGGCTATGATTTTATCTAGCTTTAGCTCTTTCTCAAGCTCCTTGATTTTGTCTTTAAGAGCTTTGATTTCTTTGGCCTTCTCCCCTACTTCTCTTTTTGTTTTGTCATGCATTTCATTCATCTTGGCCAGCTGCTCCTTAGTTTCATTCAGCTGCATCATTTGTGCTTCTAAAGCTTGTATTTCGCTTTTTAGCTTTTGCATGTCTAAGCTCTGATCTGTGCTGGTGGGTGCTGCTGAAGTAGATGTGGCTGGTTGTTCAACCTGCTGAGGTGGAGGTGCAGTAGTAGGAGCAGTCTCCTCAAGATTAATGACCTGTGGAGGGGGCTGAGATGTTTGCCCCTCTTGCGCTTGTGTTGATGATCCTTTCAGAGGTGCTTGTGTGGCCTCATATTGCCCCAATTTTTCTTGTGCCTTCAGAAGTTCTTTGTAAACAGAAATTAACAGAGCAGTGGAATCCTGCTCATACCTTTGTTTTGCCACTTCATCGGTCTGTGGATGGATAGTGGCTGGAAGTTTAACCTTCTTCCTTAGTGCAGCCATATCAGCATCTCTGATTTTTAAGATCTCTTGTATCCCTTTAATATCATTGGGATTGTGCCCAATCTCTATGATGATTTCTTCCAGGGTTTTGATCCTGTTGTCTTTGGCCTGAGAAGAGGCTCTCTCTAGCTCCAGCTGGGAAGCCGTAGCATTCAGACTGCTTGTTAACTTGTAGTTGTCCAAGGTCTTATCGGCCAATGAAGCATACACCATTTCCCCTGTTTGTTTATGCAACTCAATTTTGTCCATGGGGTGTATGTCTTTGGCAAGGACCTCTAAATTGGTCCTGAGATAATCAGCAGAAGACTGTGGCTTGAGTGCCGTAGGCATAAAATGACTCAATGTCAGTTTGCCCTCACCTACATCAAAAGCAGACATGAGTCTCTGCTGATTGGAAGGAGCCATGTTAAGTAGGTGATTGTATAATTGAACTTTGATTGGGTCACTCCTACTCTTAATGTCTATGAACTGCTGCTTTATGCTCACTCTTTCCTCTTTCTGCTGGCTGGAGGAGGTGACTTCCCCTCCCATTGTCCTGTCTAGTTCCTGCTGGGAGGAACTTGCTGAAATTTCTTGACTTGGTGGGCCCATGCCCAATGCTTCTCGGATGGCTATATCCTCTTCTGGAAAATCGTTGAGTCTTTGCCTTTTCTCTCCTTGATTGATAGAGGATGTCAAGGGAGTTTCTCTTTCCCTTTTCCTAAAGAGAAATGTGTCCTCCTTTTGAGGGGTTTGGAGGACCGAGGCATCAAATGTAGAGTCTTGCCTTGTAGGCATGACTTGTTCAGTGGTCTGAGGAGTATCCACTGTTTCCTTTTGCTGGGCAGGCGGCTCCTGCCCTTGTTTTTCTTGCTGCTGTTCCTCTTGCTGTCCTATGTCTTCCTGCTGCCCTTGCTGTAGTCCTTCTACTTGTTCTTGTGTTTGTTGACTTTGATTTTGCTGTTGTTCCTGCTGTTGCTCTTGCTCTGCCTCCATTTCCTTTTCCTTTCCTTTTTCTGATACTTTTCCAGCAACTTTTGTAGTTTGCTGTGGAGTAGTTGAAGAGGAGGCTGCTGCTCCAATTTGTGTGCTTGGCAGTGAGGGGACCTGTGCATAAAACTCAAGGTCAGCCATCTTCTTTTGATTGTTCAGAGCTCTTTGATCAAGCTCTTTTTGAGTTATATCTTCTTCTAGAGTTCCCCTTTTCCACTTGCTTTGATTGGCATATTTTTCAATTTGGGGGAGGCTATGATGACCGTAAGCAGACAGTTTATATTTGAGTCTCCTCATTGTGATGAAGTTGTTGGGGTCATAGGGTTTCCATATAAAACTGTACTTCAAACCAAGTCCCACCAGTATTCTATCTGCCTCCTTCCACCCTTCATCCCTTTCATTGTAGACTAAATGGCCAAGTTGGCTCTTGATTTTCAGCTGTGCTTTCTTGCCTCTGCCTGAGAAGTGGAACATATCCACATAGCCAAACTGCCTGAAGTATTCTAAGGCAAATAGCCTCATGGGCACAAATTTGGGTAGTCTAAATGGGGGTAACTCACACCCATATATTCTGATGACGGTGTGGTGTTGGTAAAGATACCAGTCCCCAATACTGTATACTTTTGACAAATGTAGGCACCTTTTCATGTCCTCTGTCAGTCTAGGAGGAGGTGAACCAATCAGTAGAGTCAAGGCTGGATGGATGAAGAGATCAATAAACTCACAGTAGGTATATGGAGAGTAGCATGATACGTGGAAAACAGATGTCCAATATACTACTGATCTCAGATTGCCCTGTGCATCTACTCTCTTCTTTGGGAAGGAGAATTTATCATGCTGGAAGTAGATGAGCAGATGATATAGGTAGGAGGTGTACCTAAACACTCTTTCTCTTGGCAAATTCATCAACTGTTCATGCATTTTGTCTGATATGTATGTTGCATAATCATAGTGGATTGGTTTCCTTCCTGGGGAGAACATAAGCATCACTTGTATAACTGTTTCATCAATATGTTCTATTGAATCATATCCCAGGATGGGACTGATCATGTCAACCAGGTCTTGGCCCAATTGATTGAGGTAAACGCAGTTGATGGGAGGAATCTGCAAAGTGTCAGCCTTGATGAAGAGCTAGTTGACCTTAGTGATTTGGGCCTCTGTGGTTCTGGCTCCCTGTACTATTAAATCAGCTAGTGACAGAGGGACCAACTTATGCTCTGTCTGGAATTGCAACATCTCCCTGATGGCTTCAGGGGTAATGAGGAACAGGATTGAACCTTCAGCATCTAGCACTGCCCTCTGGGATGCATCATAGTGTTCAGCAACTATGTGCACAAGCTCAGGGAATTGATTAACCTGAGGAAGTTTGAATATTGGGAGGAATGACTCCCAAATTCCCAGGATGTCTGTCCCCCTCTCATGTTTGATCTTTATCTCGTTTAATATTTGCAGATGGAACCTGCTTCTGCTCATCATTTCCTCTGCTATCTTGTAGTCCAGGTCTGCCAATGCTCTGGTGTCAAATGTTCTATTAGGAACATTCAGGGGAGCCACATTGAGGGCTATGGGAGCTACAGGGGGGTCCATGATTTTCCTTTGCAAATTTTACTCTTACTCAGGGGCTGTGTTACTATGCAGAGTAACAACAGCAAAGCTTCTTTGTAGAGGGATGGAAATGCAAGTGGGAGGTAAATGCAGGGTGTGCAGCAGTTGAAATGCTGCTTTATGGTAATTAAGAGCGAAGCTTAGCTTTTTTTGGCACCTTTCAATGTTAAAAATTGGTTTCAAATGCGCCTGCCACGATTGCGCAGACAGGGCCTGGTTTCTTAGCAGAATGCCACTGGGAAAAGGCTCGGCTGGTGTTTTTCGAAGTGATAATTGGAACTTCAAGGCTTTGCTGAGGAATTCAGTGGTGAATTTCTGATTTTCGGCTTTCTTTAAGCTTTCTAAGGCGTTAAATAGATAATTGCAGGCGCACAGAGGATGAATGATGAGGAATACCTGGTAAAACAACGCGCAGAGGTCGTGACCGCAGGTTGAACTGGTGCGCTGGAGGTCTTCTGGTCAGTTTAGCAGGTTGGTAGACAATTTGGACGTTGTTTGCATGCAGAGCAGAATAACGATGAACACACAAAATGACCAAAAAACGCGAAATTTTGGGTGAAATAGACCTTTTTACGCTTTTGGCGCGAATATGTGCTGACGTTAGCATGACGTCATTGGTGGGGTCAAGGTCGGATGACGTCATGCTGACGTCATCGGGTGACGTGGCGCTGTCTGGTTGGTACACGGTGGCGGTGACATGGCAGGACAGGTGGACCAATGGCAGGGACAGGTAGGTCGACGGGGCAGCGTACCTAGGTGACGGGGCGCTGACGCGTTGCTGATGCGGTGATGACGTGGGTGGGCGGGATAAGGAAATCCGGAAACCAGCAGTGGTTTCATATCGCACCGCCTCCTGTACGGGGCGGTATCGGTCAGTAGTACCTCCGACGTATGGTGGTGAGGACACGTCGCAGTGGAATGACGTCCTCCAGATACGGACGTCGGGAGATATCTATCGGTCATCGGATGGGCTCCGACGTCACGATGATCGTTAGATCTACGGATTTTGATCGGACGGCGGACGCGAGGCAGATGTGACGGGAGGTTAGTACAGGTATCGGTCAGACGTCGGAAGGGGTCCAACGCGATCAGGGCCGTCGGATCTGTAGGCCTTTGATCTAATGGTCGTCGGGGAGGTGACATGTGTGGAATATACGGATGAGGGCGGAGGCAAATAAACCTGCTTTTGAGCGCTTTTCTAATGTATTTTGATAAAAACAATTATATGCGCCAACCTTGGCTAACAGGCGGAAAGTGGGTTTTATGCTCTTTTGGCTCTTTGAAGCGGGTAAGGTGGGGTTTAGGGCCCTTTTTTAAAGGTTTTATGTGCAAAAGGGGGTAGAGATAGAGGAACTGGCTTATGAGGAAAAGGGGTATCTGGCATAGGTTTATCAACATGACCTGATGTCATTTGATCCCTGACTTGTAACTTTATTGGCTATAATGCCAAGGGGGTGGGTATTTATAAGAGTTTGGGATTTATACACCTTGGTGTTAGTAATATTAGGGGAAGAGGCGATATGAGGATTTATACAATAGAATTAGTGTTAATATGAATGAAGGGAGCAAATGAAGGGGATCTCACTGAGTTTATATGAAAGTGATTTAGTTTTGAGAGTAGATCAAAATGAAAAGATTTTAGACAAGAAATGTGGCTTCTGAATGAACCAGAACCACCTAAAAACCATGATCTTTCTCCATAAATCTCAGCTAAAAGAAAGGGAATGTTAGTAATGAAATGAAGGGGGAGAGGGAGGTTAGTCATGCTCCCAGCTGTTAATCTCTTGCCTTGCTGCCCACCATCACCACCTTGCAATGATAGGGATACCTTTCTGCAACCCCAACTACCTACCCAGCTGCTTACCTAGCATTTTTTGTTTCTCCTTGGAGGGTGCACTTGGACTTGCAAACCCTTACTTGCCTTTTCTTTTCTTTGGCTTTTTCTTTATTCTTTTCTCTATTTACTTCTAACCTTATCTCTTCCAAGGTCCCAGATTGAGCTGTTGGAAACCTTTTCTTCTCTACCTAAACTACTTGTCTGCCAAGATTAGGCTGTTTGGACAGACTTCTTTCTCTATTCTATAACACAAAATTGAAACATGGCATGATCCAGGTTAAACTGTTGGATCATCCATCAAAATTTGTAATAGGGTCATCAACGTTTGAAACACTTTACACCCCTCCTTGCTCTTTAGGAAATATGGGATCTTTGTGAACTCAAAGCAGAGCATATTTGGACTTTCTCTTGCCAATCATGAAATATGAAACCTATTGGTATAGGTATCCAACAGAAGATTTGAAAGGGTTTTCCCCCTAGTGGAGTTTTTCCCTGGTCTTTGACCAATCTAGTGTCTCTTATGGTTGTGTTATTGTCCCTTTTATCATTTCATATATTCTTCTATCTGCAGTTATTGCTTATGATTGAAAACATTGTTAATGATTGGATGTATTGCTTAATGAAGTTTGAATTGGGTTGAATTAATTGAAACAACATAGAACAATCTGAAAAATTAACATGGTATTAAAGCTAAGGTGAAGGACAAGCCCAAAAGGAGACAAACATTGAAGCCATCTTCCTTGGAAAGTTGAAAGAGCTTATCTAGTCAAAGTCAATATGTCTTCCTCTACCTCCAAGTAGCTTGAAAAGTTGGGTGAGACATCAAACTTTGTTGCATAGAAAGTCAAGTTAGAGATCATAGTTGACACCAATGATGTGTTGGAATGCATTCATGGAATAATGCCCAAGCATCCATACAATGCTTCCACTTCCCTCAAAAAGAGGTACAAGAAAGGTGAGTCCAAAGCAAAGCAAATTATAGCTGATGGTTTACAATATAATTTACTTGCATATGTTATGAATTTAAGGAAGTCTAAAGACATGTATGATAAGATATCCAACATGTATGAAGTCAACAATCTAAATGAGATCATCACTTTGAAAGATCAACTCAAAGACACCAAGATAAAAAAGGAGAAGTTTTATAATCCTATATCATGAGGATATCTCGTCTTAGAGATCAATTGCAAAGAGTTGGGGAAAATGTGTCTGACAGGGAATTAGTGATTGTGACCCTTAGAGGTCTCCCTCCCATTTGGGAAACTTTCATTACTACAATAAGAAACAACAATTTCCTTTCATCATTTGATGAAATTTTTGGAAATATTACTCAAGAATAATCAAGGATGATAGCAAGAGGAAGAATTCAAAAGCATGAAGAGGGAGAGCCCATTGCATATATCACTCATGAAAACAAAAAAAAAAAAAAGGAAAAGGAGGTCCATCAAGGAAGCCTCCTTCTCAAAATGCAAAAGGAAGGAATGATAGATCATCATCTCATATTGAATGCTATAATTGTCACAAGAAGGTTCATTATGCTCGAGATTGTCCCAAGAAGAGAAACGGACCACGAAGCAACAACAAAAAATACAATAAACAAAGAAGGAAAGATGATTGAAGAAATAACCACAATAGAAAATATGAGAGAAGAAGAATAGATACCTCAAACAATCATGAAGAATATCATCCTCCTCAAAAGAAGTCAAGATTTCCCAGGTACGAAAGCAATGTTGTAAATAAATTTGAATACATTCTTATTTCTTCTCTTACTAGTTCTTCTCGTCCAATTCTTCGGATATTTGGTTGGTTGATAGTGGGGCCACTCATCATTTCTCTAATCTAGTAGAGAGGGAGACTAAGCTGAAGATTATTCTTGGAGACAACTTCACTCATCCCGTGAAATGTTTTGGTTCCTATTGTACCTATCAACAACCCCCCTTTTTATTAGTGTTAGTAATAACGTTAATAAATGGGGACCCTTCTAAAAAATCAAATCTTAGCATTTATTGTTGCCTTTTTGTTTTTAGAATAAAACAAGATGTCAAAGTGGAACTTGCTAAAACATGGAAATTTACCTTTTCATACTCCTAGCACATAAAACTTCACAAACTACGAGTTTCTTATAAAAAGCGCTACATGACCATAAGGCCTAAGAAAAACTTTATAAATGGAAAAGTCACGAACATTAAGGAAAACCTTAAAAAACCCGCTTTAAAAAAGGTTATTCTCGCATCGCAAAAGGTTATAGCGAACATCCCTTATAAAAGTTACCTCTTGAAAATGTGATCCACGAGAATGCGAGATCATGAAGCTTATAACCTCATCGCATCGCAAATTCCAATACCGCGGTGCTACTTTATGAAACAAAAGTAAATATTGCGAAATGCGATAACATCTCGCAAATCGCATATCGCAGCAGCGCATGTAACGATGGTTTTTAACGAAATACATTTTTTGTGATATAGCGATCTGCGATATTGCGAAGCAAATCGCAAAATCGCT
The DNA here is from genome assembly GCA_031772625.1 of Pinus tabuliformis. NCBI lineage: Eukaryota > Viridiplantae > Streptophyta > Pinopsida > Pinales > Pinaceae > Pinus > Pinus tabuliformis. The sequence goes on from CM062816.1 coordinate 281,154,109, forward strand.
TTTATCGCAATTTGAAGGGCTCAGGGTTCTAGGAGAGTACTTTCCAATGTTCGATGCAAAGTTATGAACATTAAAGTTTAGCATAACGGTCCATTAGTGGTCATTTATTAAAAACGATTAGGATCAGTGTAAAGGACCATTTGACGCAAGTTGATATCTTTTGATGTGATTCAGAATTAAAGACCTCCCGTCACCTTATTTTCATCTTTCTATTGATTATTCCTGCATTCAATATCATTTTTATCATATTTTTTCTCTCTGCTTGCAACTTTCAGGAAGAACACGCAGAGCGTAACACATGAAGAAATGGGAAAGAAAGGCAAGGCTCCCATGGCTGAGAAGTCAGAAATGACCCCATTATTCACAGACACTACCTGTAGTAGGGACACAGGGATATCTACCTGGGAAGCTATGTATCAGTTGTTAGAGGACGAACAACCGAGAATTATGGAAGTTACAGTTACAACAGATGGACGTGGCTCTTCTGAAGCATCCCTAACTAAACTTGCATGCTCATTTCTACACCGCATTGCGGCGAGGCCAAAAATACTCCCCTACACTGATATGGTGAAATGGATTATAGATCACGCAGACATATCTGATAGAGAGTTCAAAAAGAAAAGCCAGGAGGTCATGGGGTCATTTACTCCAAACAATTTGAGGCGTATGTACCACTTACCAGAACCCCAGGCCAGCTACAACAAGCAATTTGTAGAAAAGTTTGCCAAGGAGAATGAAGACTTGGCAAAATGCACAAAGCACTGGTCAAACAATGAGGAAATATTGAAGAAGGATAAAAAAGATATGTAACGCCATTGGCTCTCTCTGTTCTCCTTATTGTTTTTCCGCTGCAATGTTATGTAGACTGTTTGGGAAACCAGACATCAACAAGTTTTCATCAAAATGGTTACCTCTAGTGGATGAGGCTACCAATGCCACAATAATGGATTGGGCTCAAATCCTGTCGGATAATTTAGCCACTGCAATTTTAGGATACAAAACTAAAAGAAGCTTTTCTTCGAGGGTTTACCTTCCATTCTTTTTGAGCGCCTATGTTATGGATGTTATTTGTTTTGTTTCCGAATTTCCTATTATGGGATGGAGGTGGACGGTACAAAATCCACTTCCCATTCAGATTTATCACAAAGTATTGTGGGAATCCAATTTCATCCCACATTTCTTCAAAATTTGTCATGGAGTTATTTTCCCGATTTATAAAATGCAAAACCAAGATGCCTTAAGGTTTTCCCCAGAAGCTGAAGTGGATATTCTCTCCGTGGAAAGGTGGTTTGGGGAAGAATTGTTCACGTATATCAGAGTGTTTAGTACCATTGCTTCACCCCATATGCTACCTTTTTACATCCCCGACAAACTAATGGCTATGGAGATAACCTATCAGACCTGCGGTGTGGGGGGAATGAGCAAGGTACTGAAAGATTCCAAGAAGGCCATTTGGCCCCATTTTCCTATAATATGTGGAGCATTTGCATTGCATGACTTAGGTCATGCTTTCAAAGAAGTTGATAATGTATTATGTTTACAACTACCAAAGTTCCCAGGGAGGCAATATGATCCCTTTGGTGTTGTAAGTAATTTTACTACAATGGTTAAAATAAAAGTATTTTCCCATGAAGAAGATCCCTTTGATGATGTTTTTTTGTAGAAAAACACCTTCAGAGAGGTTCAGCATACAGCACGAATTGTTTTTGACCAAGAAAATCTCCAAAAGTTTGACAATTACAAAAAGCAGCGGTTATCAAAGGTCCCATTGGACCAATTGCTCATCGAACCAATAAGGGAGCCTACTCCCAGTGTTAGCATAAGTGAAGGTTCAAAAGAGAAGTCCAAAACAAGTTCTAAAAAAGAATCAGCTGAAAAGTCTGGTGATCAATCCAAGAGTGAACACAACAGAAGCGAGGAGTCAATAAAAGACACAACTCAATCTACAGAAAAGCCTGATCAACAGGCTTTGTCCCCAAAACAAGCTGAAACTCCCACTCCTCTTACAAAGCCAATAAAGCCACTTGTAATTGATCTAGAAGGGGAATGGGAAAATTTTAATAAGTTAATTAACACAGAAGAACAGAGCGTAGAGCCAATCCAAAAGAGACAACCACAGAAATGGTAATAGAAAGGGTTGTCAATACTCAGGAAACGAAGCACATTCTTGTTGCTCCCTCATCTGAAATTATACTAAGGATAGAGGAAATTCCTCCTCTAGATGTATTTTATAGCCCTCAACATAAGGCTATCATCAGAAGGCAAAGAAAGAAAAGAAAGCTGGATGTTGTGCTCGCTCCCGAGGATGAACCTCTGGATGTTCTTTGGAAAGACCCCACTATAGACCCATCAGAAAATCTAACTAGGCTCTCACAGATCGCAGGTGCGTACGCTTCGGCAACTATTGATAAGGCAGCAGAGGTTCAATTGCTACTTAAAGAAAAAGAGGATAGGATTTTTTTTTTGGAACAGCAGTTGTAGAAAGTCAACATCAATCAAGAAGCAGAAACACAGTTGGAAAAACTCCAGTAAGACTTCCAGCAAATGCAATTGGCACATCAAAGCAGTTTGGCTAATAAAGAAGAACAGATACAAGGTATGATAGAACTGCATAAAGACGATCCCAAAATTGGGGAGTTTATCACAGAAGCACTTGCTCTCAATTCCCAGCTCCTACAACAGAAAGAACTACTATGCCAGAAGATCTCGCAATGGAATTCCCATTGCGAAATGAGCGATAATATTACAAATCAATTCGTAGAATTATGACTTGAATATGATTCAATTTTTAAGAAGGTCTCAGACTTCTTGAACTGGTAGAGATCTGAAGAAGGAAAAAGAGCAGACATGCCCAGAATTGATGAATTGCACAAAGAGATTTTATTCGCGAAGTGGGATTCTCGGCTAAAGGAAGTAGAACAGGCAATGGAAGACACAGCGGCAGCAACAAACAGTGTCACTGAATGCATAAATGAAAATCTGCACAAGGCCAATTTGGTAACAGAGACCACTCCGGGCTTCCTTCCAAAGGCACAACAGCTTCAAATAGTGTGGAAACAAATAGCAGAGGAAAGGGCAAAGGTGATTAAACAAGTAAACAAGTTAAACTGGGAAACATACTGGTAGTACCTGGTAAAACCACATAGCCAATGGATCACCTTGAAGTGCCTCCTAACTTCTACCGAGAAGATAGTGCCAGCTCTTTCCAACTCCGTATTTGCAGGATAGTTAAAAGTTGAAGTCATCCAACCGACGCTCTTGAAACTGATGCTGGATATTTGTGATCTAAAGGATCAGATGCAAGATTTATCATAGATATAGTTTTGTTTTGTTTTAGTTTATTTTTGCTTAAAATGAGGCAGGTCATTTAAACCTCCTCATCTATTTTTGTAATATTTATTTTTAGATTTCATTGAGTAGTATTTAAAACCCTCTCATGCATTTAGAAAGAGGTCCTGAGTTTTATCAAAAACAATTCTTCAGAACGTGCATTGTGCCCCCCACTGAGGAGGTTTTGATAAAATGAATGGAACGAGATTTATTTTCTATATGAGTTTAATATCTGCTACTGAAATTCACTTTTGTACTCTTAGTGGATGTTAAGTGATTTGAAGATAGATCTATATTGCTACATCTCATGAGTAGAACTTATTACAAATGGTATTTTTATCTCCTAATACTTTTTTACTTATGTGTTAATCAATAAATCATTTTCAGTTATTTATATATGAAAGTTTGAATTTTTAGTTGTGATTATTGCACTTTTGTATGGTGATAACTTACTTTTTATGATGAATATGTGAATGACTCTTATGCGATATATTTATCATAATTGTTTCGGCTAACTTTTCATACGAAACAATCATTTTTAAATGGATTCTTTTCTCATGGTGATTGAATGATCTTCATTATCAATTTCTTTTAGAAATTATTTTAGATCGCATAAGTAAACGTTACTCCTGGGATAGTTTAAAGTTAGATGTTTTCTTTGATTATGATAGATTGCATATAATAGCTAGAAGATAGATTAGATTTAGAACAAGCATTCACCCCATAAAACCCCAAAAAGAAAAACATCATCCTGCTAGCACACAAATCATAAATAGATTGGGAAACTGGTCCCATCATCCCCAGTCGGAGCCACTATTCCAAATGGAAAAGGAGTTGCATTAAGGTCCGAACCGGGTGTTTATCCCCCTTGTTGGAGTCTCAATTTTCGAGCCTTCAACAGGTCCATCAAATTTCATCTAAATTCTGGGGAATCAGTTTTGTTGCATGATGTTATGTATGTGTTGGGATTAATGAAGAATTTGGTATCTATATCTGTATTGGAAGATAAAGAGATGAGGGTCACCTTCATCAAAGGAAAATTTTTGACTTAGTCTATTTGTTCACCTATGAGAGATGAATTCACATTAGGATCAAGATTTGAAGGACTCAATAGAGCCACTGGAAGGACACTTCTAGCATTGGTTCATAATACCAATCATTTGAGTGAGATGTGGCATCGAATGTTGGCTCATCTACATTATGATTCTCTTGCGAAATTGAAGAAATTGGTCTCGGGTATTCCTGACCAACCATAGAAATGCTTGCCTTTTGACATTGAGATCAATATCTAGCTGCAAAGGTGGAGGCATCAAGAGCAGAGGCAAATGTAGCAACCAAGGTGGGACTAGTTTACTTCGCATAACAAGCAGGGACCATTGTTTGACTGGTGCTACTTATATTGGTTGAAGCAAAGGGAGCATCCTTGCTAGTTGCAATTCATTATCCAGTTCGAGATGTGGTCAATCTAGTTTTTTACCTGGAACCTATCGAGATTGAATCACCATCATTATAGGATACACCATAGGTGAGAGAAGATTCATAGCCAATTTTGGGGTGTTCAAGCCCATCATGATGGAGTATGTCTAGGTTGTGCGAGTGGAAAGAAAACAAGGGGACCATTCCCCTCTAATGAGAAAAAGACAAATGACATCCTCCATCTCATTCATTCTGATATATGTGGTCCAATGCATGTGCATTCTATTGGTGGTCATATCTACTACATCACCTTCATTGATGACTTTTCAAGAAAGACATGGATATATTATTTGAAGCACAAGGATGAAGCCTTTGAACTATTCCTGGAATTCAAATCTTTTATTGAAAATCAAATAGGGAAGAAAATCAAAGTATTCAGGTTCGACAATGGTGGGGAATACATGTCAAATGAGTTCATAGCATTTTGCAAGAAAGAAGGGATCAATAAGGAAACAATTGTGCCATATACACCCGAACAACTTGGACTAGTAGAAAGGAAGAACAAGTCTATATTAGAAGTTGCCTATGCCATGATCCATGATCAAAAGGTGTCAAAGCTCCTTTGGGGAGAAGCCATGCATGTTGTTGTATACGTTCGAAACAAGGTACCTCATTAATCTTTGGAAAACAATACCCCCGAAAAAATGTTCACAAGTGTCAATCCCAACATTATCCATCTTCGTATATTTTGATTCCCCGTATATTTTCATGTTCTGAAGGACAAAAGGAACAAGTTGGAAGCTACAAGAAGAAAATGTACATTTCTTGGTTATTGTGAAAATTCTAAAGCATATAGAATATATATTCCTGGTTAAAGGAAGGTTGAAATTAGCAGGGATGTAACATTAGATGAAGATGTTTCTCTTGTAAAAGAAAGATACTTTCCTCCACCTCCTCCTTCCAAGAAGGAGAACGATGGCAGGGATATTCTAGATGGTCCTTCCATGCCCGAGTCTGAGATGATATTGTTGATGATCCCATGGAGCCTATGGATCCATTAGATCCTCCTCCATGTGATCCACCTTCTAGGAAGAGACCAATTTGGCTTTGTGAAACTCTATAGGATTCTGAGAGACATTCTTGTTCGAAGATCATTTAGAGAAAGGAAGAAACCATGCAGGTACCAGGGATATATGGCATCCATGAGCACCATGATTCAAGCCGAACCTTCCACATTTTAAGAAGTCATAAAGGGACAAGTTTGGAAGGATTCTATGGCTAAGGAATATGAATCGATCATGAAAAATGATGTATGGGATGTCGTGCAGAGACCGAAGGGAAAATCTATGGTTACTTAAAACTGGCTATTCAATAGCAAACATGGAGTTGACAGTAGCATTGAGAAATATAAGGCGAGTTTTGTGGCTCATGAATTCTCACAGAAAGAGGGATAAGACTACAATGATATATTCACACCTATGGCTCGATACACAACCATCCATTCGATAGTATCCCTTTCCATAAGTAAAGTATGGGCTCTTCATCATATGGATGTAAAGACCGCATTCCTTCATGGTATACTACAGGAAGAAGTGTATGTTGAGAAACCACAGGGATTTGAAGTGGAGGATCGAAGAACGCATGTTTGTAGCTTGAAGAAGGCATTTTATGATTTGAAGAAATCCCCCAAAGCTTGATACTCCCGCATAAACAGTTATTTGATGAAACTGGGATTCACAAGAAGCAATGTCGATCTCAATCTCTACTTCAAGGTAATCCAAGGTATGCCATAGATTTTGGTTTTGTATGTTGACGATTTATTATTAATAGGTAGTGAGCCTTTGATGATCAAGTGTAAGAGGGAGCTAGCCTTTGAATTTGATATGAAGGACCTTGGACTCATGCACTACTTCCTAGGCCTTGAGGTGCGGAAAAGACCTGGTAAGATTTTCCTTTCACAGGAAAATATGTTCTGAAGCTACTGGAAAGATTTGGAATGACAAAATGTAAATCCATAGTTACTCCGATGGAAATGAACTTCAAAAAGTTATGTGGAGAAGTTGCAGGACCTGATTTGGCGAATCCATCTGAGTATAGACAATTGATTGGGGCTCTAATTTTCCTTGTGAACATTGGTCCATACATATGTTATGTAGTGAACATGTTGATTCAATTCATGACCAAGCCTCTCCATGCACATTGGGTTGCTACCAAACATATATTGAGATATTTGCATGGGACGATCACACTTGGTCTGAGATATTCTGTTGGAGATGTTCGACTTCATGGATACACCGATGCTGACTGGGTAGGAAATGTTATCAACAGAAAGAGTACATCTGGATGTTGTTTTAGTCTTGGATCTGCCATGATATACTGGATGAGTAGGAAACAAAAGACTATAGCATTGAGTACTGTCGAGGTAGAGTATATTGCCGCTAGCATGGCTAACTATGAAGCAGTTTGGTTGAGAAATCTCTTTGTAGGTCTATTTGAGTAGGTCCTAGACACAACAGTGATATATTGTGACAACAAGAGTGGGATCCGTATAGTAGAGAATCTCATGTTTCATGACATGTCCAAGCACATAGAGATTCGATATCACTTCATTCTAGACATGGTGCAGAGAGGAGCTATTAGACTCCATCACATATCGACAGATGCTCAGATTGCAGATATTCTCACCAAAGCTTTACCAAGAGTGTACTTGGGGTGTACAACCCAAGTCTATTATGATGCAGGTGTTCTACCACATGACTACTTAGATTCGTCAATGGAAAGATCAGCAGGCAATAAGATTGGGTTGAGATTTTTTCCCCTTTATGATTTCACATTGAGAATGAGCTCCCCGATGTGATTCTAGGGCTGAGATGTGCTCCCCTGTGTGTGTGTTTGATATCCAATTACTCGATATGATGTTGAGATATATGACTCCCCCATGAGATAGAGGGTGAAATTTAACGCTCCCCTATTCTTCTTCTTTTAGATTTGAGAATATTTCAATGGATAGAGTTGAGCAGAGATGGTCATGACATGATGACATCATGACAAGATTATGTGATGATCAACGGACAAATATTGGTAGGTGGAATTCTTCCTAGTTGAGAGGGAGTGTTAATTTATGCAACTAGGGTCGAATTCCACCCTAAAAAATTCAGATGGCGGATATGATGATTGCATTGAATTCCTCTTTTTGAGAGGACCAAAATCGACATAAAGATCACCTCATTTGGACAAGCAAAAGTTGGTTTTTGAATTTATGAACCCACTCATGTATATTGGATTAGGTCGGCCCTATACACATGTACAATTGGACAGGTTGGCCTCACCATCAAATGGACCCTCATGGAAGCCTATAAATAGAAGAGACCTCAATTTCATTTTAATATCATCATCAAGCATCTTCTTCTCTACTCATTTGCTTATTTGTCTCGCTTATGTTCGTCAAAATAATTTTTCTCAGGGTCCGAAGTTTCTGGTATGAGGCTCGCACGTTTCTAGGGTTTCTATTTTCCATTTACATGCATGGCTCTAGAAATATTCAACTATAGTCGCTCGCTCACCATGTTTTTGAGTGCGACTCGGAAGGCACAGTCACTTGCATTTCTCCCTAAAGGGTGTGACTGGGGCCCGAGATCAGATCTGGGTAGATCCAACCATAGTCGCACACATGCAGTGGCTAAGGGAGCGACTAGGGCATCATAATCGCTTTCATATCATATTGTGAGGAGTGACCAAGTGTTTGAATATTTTCTACTCCACAGTCGTACAATAATAGTGAAAGTTGCTCCCTCACAATGCCTTAGAGAGCGACCAGGAGGTCACAGTTGCTTGCAGAATTTCTTGATGAGTGTGACCAGGGTTGTGAGCTAGGGTTTTATAGTTGACCATAGTTATCTGAAGGCTGAAAGGTTTCTCTCTATTGTACAATAATTCTAGAAGTATGCCTTTGATTTGTATTGGGTAAATATTTGTTGAAATATTATGTATTGGGCTCATTGCACTCTCTATTGAAACATTTTATGACAATCTAATAAGAAGAAGATTTGAAATGGTTTTCCCCTTAGTGGGTTTTTTCCTTGGTCATTGACCAATTTAGTGTCTCTTATGGTTGTGTTATTTTCCCCTTTATCATTGCATATATTGTTCTATCTCTAGTTACTGCTTATTATTAGAAACATTGTTAATGATTGGATGTATTGCTTAATGAATATTTGAATTGGGATGAAGTAATTGAAACAACATTGAACAATCTAAAAAATTAACATGTTGGATGGCAGTAACCTTAGTTGTCATTCCTAGGATCAAAACACCCGATACAGGGTGGGTGATATGGGAAGTAGCCATCCCTCTTACCCTACCTTTCACTCAGCAACTCTTCTTGCAGATATCAGGTCCCGCAAGTAAGAAGTTGTTTGGAAGGCCATAAAAAACATAGTACTAGTATTTGTTTGAGATGTAGTTAACCTTTAGGTTAAGAGTCTATTTTCTCTTTATAGTTAACCTTTTTTCCTGAATTACAGTAGCAGTTCATTGTAGTTATCTTGCACTTTATACTATTGCATGTAGTGTTTGCTTTCTCTCTGTTGTTCTTTTTCTTCATACTTTTACTCTAGCCTTTTTATGTTCTCTTTGTCCTAACATCATTATGCCTCATAAGAATTTGTCGCAATTCCTCCGTGGTCTTCACCCTCAGTTCCCGTTATGATGTCCATTAAAGCCTGCTAGATGAGTCAGGGTCCCTCTCCCTAGCCTATCTTTTAACTCTAGTCTCTCTAATTCATCCAGTTCATCCTCTGCTTCTAAGTCCTCTCAGCCTCGAACCCCTACCATGTCTAGTGTCAATGTTGTCGGTAATGTCGATCCCAATATAGGCACCAATAGCGTAGGAAATGGAAACAGTGATGCTAGTAATACTCAGGGTTCCCCCTGGAGGTAACATTAGAAACTCACAAGAAATGGCTATCAGTCAACCGTTGCTTGTAGAAATTTTGAATAATTTAACACATATTCACAGAGATTATCCTGATCATACAATTATAAGTGGAACATGTATAATACATAATCTCCTCTACGTTGATCATCAATTTACAGAAGTAGAAACATTCACAGGCACACATAGAAGCATCAATCAAACTCATTAACACGGTATGTATCCTGGGGAAAGCATCTCGCTAAAAACCCCACACTATCTGTATATTATATTGATTGAATCATGTAACATTACAAAGTACAATGCTTATCACAAGAAATCCAGTACCAGCTCCACCTGTTACACATAATACAGCTCAGATCTGATCTCCAAATCTATTCCACTGCTTGCCTGCCTCTCCAGCTCAATACCTGCTCAAGAACTGATGAGAATGGCTTACCAAACTCTTATTTGACCTGCAAATAATCACTCACACTCTGTTGGACGTGAGCACAAGCTACAATTCTTGATATTGGCCAATTCATTGGCATACTCAATCCCTCTGATTGTGCAAATCATCATGCACAACTATAGTCACAACTGATAGCAATCTGATCCTCTAACACCTGTCCCTGCTGAACTGAACATGCACTATCATGCAACTGAGTTAACTGATGTATTCTATAGTTGCATTATGAGTTAATAACTTGTGAATTAATTAATAACTAATTCACCCAACTTATCTCTAGTCTATTGATCAGTTAGACTATATACAACTAGTTTAACAAAGCTAAACTGAACACAACTCCATCAACTGCACCTCCATTCCACTAAAATCAACTCACTTGAGTTCTAACTGAAGTCCTGCATGCAAATATTAGTCATCCCATAGGTAACCACGTATTTCCCTCTGGGATCTGCATGTACCGCATCCGTAGCTCATCCTGAAGTGCTCCAAGAGAATAAGATCAAGTTTATAGTCCAAATATTATTATGAGACAATAATATTTGACTTTTCTATTTTTGACAGCCAGTCTAAAAATAGACTTTGATCACTCACACTGTGATCACTCACACTGTGGTCACCCACACTGTGATCACTCATACTGTGATCAAAAATAGAACTTGTGCCATAATTTGCCTGCGGGCCCACTTAGTGAAGGCGACTCCTTTCCACTAAGCTCCATCATCTTGTTGCATTCTCAACAAGCATTTCTTGTTGCACACTTTTCAACATTGCTTCCCTATATGGTCAGTTTGAACCAGCTTATTAATGACCCTCTTCACCATCATCCGAATTGGCCACCTATGCCAACCAAGCTCCCATCTGATATTCCCAGATTTGAAGGGAACTATGGAGAACATCCCAATAACACCCACCAATCACTTTACACTGAGACATAATGGTTGTCCAAGTAGGGAGCCTAAAATCCTCCATTATCCAATGATCAAAACTTATGCTTGAGACAAAAACCCTTTAGAGAGGGGAAGGAATAGGCTGAGGATATTGGTGGTTCTCCTTGGAGTTTTCCACTTCATGGTTAGAAATCCAGGTCCAAAAATGACAACGAAAAGTTGAGATTCTCTTGCCCTTGTTGGACGAAGGTAACCTTAATTTCCATTCCTAGGATAGAAACACCTTAAAGGGGTGGTTGAGGGAAGAAACCATCTCTCTTACCCTACCTTTCACTTGGAAGCTTTTCTTGCAAATACCAAGTCCCACAAGTAAAAATTTGGTTTGAAAGGCCATCAAAAACATGGTACTAGGATTTGTTTGAGGTGTAGTTAACCTTTTGGCTAGGAGTCATTTTTATCTTTATAGTTAACCTTTTTGCTTGAATTATAGTAGCAGTGCATTATAGTTAGCTTTCACTTTGCACCACAACACATGGTGTTTTATTTCTCTTTGTTCTTTTGCTTCATACTTTTCCCCTATCCTTTTAGAATTTTCTTTGTCTTGACAACATTGTGCTTCCTAAGAGTTTGTTGCAGAGACTTTGTGGTCTTCACTCTCAGTTCCCATGTTGGGAAAAATACTGGGGTGGGGGGTGGTGGCGTGAATCAATATTTTAAACTCAAACTTCCAATTTTGATATTCTGAAAAATATACGCAATTGTTAAGCAAAACTGCATATGTATGCTACTTTAGAGAAGAAAACCCACGTATATATTGTTTATTGATTTTTATGTATTTCATCATATGATTATTCTTAATCAGTGCATCAGTAGATTAATTACTTTTTAGTATGCAATAAATAACATAAAGAAATCACACCAAACACACATAGAACACTGGGATTTTTAGGTGGAAACCCAATGTGGGAGAAAACCACCTGTTGTCTCTGCCTTCTTTCTTATTATATAAAGAAAAATATCACTTTGTACTAATGTAGTATCTTGTCAGTATGCAGGAACCTACCTGCAAAAAGATACAATCTTTTATCATTCTCCAACACCTACTGGAAGGAAGCTCCAACCCCCTAATCTCATTTACCAGCTCCTACTAAAAGGGAGCTCCTACCCCCTTTCTAAAAGATACAACCCTCAGCTTCTTGTGGACCACTTTTCAAAATATTTCAAAATGGATCCACCTATCAAACAATCATCATAGAACTTCTAGGCCACCTTTCATAAAAATTTCAAACTGGACCCATATCAATCATAAACCCAAACTAACTGAAGCATTGAATCTGAGATAATGTATCACTACAAAGCAACTAAAATTTTGAAGCATCAAATCACTGAATGCAGAAACCAACCAGAAATAACAAATACCAAATTTTGTATGTGACTATACTGAATAAGGCTTATGTATATATGATTTTCCCCTGTATAAGACCTGCATATAGATCTCAAAATACTGAATATTGAATCATATATAGATCATTTATCAGTCACAGATCACTTGAACCAATCATAGATTACTAAATCAAATATAGATCACCATACTGTAGCATCATCACTAATCAACATTCATAACCAACTCAACCCAACCAATATTGTCAAACATAGATTATCATGAGAGAGACACCATCAATAGATGGTAGCAAACTGAAAAGAAATGATCAAATATCATCAATGAGTCATACTGCAAAACCCTGGAATATATACGCGACTTCCCTGAAGTTGATTCATGTATGTGTGTGCTTATAATTCACAACACCTGCATACAAATCTACACAAATTATTTTGCAGGAAATATATGCAACCCTATAGAGATGTATCCGCGTATGTGACTATTCCCAAACACACCTACGTACAGATCTGTAAAACTTTCATTGCAAGTACAATTTCACTTTCTGAAACCTTTACTGTCAATACTACAAACTTCTGAATAAATCATTTAGATCATAGTATCACAGTTTCATCAATATTAGCTACTTATTTTAACAAGTAAATCTTTTAAGCATATATGTCAAAAAAATTCAGATCTGAGGCTTCTCCTTTCTTGCTGGTGCACACCTGTTTCAAATCAAATCATTCATAGACAACCCAATACTTGCACACCCAACACCTTGATCTCCATCTCTTTATATAGTATTTTCCTTAGCCAATACCTTAGGTAAATACCTTGGTTATGTCATAAGTATTCTTTAACAGGATCAAATAACCATTGATGCACCCATTACTATGGGCCAATACCATGGTAAAGACCCTTGGTATTCAAATTACCATGGTGCAAATTATGCATGTGATTTTGCTTCTCAATACCTGCATATGTATGTGACCTTGCTTCATAGGACCCGCGTATACTTTCTCAAACTTTGTCTTTACCATCCATTTGTCATTGAATTTTCCTTTCTTTGTCCATACTAGTTATGGTATCTATATCACTCAGTATAAACATTTTGTTATCATAATGTTGACATATTTATCAAGTAGGTTGCCATTAAGGACAACACATTATCCATAATGCCAACATCCATTGACACTTGCTAGATGAGTCAAGGTCCCTCTACCTAGTCCATGTTTGAACTCTAGCCTTTCTAATTTATCCAGTTCATCCTTTGATTCTGAGTCCTCTCAGCCTCAAGCTACTACCATGTTTGGTGTCAATGCTAGTAGTAATGTCAGTGCCAACAAAGGGACCAATAGGAAAGGAAATGTCAGCGGTAACACTGGTAATACTTAGGGTCACCCCTGGACGTAACATTGTAACCTCACAAAGAATGGCTATCAATCAACCATCACCTCCCTATATGTTCGGTTTGAGTCTTTCTTATTTGAACTAGCTTATTAATGATCCTCTTCACCATGATTTTAATTGGCCCCCTATGCCAACCAAGATTCCATCTGATATTCCCAAATTTGAAGGGAACTTTGGAGAGGATCCCACTAACCATGTTCATTCATTTCACATGTGGTGCTCTTCTAACTCTATTACGTAGAATTCCGTATGTATACACCTTTTTCAATGTGTCCTTAGTGACACTGCTATGAAATGGTATGCAGTCTATCCCCATGCATCTCATTCGATATTTGTGACCCTTGCCAATGCTTTCTTATCTTACTTCCAGTTACCTATCTATTACAATACCAGTACTAAAATTTTAACCTCATTCCATAAAAATTCTACCACCAGCCTTTCCAATCATGTCCAAGAATGGCATAGAAGGCGAAGGTTATGTAAAGCTCCAAAATTCGAATACAACGTTTAGCTGGATTAGTTCTTGCAATCCCTTCTCACTCCTATTGGTAAAGATGTCTTGTCTCATTTCCATCAAATAGAAGAAGGCATTCAAATGAATTTAAAGTTTGATATGATCTATGCCCAATCAGGTTACATCTATACCGTCTTTCTTGACCTTCCTAGGCCTAGTTCTTCTTCTACACTGAGGGCATCTCGTTCCGCTAATGATGTCATTGGGTCAGAATCTTACCCTCAACCTTCCCCATATCTACAAGGATCCCTTGGTTATGGCCAAGTACACTTATCATCCCCTTGATCCATTGCAAATTAACTCCTATCAAGGCATGAGTACATCTTATGCAATTGCCCATCCACATAAATCAATCTTAAGGCCAGTTGTTACTCAGCCTAATTATCAAAATATTACCGTGAATCCATATTATCCTTATGTGCTACCTAGTGCTCCAGTTCCAATGGCACCATCACCCCAACCTCCCATGCCTCAGCCCCCTCTGTTGTAAAAACCACCACCTCGAAAAGGGAAGGTATATGCATATAAAAATATTGCCCCTCCCCCTAACCCCATGAGGAAGAATAAATGGAAATGTAACCCAAATTACCCATCTCAGGGAAACCAAGGTAACTAAGATCATAAACCTAATACAATTAAGGGTGACCAATCTAATATTTCCACCTAGAAACATGGTGGAGAGCCCAACCAAAACAATGACCTTTGAAAGGACAAACCTTGTGCATATTGCGGTACCTATGGACATTAAACTCATGTCCCCTCCTCCCTCATATGCACAAACAATGGGAAAATCAAGAAGTTTCCTATGCCTCCACCTACACCTCCCTCTACATAATCAACCTTTCCCTCACCAAGGATATGTGGCCAACCAAGATGGCCAGAATCCTCCAATTCCTCATCAACCAGGGAACTAGTCTTACCAAATTCTTATGACGAACTCTAAAGAAGTTAACCTCCAAACTCAGTTGCACCAATGTGATTCACCTACTAAGAAATCATCCACAAATGTGCAACTGAATGTAACTGCAAATCCTCTTTCGTCACCCAATGATACCTTACGAATCCCTCCACCTAAGGTATAGGTTCCATCAAAGGTTGCAAAAATTTGTGAGCCACCCACACTTATAGTATAGTAGATGACTTAGTGCAGTCTCTTACTGCTCAATGCTAGAAGTTCTCCAGACATTCCCATCTCAAATAAAATCTCTACTATCTACTTTAGGCATTTTGGACCCTTCAAATGATTGCATGATCTTCTTTGAATTTCACAAATTGGATCATCCTCGTCTTCCTCTCTTCATTGCCTTCCAGATACCAATCTCTATTAAAAATTTCATTGTCCAATGGTGTATCATCAAAGAAGGCACATCACATGTGTGATGTCCGCTAATGTCTGGAAGCAACTTGGTTCCCCTAACCTTTCACCATCAACTATCGCTTTTCGTGCATATGATGGTTTCCCCTCACAACTTATCACTCTCTACCAAAATTGTCCCATCATCGTTGCCAGCAAGTAGGTCACGATTGATGTTGAAGTCATCAATGCACCTCTCAATTACAACCTCTTTCTCGATCATAGTTTTGTGTATGCTATGAAAGTAATCACATATTACGTCTTTCATACCATGAGCTTCCTTTATAAAGAGATGATAGTCACCATCGATTAATTGACTTATTAGGATCCTCAATCTAAGGCATCCCCTCAAAATGTCATTTCTTCGATGGCAAGTAACAATTCCATGCCTTCTTTGAACAAAATCTCTCTAGTGGTCTATAGAGATTCCTCATTTCTTGGGGCTTATTATGGTCCACCTCTTCCCTCTTAACCTAGCTCGTCCAATTCTTGTAGGCTTCAAGCGTCACAAATCGTTCAATAGTCCGGTATGTCTTCCTAGCAACTAGCTCAATAGCAAACTGTTTCTCCCAAATCAACTGGTGTCTCCAGAGGAGTTCCTCTTGAACACCCATCCGTTTGGCCAAATCCGTTTCTTATTCCCACCACCAGGAAAATTCACTGCCCATATGATAGCTATGTTGATTCTACCTCACTTTACTTTGGGGATCATAGTTTGGTATATTGATCCTCCTACAAACATCCCTCCCAAATCAAATCAAACCTTACGTGGCTTTGACACCAATATAACTGGTTCCCACTGCCCCTACTACTACGTCAGTTCCACAAAACCCTCAATGGGAATCCACCCCTATTGCAAAAGCAACTGGTGAGGGGGCGAAATACCGAGAAAAGGGGGGCTAGGATAAGGCAACCCATGTGACAGCCACTCCATCTCCAACACCTAATCCTACTCCATGCGCTTTGTGCGATCTTCATGGTCATGCCACCAACAATTGCCCTAATCCTTCACATCTAAAGAGCATGATTTCTAAGGATGAAATTCATCCAGATCCAAATGTCCCTGAGGTGCACATCCCCTTACCTAAATTGTCCAAGAAGAACACGTATTTACGTACAAATCACCCAAGTGCTTTGTGCGATATGTACATACATTATGTAGAAATTTTGAATAATATGACACATATTCACAGAGATTATCCTGATCATACAATTATAAGCAGAACATGTATAATACATAACCTCCTCTACGTTGATCATCAATTTACAGAAGCAGAAACATTCACAGGCGTACATAGAAGCATCAATCACACATATCAACACAGTATTTTCCCGGGGAAAGAATCTCGCTAAAAACCCCAACTATCTGTATATTATATTGATTGAATCATGTAACATTACAAAGTACAATGCTTATCACAAGCAATCCAGTACCAGCTCCACCTATTACACACAATACAACTCAAATCTGATCTCCAAATCTTCCCCGCTGCTTGCCTGCCTCCACTGCTCAATACCTGCTCAAGAATTGATGAGAATGGCTTACCAAACTCGTATTTGACCTACAAATAATCACTCACACTCTGTTGGACGTGAGCACAGGCTACAATTCTTGATATTGGCCAATTCATTGGTATACTCAATCCCTCTGATTGTGCAAATCATCATGCACAACTATAGTCACAACTGATAGCAATCTGATCCTCTAACACTTGTCCCTGCTGAACTGAACATGCACTGACATGAAACTAAGTTAACTGATGTATTCTATAGTTGCATTATGATTTAATAACTTGTGAATTAATTACTAACTAATTCACCCAACTCATCTCTAGTCTATTGATCAATTAGACTAAATACAACTAGTTTAACAAAGCTAAACTGAACACAACTCCATCAAATCCACAATCAACTCCACCAAACTCAACTGATTGAGTTCTAACTGAATTCATGCATGCAACAACTCAACTAACTCATAAGAAAAGCATGCTTCCTTCCGACAGCTGCATGGGCCACATTTGTAGCTCAAACTGAAGTTCTCCAAGAGAATAAGATCAAGTTTATAGTCCAAATATTATTATGAGACAATAATATTTGACATTTCTATTTTTGACAGCCAGTCTAAAAATAGACTTTGATCACTCACACTATGATCACTCACACTGTGGTCACCCACACTGTGGTCACCCACACTGTGGTCACCCACACTGTGATCACCCACACTGTGATCATCCACACTGTGATCATCCCTGCTGGGATCAAAAACAGAACTTGCGCCATAATTTGCCTGTGGGCCCACTTAGTGAAGGCGACTCCTTTCCACTAATCTCCATCATCTTGTTGCATTCTCAACAAGCATTTCTTGTTGCACACTTTTCAACACTCCCTCTCAACAAGAAAGGCTTCCTCTCAAACCCGATCCTGTATCTCTGGAATGTTCTCCATGCAACACATCTGGTCGGTCCACTTGCTCTGTCATCAAAGTCTCTGACTATTATTGCCTCCTGCATCTCTGTGCTCTTCAGTATCTGACTTCTCTAGCCTCTGTCACTTTGATCTTTGACTGCATCCGTGCTGCTGCTGGTTCTATCTCCCAGCATTGCATCCGCACTGCACCTCCCAACTGACCTCCCTGTTGGGCTAGAAACACCCTCTGATGCTGAAGCTTTACCTGCTGCTAACAAGTTCTCCCTCTCTGACATCTGCGCTACTGCAACATCTCCATGCATCTTGCACCTTTGCACACCTCTCCATGCCACCTAGCATTGTGCAAAACACTTGTGCCTCTCGCATTACTGCAGCCTTCTAGCTATGCGCTGTCCTGAGATTCCCTGCACTGTCGCTCTCTCTGCCGCTCCATCCACATCTATCTCTACCCAATCAGTTAGTTCTTGCAACTACACATCTGGGGCTCCCGTAGCAAGGTCTCATCCAAGAGGTTGGGTACCTCAAGGATCCTGCCCCTCCTCCTTGGGACAATCAATCCACATCACCCCACCTCCTACCTAGAGGTATGGCTGCATGCGATCCCTCAGCCCACCTGGCTCAAAGTTTCCCCCTACTGGAGGTCTCTGGATGAGTAGATTTCTCTACTCAATCTCCTCTCAGCTTCCCTTGTTGTGGCCCCTCCACAACCTCCTGAAGCTGCTGCACCAATCGTGGCTCCTCCACAATCGTTGAGACTTCTTCTGGCTCTTCATGTTGAGAGGTAAAATTCGCTCCCTCTCAACCACCAAGTCTCCATCAGTTGCCTCGCTACTCAAGGCTTTGCATGCATCTTGAACCTCAAGAGCATACAGGTTCCTGACCCGTGAACCAATCTCATGACAATGAAAGCATCTCACCTTCGACTTGTCAACCTTCTTCCCATCACTGGAAGAACAAGATTCGGAAAGAGAAACCTTCTTCTTTCCCTTCTTCGCCTTACTCGCTAAGGCACAGTTCTCCTCATCCTGCATGGATGAAGAACTGTCTCTGGTGCTCCGTCTAATCTCCTCCTGCACAAGATCCGACCAAAGTCTCTCCCATCCTGGAAGTTTCTCCCCTCCATTCACCGATTCCTGTAGCTATGCCAACTCTTAGGAAGGTCAAGGAGTGCTAGATCACCATCCTCATCCGGCAGTCACCCCCACACTTCCCAGCTCATCCCGGCATTAGGTGAACTTCGTGAGATACTGGGGCATACTGTCTCCATTCTCACACTGAATGTTTCTGAGTTTTATCTCTTGCTTTGGAATTAAATTCGAATTCCACCAGCTCAAAACTCAACCGCTTCTAATCTAGAATTCGTGAGAACAAAGTATTTCTTGTACAGAGATTAACTGTCTGGGCATTCACCGGATATCTCACCTTCCAAAGGAAGGATGAATCTAGAGGCTACCTGGCCCGATTACAGACTCTGCCTGAACAAATAAAATGTAAACACTTTCTAAATAATAGATCTGATGATCAATCCTCGCTTGATATCCTGTAAAAATCTCTTCTACAAATCAAGCAGCTCTGATACCATGTAGAAATTTTGAATAATATGACACATATTCACAGAGATTATCCTGATCATACAATTATAAGCGGAACATGTATAATACATGACCTCCTCTACGTTGATCATCAATTTACAAAAGCAGAAACATTCACAGGCGTACATAGAAGCATCAATCACACATATCAACACAGTATTTTCCCGGGGAAAGCATCTCGCTAAAAGCCCCAACTATCTGTATATTATAGTGATTGAATCATGTAACAATACAAAGTACAATGCTTATCACAATCAATCCAGTACCAGCTCCACCTGTTACACATAATACAGTTCAGATCTAATCTCCAAATCTCCCCCACTGCTTGCCTGCCTCCACTGCTCAATACCTGCTCAAGAATTGATGAGAATGGCTTACCAAACTCGTATTTGACCTGCAAATAATCACTCACACTCTGTTGGACGTGAGCACAGGCTACAATTCTTGATATTGGCCAATTCATTGGCATACTCAATCCCTCTGATTGTGCAAATCATCATGCACAACTATAGTCACAACTGATAGCAATCTGATCCTCTAACACCTGTCCCTGCTGAACTGAACATGCACTATCATGCAACTGAGTTAACTGATGTATTCTATAGTTGCATTATGAGTTAATAACTTGTGAATTAATTAATAACTAATTCACCCAAATCATCTCTAGTCTATTGATCAGTTAGACTAAATACAACTAGTTTAACAAAGCTAAACTGAACACAACTCCATCAACTCCACAATCAACTCCACCAAACTCAACTGATTGAGTTCTAACTAAAGTCATGCATGCAACAACTCAACTGACTCATAAGAAAAGCGTACTTCCTTCTGACATCTGCATGGGCCACATCTGTAGCTCAAACTGAAGTGCTCCAAGAGAATAAGATCAAGTTTATAGTCCAAATATTATTATGAGACAATAATATTTGACTTTTCTATTTTTGACAGCCAGTCTAAAAATAGACTTTGATCACTCACACTGTGATCACTCACACTGTGATCACTCAAACTGTGATCACTCACACTGTGATCACTCACACTGTGGTCACCCACACTGTGATCATCCACACTGTGATCACCCACACTGTGATCATCCACACTGTGATCATCCCTATTGGGATCAAAAATAGAACTTGCGGCATAATTTGCCTGTGGGCCCACTTAGTGAAGGTGACTCCTTTCCACTAAGCTCCATCATCTTGTTGCATTCTCAACAAGCATTTCTTGTTGCACACTTTTCAACACATTATTCCCATCGTTTTCCTCACCTCCATTATTTTTGCAATGCCCTTACCATTCATCACCAGATGGATGCCACTCGTAGTGACCCTGCAACCCCTCTATCCACAACCCTTAGAACCATTACTCAACCCACTATCATGATTTCTCCTTCTGATTTGGAAATGACCAACAATTTCGTACCCCCATTCTTTACATGTCATCATCCATGGGATCGACTTCTTCAAACTCCTTGGGAGTTTCTAAGTGTGTTTCAATAGATCCATATTTTGAAGTTACTTCGTGTTCAACGTCAGTGGACTTTATATCCACTTGTCATCAATCTCCTCAAAGATGTTGCATATGTGAACCTTATCTCCCATGGTGATGCTTCAGGTGCTTCATCATCAAGTGGTATACCTGACTCTCGTCCTCCCATATTCAATTCTGATGAGGATATTATGGAAGTAATGACCACACCCGATTACCCACGGGATGATATGCATCATGATTCATATTTTTTCCCATGGAAATCTCATGACCAATATGTTGTGGAGTCGAAAGACTACTCACGATAAAATAGATTGGTTTAAGAACCCCATTCCTATTCCAGATGACTTCAAAGAAGGTAGCATGGATAACATTTCACCTACCATTACATTTCAAATAAACCAAGATTTGAAGAAAACATCACGCTGTGGGGACATTGTACCCTTTTATAAGTTGGTGTTTATACTAAGTTGTTGAAATAATTCAGTGATGTTTTTTCCTAGTCTTACTCTAAGATGCTCGAACTTGATCCATACATTTGTTGATTTTGGGTAGCATCGGATGTGCTCTGGCCATGAAAATTGGTGGAGAGTCTAAAGCACATGAGATCACTAAGACCCAAAAATGGTTTGGGAAAATTCTAACCGGTTTGGGAGATATTAAAATAATTAATATTTTTAATGGAGTTCCTAAGTCTAAACTTGGGAAAAATAAAATATTAATGGGAATTAATATAAAACGGGTCCAAAATTCATGGATCAAGCCAAATCTAATCTTATCCGTTGATTAGAGATTTAATCTCCATCGTTGATGGACCAACGAGAAAAGTATAAGATGAGGCTTGAGGGTCAATTGGAGAATACACCGAGAGAGATCAAGAACTCGATTTTCTAGGGCAGGGTTTGTTGAGGAAATTGAGTGAAGTGATCTGAGTTGTAGCTGAGAGGAAGTGAATACATAACAGAGATGTAGAGTTAGTACCAGAACCATCAATGCAGAAGCTGGGAGAGGGTTGATGCAGAGCCAGCTAGAGGCCACCCAGAGGCAGCCAGGAGTTGCGCAGAGCATAAGGAGGGCCAACGTGGGAAATGCAGAGGCTCCAGAGGCTGACGCAGAGCCCCGAGAGGCTCACACTAGGCCAAATAGGCTGACGCAAACACTAGAGGCAGCACTGGGAGATTTCGTGGGACATATTGGAGTTGGAGAGCTGGATAGGGTGACGCAGTCCTTATCAGGGTGACGCAGAGCAACAGAAAGTTGTATTTTTGTTGTGGGATCATTCATCCAGTGATTTAGCCAAAATATCTATCTGCGACTAAGAGGTACTACTGCCGAGGGAATTCTCTGCTGAGTGAGCCATTTCTGGCACCCTTGTTGTATTCTAAAAATGCATAATGATAAAACCCTCTGAATAGTTGCATCGGTTTTCCTGCATTGGATTTTTCTGGGGACATTAGTCCAAAAAAACGGTGTTACTTGTGTTCTTATTTATCTCAGTTGATGATTTGTATGTGTTGATATTGTACTTGTATTTATTTTCAGTATTTACATGGTAAATAACTTGTTAAGTAATTGAACAAGTAGAAAGAAATAAATCAGATAGTGCAGGAAGACTTTCTAACGAATAGACTTAGAAATTCCAACATGGTATCATAGCGTGGTTGCAGATCACAGGATAACTGAAGGCATCAACTGATAAAAGAAGCAGCAGTGGAAATAGTTGTCCCGAGTGACAGAAGTTGTTCCTAGCATAAATCAGCAAGAAAGGGGTGACACAGAAAGCCTGCGTCATCAGTTCAATGCAAAAGGAGGATCAGCGTTGAGGCAGAGAGGAGCAGACCTGACCTACATAGTGCTTGGTCATATTTCTCAGTCAAGAAGGATCAATGTTGTGGCCAGGAGGTGTAGATTGTGCCAGTGACAGGATTGCGCAAAGCCTAAAGGCTCTAACCTTCAAATTGTTGGGGCATAGGAGGCTGTGAGTAAGTTGCGGAGCGAAGCTGGTGGGGTATTATGGTCAGAATAGTACCTAACAGGGAAAGACCAAGGAGAAGGGAGTTACTGCCAAGGATTTCTAGCCAAGAAATCTGGATCAGTGGTGCAGTGGCACAAACGATTGGAGTGGGGCATCTTGACATTGGATGAGGGATTTCCAGAAGGGAAATTGAGGCTCAGAGGGAGTCAAACCGGGAACTTCCAGACGAGAAGTAGAGAGACTTGAAAAAGTCAAAAGAGGAGTAGTGAAATGGCAGTGAATGGGTTAAGAGATCAAGGTAGACTGGACGGAGCTTCAAAATTCGTAGTCTGGAAGGCCGAGATCTTGTCCATTCTAGACAGGTATCGTATCAAACACTTCGCCTTGAAAATGGTAGCGATCCAGATTGACCTAGCTAAAAATTAAAAGTACGAGGAGGCAATGGCTAGGGAAAAGTGCATCATCCTTGATGGTGTCAAGGATTATGTGGTGCCATATATTGCTGAGAAGGAAATGACAAATGAGATGTCGGAAGCCCTGAAGAAATTGTACCAGCATACTTACATGCAGAGAAGGATGTTACTTGAAAATCAATTGCGAACATATCATATGCAGAAGGGAGAGAAGATAGATGTCTTCCTCAGTGGATTGAAGGAGATCTGTGATCAGTTGACTTCCATAGGGACCATACCAGATCAGGAACTGATGGTGAGGACTGCATTGAACGCAGTCTCAAAGGATTGGGAGGTATTTTTCCATAGCATACTGGGCAGGACGAGCCTTCCAGATTGGGAGGAACTGTGGGCGACCCTTCGTCAAGAATAGAACAGACGGGTGTCCAAGGCGAGAAGTAACGGAAAAGGGGTCAGAATCAAGAAGGAGGAAGAAGAATATGAGGCTCTCGCATCTGTGGGAAAGTAGGAGAAAAGAAAGAAGAAGGACCTCTCCAAGGTCAAGTGCTTCCATTGTGGGGAAATGGGTCACAATGCAAACCAGTGTCCTAGGAATAAGAGCAAGGGAGAGGCCTCTGAGACCAAGGCTACGCTAGCTAAGGCAGAGAAGGAAGTGGATATTGATGACGACTGTGCCATGATTGCTCAAGCACCTCGAGAGAAAAGGTGGTTAGACGTCGAGCTATAGTCAGACAGACTACACGAGATGAGGGCCAGGATCCTTGAGGTACCCAACCTCTTGGATTATACCTAGCTACAAGAGCCCCAAAGAGGAGTAGCAGGACTGGCAGATGTCAGTAGAGATGGATTTGAATGGAGTGATAGAGAGTGCTACAGTGCAGGAATCCCAGGACAGCATGAAGTAGCAATGCGAGATGCATGGAGTTGTTGTAGCAATGCAGAGGTCAGAGAGGGATCACTTGTCAGCGACAGAGGGAGCTTCAGCATCAAGATTGTTTCTAGCCTGACAGAGATGTCAAAGTTGGGAGGATCAGTTACTTACTTCTCAGTAACTGAGTTCCAGTACAGCAGTTAGCAATTGCAGGGCCATGGGTAGCAGCACGGATGCAGAGGGAGTTGTTGTACAGATGCAGCAGTGGAAGTGGCAGGGCCATGGGTAGCAACACATGATGTAGCAGTGTAGAGGATGTTGGGCAAGGAGGCCTACCGATGCTGGATGATCAGGGTGATACTCAATGAGGAGTATTACTACATCACAGTCCTCGTGTTGGGCATGGAATCCCCCCAAGGCATGTTTTGGGGCTCAAAGCCCAAGTTTTGACTTAATATTTTTGTAAAGACTCCGCGAATTGCAGGTGCGGAGCGCGAAATGTATGATAGATTCACAGGGTTGTCTGCCCTAGTTTTGTAATGTAATGTCGGCCTACCCATGGTCCGCGGACCATGGGATTGTATAAATAGAGCGAGGCTCTAAATGTAAAAGATAACTAGAACAAAGTAATAGATAGCGAAGTAAAAGCGAATAGCAAGAGCCTAAGTGTCTAAGTGTGTCTTGGGTCATAGAGTAGGAGAATGCTCTGCAGCTAAGTGTGCAGAGGCCTAGTAGTCTGCAGCTAAGTGCGCAAACCCCTATAGTTGAGTGCGTAGGTTGGAGTCGAGTCTGTAACCGAGGAAGAAAATAATAAAGAGAATTTTTATCTTAATTTTGTGTATCTGTTCTTGGGTTATTACATGTTTGATATAAATTGCAAATATATTGTTTATTTACTCTACACACCTGTATGAATGATTTATATTTCTAAGTATACCTTAATGCAAGTAGGCTAAGTTAATCAACTAACAGTGGAATACTAGTAAGGACTTGGGTAATAACAGTGTTCAACCCCCAAGTAGGGCTGCGCAAAGGCAGCATCTCAGGCTATGAGGTATAGGTAAGTGCACGTAGCGACGTGCGCGCAGGGTCGAACCGCAGATCACTTGAACTCATTAGACATCTCCATGTTGCGGAAACCTGGTTCTAGCACCCTTCCATACTACTTCGGGTGAGACCTCAGTCCATGCTCCACAGACTATTGTCGAAAGGGTCAGTAGTACTAGGATTTGTTTGGATAAATCACCTCTGAACCTAGGTTAGGCCCCAATAAGCCAACAAATGGTTCTGTTGTCGGGACCAAATCTGCATAAGAGATGTCTGATGTCATGTCACTGGAATCTGACAAAGAAATAAATTGAAGAGTGGCTAGAAAGAAAGATTCACAAGTTCGCTACACAGGAAAACAGGAATCCACAAGTATCAAAGGAACAGTGGTTAAAGCGCTACTTATATATTGAAATCCATGAAATTTTCTTTGCATCCTTCCCCTTTGAGTTGTACGAGTGGGTCGCGAAGCTAGCAGATATTCAAGGAAGGTGTAAGCTCAATAAACCTATTGTGTGGACTCCAGAGTTGGTGCGCAGACTAGAAGCATCGGAAGATAAGATCGCGCGCATTGTGTACCATTGGCTCGATCAGATTATAGGAGGGTTTATCATCGAGTTTGCAGTAGATACTTTGGTCAGCTACAGCAAGGCGGAACGACGCTTCCTCAAAGGACAGTGAGGTAAGTACGTTAAATCTTTGAACACTTGGATTAAAATGCTATTGTCTGAAAAGTGGGTTATGTGATTAAATTGATGTTTGGGGCTACGCAAAGTGCGACGATCTACAAAACGAAGGTAGCGCAGAGATAGAAACTAGCCCCTTGATTTTACCTTGGCGAGAAAGTGAGGGAAGAGTTCTCAAAGGTTTCACTAAGGAGTGCGATCAGTCTGATAAGGCAACGAATTCCGCGCATACCACCTCCACCTACACCACCACCAGTTTCACCCTCTTCACCCCTATCTCTGCCCACACCACCTCTGCCACCACCACAGTTCAATATGGCGAGCGCAATAAAGTTTCCGGTGTTCAAAGGAGTGGGGAACGAAGATCAGGACAATTTTGGTTCATGGTAAAGGCTGTATGGGAAGCACAGGGAGTCATGGATGACAATATAAAGAAGGAAATGCTGGTAAGAATGTTGCAGGATTGCACACTGACATGGTATATTAAGCATTCCAATGACAATCCAAACACAGGGATCGCGGGTATCCAAGCTGCGCTAAACAAGGAATTTAGCAGGCCAAAATCAGAGACACAGTTGACTATCAGGTTTAAGGAAATCATGATGCTTCTAGGAGAGACCCCTTGGGAGCTAGATCAAAGACTAAAGGGTATGATTCACGAAGCCAACATGACCTTGACAGATGGGCAGCACCGCGCATGGTTTGTAGCGTCACTAACACCGCATCTAAGGACCACACTATCACAGCAGAAGTTATCCATCCAGGCCGAAGCCTTGGAGATTGCAATGAGACTGCACAAGACCCCAATACAAGATCCTAGTTTGGGAGTCCAACAGATCCACGTGCAGTTGAAAAACTTGTGTCTGGAGATGCAGAGTTTGAAACAGGATAGGAAAACTTGCCCAGAAGTGCGCGAGGAGGTATGGTGCATAAAGTGCAAAGGCCAGGGACATGACAAGGACCATTGTACGGTCTTCGCGAACTACCTGGTGGGAGGAGGGCCAATGCCCTTGAGACCATAGGCACAAGTAGGACCGAGCGTGGCGCCTGCATTATGGTGCGCGATTTGTTAGATAGGAGGGAAGCATGCTACAGATAACTACCACCTATTATAGAAGTATACGCAGACGTCCCAGCAGTTGTTTTGTAATTTCTGTAGATCTGATCTGAAAATGGGGCACTTAGGCTTCTTGTCTAACTTACAAGAACCTCTCCCACTTCCAAAGCTTTAAATATTCCCAAGTCTTATTGATTAACCAATGTGGAATTAATAAGTGCTTGATATTAAGGTGTATGCTAGTATTTGTTTTAAACTGTTCAGGTGTTGTAAATTAATGTGTTGAAACTGATATATAAATACATACAACAGTAAATAATGCAGCAATAAAACAAGCACATAAGATAGCAATTTAATCTGGAGTTCACCCAAAACTCTTGGGGTACGTCTCCT
This sequence comes from Pinus tabuliformis, assembly GCA_031772625.1. Taxonomy (NCBI): domain Eukaryota; kingdom Viridiplantae; phylum Streptophyta; class Pinopsida; order Pinales; family Pinaceae; genus Pinus; species Pinus tabuliformis. Next base: position 281,181,731 of record CM062816.1, read on the forward strand.
TGAGCTCTAGTCAACTTGACTAGGCTCTCTAGGATTATGGCAGGTCCTTTTACAAGCTCTTGGCTCAACTCCTACTATTTTCCACAGAAATAGTGGGTTCAGACACCGTGTCATTCCCTAGCTCTTGAAGCTTTGGCTCTTGGCTCTGGCTCTTGGCTCTTTCTTCTGGCTCTTGGCTCTGACTCTGGCTCTTCGTCTCTGGCTCTGGCTCTGGCTCTTTAGCTCTGGCTTCTTTGGCCCTCTATTAGTTTACAACTCTCTTGGCTTTTCATTTGACTTCCAAGTGACTCCCTTGGCTATTCTTTTTCCTTCTGCGCTGCCTCTTTCTGCTCTTTTATGCCTTAGCTTCCTGCTTTGGCTTTGCTTTCAGCAATAGCCCCCAACAACCTTCAACAACCTCTGTCTCTGTCGTTCTATGGCTTTTTAAGCCAAATCAACGCTGTTGATTCATTTTCCCTCTCGAGCTCTCTGGCTTCTTGCTTTGGTCCACTCAAATCCCCTCTCTGAGCATTAAATAATCATTTATAACACCTTTAGGGGAGGTGGCCACCTGTTCTACAATGGAAGAATGCATTAGCGCTTGAAATCCCCCAAAAACAGTCGTTCCCTGTTTACACAGAGAAACACTGTAAAACACGAGAAAATCGCCAAATCCCTGTTTATCAGATTTTAAACACTATAGATTCCGCTTTATAACTCCTTTCTGATCCGCCTTTATATTGCCATCTCATCTCCACCATTGATCTGGGAGATCCGAATCCAACGGCTATGGTTCATTTTAGATGGCTCTTTCATACAGAGGCTAACCACCCGATGAGGGTCATTTTCTCTCTCCTTAGCCTGGACATGTGGCAGCCAATGTATGGGCTTCGGCAGAGCCCGGCCCAAACCACTTACCGCCTTTGGCCCTCCCGAAATCCTGCCTATTTTATTTTAAAAATACATTAAAATATCGCAAAAATGGCTTTATGCGGATTTGAAACATTATATATATTTATTCACAAACCCTTTTGGGTCTGATCTTCATCGCAACGGCTTCCTTCGCTTTTCGTTTATTAAACGAAATATGTGAACATACATAGAAAATGCCTTTGGGCAGATTTCAAAATTTATGGCATATCGTTTATAACTCTATCGGGTCCGGCTATCGCATATATATCTATATATATATATATATATATATATATATATATATATATATATATATAGATATATATATATATATGGCCGCTCCTCTATGTAGCTCCGATGCGATTTTGCGATGTGACTTGTCACAATTGCATCTCGCATGAGCCCCGGGCCATTTGGTAAGCGCTCCACTGTAATCACCGATTGCAGTATCGTGATCGCAATAATCATATAGCATGTTCCGATATCCTCCACCTACCACTGCTGATTGCGATTTGTCGATCGGATCTGGACCTTTGATCAGCCAAATCCGATGGCTCCTATTCATTGTTGGTTTAAGCCTCCGATAGGCCTATTTTTAGTCATTTCTTTGTGTTTTTGCCTTCTGATTGTGTAGTCTGATATTTCTAAAACTTCTCCTTTTGCGATGGTTTTGATATTTTAGGAGATTTTGAAGACATAGAGGGCTTTTAGGACCCATTTTTAGGGGAATTTGCCTCTTTCTCCAAAGGAAAAAGGGCAGCTTCATTTTGTGATAGATTTTGCATCCTAAGTCAATTTTTTCCCATTCAAGTTGCAGGAGATTCAGAATGAGACGATCTCTACAATGGGGCTAGTTCCAGGAACTCCCCTGGGCTTTCATTTTCCTCAGTGAGGAACACTTAGACTTAGGAGTCTATCCAAAATCCATTTTGGATCACGCCTTCCCACTAAAAGAACTTTTGGTCTCCAAAAAACTGATATACTGATCTAAATAGTAAATGAGAGTGACTCACCCTGTTCTTTCAGCCTCCCTACACTTGTCTTGCATAGTGCCTCTGAACCAAAGTTTTCGACCACTTCCCTTCTAGATGGGCTAGTCTTCCCAGGAGAACTGTCTTCCTCCTTGCCTTCCTGCAGAAGTCCTATTGAAATGGTTATAGAAGGTAGTTTGGGCTTCTCTAAGTTGATCAATGATCCAAGGTGACTCAAACAATTGTGAAGCGCATCTTCTCTACAAAACTTTCATTTATACATGTTTGAAAAACTGCCAACAATAACTGTTAACAACAACAGATATACAGACAACAACTGGATGGACTAAACTCCTGCTTCAACAAAAGAAACAGATTTCACATCTTGTGAACACCTCCATGTCTTACATCTACATACAAATGATGGACTAGACAACAAGCCCACAAAACATGCCTTTAAAACAAATGACCCTTCAATTCAAGCATGTAGGAAAAGGACCATTTGGACTCTTTTCAAAAATGAAACATTTCATCATTATTCTCCATCATGGAGACCAAGTTAACTTCTTTCAAGTCAACATTACATGCATGCTTAAAGCAATCATCTCTTCAAGTTAATTACACATACATGTTCAAACAAGGAAAACATCAACATCCCTGTGTTCATGCACATCATTCTTATGCATGCATTTTATCCTTCAACTTTCACTTAAGCACACTATATTTTTGAAGCTAAAATGAAATATAATGTTGCAGCAACAAAGTGAGTCTCCCACTCAATCTTTTCCATTCACCATCTTGGTAGAAACCTGCAACTTTCATCTCATCAACAAGAAATGAAAATAGATGCATCAATAGGCATGCAATTCTTAATTGGAAAAGAACTCTAACCATTTCTTACCAATCCAGTTCAAAGGTCTTTCCTTTGTCTACACATCAGCATCAACATGTGAATCATTCTGAAGCACATCATTCATGGAAACTTCCTTTCCATTTCTGCCATCTTCTCTTTCCACTTTCTTCAGCTTTTGTGGAAGCATTGTTGGATTTAGAGTCCAACACCTTTCAGCAAGATGCCCTTTCTTATGGAAGTAAGTGCAGCACATGTGCATCCTCTTGACAGCATGATTTGCCTTGTCCAATGGACCTTTGGCTCTTTGCTTATTTTCATTCAAAAGTTTCCTGTATGTGGCCATTCTCTTCCAACATCTAGAAACATGATGGTTATCCAAACCACAAAAGGAACATGAAATTATTTTCCCATGCTTATGTGGAAATTTACCATGCTTTGCAAAATCAAAATGAATATGTTTAGAACCAGATTTACACCTGCCTCTTTCACCTTTATTGCCTTCATGAGGAGGTGAAGCAAATGAAGAAGTGGCTCCCTTTGTAACACCATCAATCTCTTCAAGGTTGTTCGAGTTTCCACAACTCTCTGGTTCAAGTGTGTGCTTCTGAACACCTGCATCCTACAAATGATGTTTCAATCCATTGCATTCCTCTTGAATACAACCTTCACACTCTGCAATGCAACTCTTTCTTGGAGTTGTTTCAATGGCCTTCATGGCAGCTTTGGAACTCTCTCCATAAGACTGTCCATAGCTAAGACCCAAATACTTAGGCCTTTCTTCAACCATTATTGGTTCAACAATACCTTGTGCATGCTTTCCCAAGCCCTTTCCTTCATAGCCCATCTTAGACATTAGCTTGGAACCTATGACTCTACTATGTTCTTCAAAAGAACCAATATGAGCATTCTTAGAAGAATTTGAAGACAAACTGGAATGGTTTACCTCTTCTTCAAGTTGATACTTGACCAAGGCTTCTTGGGCAACAAAGAGCTGTGACTCCAACTCTTGCATCCTTTTCAAGTTCATATTTGCAATATGAAGTTGCCTCTCCATTTCCTGTAGTCTATCAAAAAGCAACTACTTCTCTTCCTTCATGGAATTCAATTGCTCGCTAAGTATGCTACTCTTTTTTCCATCCTCACACATTTATCTCACCTTGTCCATCCTGATGAACAAGTCCTGCTTCAAGTCTCCATCAAAGAGTCCTGTGATGAAGAAGGAAGAATTCGAGGATACACTTGAGGAAGTTGTCATTATGCCAATAAACAAAGAACTTCAAACAAGATTAATAAAGAGCTTATTTCAGCAACCTTTTGCAACAAACCTCTTATGCTTTAAGGATTGCCTTGAGGTCCTTGGGAGAGAAGAATGCCTTTAGCCCTTCTTCTTATTTGTCCTTCCTAGACTGAGATATCAATAGCTTTCCTTTTACCTCTGCAAACTCATAAAATAGTCAGTCTGCAAAACAAGCATACAGTCAACCTCTTGTTGTTCAAACACCTTTCAGACAAGCAGTCTTTGCTTTGTCAATCAAGCATTCTGATATAACCTTCTTAAAGGTGTGGTTAACCAAACTAAGGCTCTGACACCACTTGAACTAAAAATGGGGCACTTAGGCTTCTTGTCTAACTTACAAGAACCTCTCCCACTTCCAAAGCTTTAAATATTCCCAAGTCTTATTGATTAACCAATGCGGAATTAATAAGTGCTTGATATTAAGATGTATGCTAGTATTTGTTTTAAACTATTCAGGTGCTGTAAATTAATGTGATGAAACTGATATATAAATACATACAATAGTAAATAATGCAGTAGTAAAACAAGCACATAAGACAGCAATTTAATTTGGAGTTCACCCAAAACTCTTGGGCTACGTCTCCTTGAGCTCTAGTCAACTTGACTAGGCTCTCTGGGATTATGGCGGGTCCTTTTACAAGCTCTTGGCTCAACTCCTACTGTTTTCCACAAAAATAGTAGGTTCAGACACCATGTCATTCTCTGGGTCTTGAAGCTCTGGCTCTTGGCTCTTGGTTCTAGCTCTTGGCTCTGACTCTAGCTCTTCAGCTCTGGCTCTGGCTCTAGCTCTTCAACTCTAGATTCTTTGGCCCTCTATCAGTTTACAACTCTCTTGGCTTTTCACTTGACTTCCAAGTGACTACCTTGGTTGTTCTTTTTCCTTCTGTGCTGCCTCTTTCTACTTTTTTTTGCCTTAGCTTCCTGCTTTGGCTTCGCTTTCAGTAACTACCCCCAACAACCTTCAATAACCTCTGTCTCTGTCATTTTGTGGCTTTTTAAGCCAAATCGGCATTGTTGGTTCATTTTCCCTCTCAGGCTCTCTGGCTTCCTGCTTTGGTCCGCTCAAATCCCCTCTCTGAGCGTTAAATAATCATTGCTAATGCCTTTAGGGGAGGTGGCCACCTATTCTACAACGGAAGAGTGCATCGGCGCTTGAAATCCCCCAGAAACAGTCGTTCCCTGTTTACACAAAGAAATGTTGTAAAACATGAGAAAATCTCCAAATCTCTATTTATCGGATTTGAAACACTATAGATTCTACCTTATAACTCCTTTCAGATCCTCCTTTATATCGCCATCCTCCTTTATATCGCCATCGCATCTCCACTGTTGATCTAGGAGATCCGGATCCAACGGCTGTAGTTCATTTCGGACGGCTCTTTCATACAGAGGTTAACTACCCGATGAGGGTGGTTTTTTCTCTCCTTAGCCTAGACACGTAGCAGTCAATGTATGGGCTCAGGTGGAGCCCAACCCAAACCACTTACCGCCTTTGGCCCTCCCAAATTCCTACCTGTTTTATTTTAAAAATACATTAAAATATTGGAAAAATGGCTTTATGTGGATTTGAAACATTATATATCTTTATTCACAAACCCTTTCGGGTCCGTTCTTCATCGCATCAGCGCTTCCTTCGCTTTTTGTTTATTAAACGAAATATGCAAACATACATAGAAAATGCCTTTGGGCGGATTTCAAAATTTATGGCATATCGTTTATAACTCTATCAGGTTCGACTATCACATTGCATATCTATATATATATATATATATAGATAGATATATATATATATATATATATATATATATATATACATGGCCGCTCCTCTGTGTAGCTTCGATGCGATGTTCCGATGTGACTTGTTGCAATTGCATCTCACATGAGCCCCAGGCCGTTTGGTAAGCACTTTGTTGTAATCGCCGATTGCGATATCACGATCGCAATAATCATATAACATGTTCTGATATCCTCTGCCTGCCACCGCCGATTGCGATTTTCCGATCAGATCTGGACCGTTGATTGGCCATATCTGACAGCTCCTATTCATTGTTGGTTTAAGCCTCCGATAGGCCTATTTTTGGTCATTTTTTGTGTTTTTGCCTTTCGATAGTGTAGTCCGATATTTCTAAAACTTCTCCTTTTGCGATGGTTTTGATCTTTTAGGAGATTTTGAAGACTTAGAGGGATTTTAGGACCCATTTTTAGGGTATTTTGCCTCTTTCTCCAAAGGAAAAAGGGCAGCTTCATTTTGTGATAACTTCTGCATCCTAAGTCATTTTTTTCCCATTCAAGTTGCAGGAGATTCAGAATGAGACGATCTATGCAATGGGCCTAGTTCCAGGAACTCCCCTGGGCTTTCATTTTCCTCGGTGAGGAACACTTAGACTTAGGAGTCTATCCAAAATCCATTTTGGATCGAGATCAGTAGGCCATGATGAGCGCACCTGTAGAAGTTATGAACTGATGAAGGATCGGAATCCTACCTACAAAGTTCAGACCGAAACGCGAGCCCTCGATCAAAATGCAAGGATGGCGCGCGCTGGATTTCAGGGGCGCACATGAGGTCGAGGCAGAATGGGACCAGGTAGGGGTCGCGGACAACTGATTTGTTACATTTGCGGAGGGCCAGGGCATTATGCCCACTGTTAACACCCAGGTTGTTCCCTTTGACTCCCAAGGGAATACGGCCGGGGTAACCACTAACCAATCTTTGGATTACAGCTCCTAGCCAAACTGTAATCAGAGAGGGCTCTCTCTTTATGATTTGTCTCTGTTCTGATAGTATTTTAGACTAGCTATGATGTTCAGGGTTTTGGTTTTATGTTTTGGTTGAGGGATGTCTTCTGTACCTAAGGTGGAAACTTTCAGATAATTCTAGTCCATTGGGCAATGGAGTCTTTGGTTACTGGTTGTTTGAGAGGTAGATTGGGATTGCTGAAACTGCAGGGCCTTTTGAATATCTCATGAAACAAACTTGATATTATAATGATGAAGTGTGTTTAACCAGTGAAAAGCAATTAAGAATTTTCCACTAAGCTTGGTTGTGAGAAAGAGATGTATTGTAAAGGAGCAGATTTGAATTCCTAAAACAATAATCACTGTGAAAGATACAGTATAGAGGTGCAGCAATTAAGAATTACACCTTTATGACCATAACCGAGAGAAACATTTATAATAGCATAGATTGAATTCAGGGTATTCTATGAATAAATCCTGGAATTAGTCTTTTTCTCTGCCATTAATTGTGAGATCTAGAACATGGATGAGTTATGAGAAAATAACAGAAGCAACATAACGAAAGTTTAAGGAAACTTATTGAGCCAAGAAAACACGCAGGAATCCTGTAGCAAACAGCAATCGCATTACAACCCCTCAGACAACACAGACTTTGGAAATTCCATCGGCCTTTGTATTAAACTCTGAAAATTTACAGCAAAGAACTCTTGAAGAGAAATCAACAACAACCCCTGCAAGCTTATGCGAGGGGGAAATATATACAATTGGTTATACAAAATATCTGAGCGTTGAGTCATCTCAAAAATGAATGCGTTTACCAACTTTCAAGATATTAGATAAGGAAGTTATTACATCATTGAATACAAAGTAAATGCATCTTTATGCCTGTCAGAAGATATTTTGGCCTTTGGAGGCCACTGAGTCGGTTGGAACGTTTTGCTTTAATGCTGGAAAATGTGCCTTTACGGCTGTCGTGCTGTAACTTCTCGGCCCTGTCACCTGTAGCTGTCCATCTTGCTTTGCTGGCCGAATAGTCCTGCTGAGTTGGCTCAGCCCTTTACCTTTTCTTGCATGCTGATTTTATTGAGTTTACTGTGCATGATCACTTATGAATTTGAAAAAACAAAACTTGATTCACAGGCTCTGGCTTACAATATCAGCTGTATCATTTTGGTCCAGTATTCCTGTGTGGGCAATTGGTGTCTCAGAATTGCCTCTAATGTTTCATCTGCCTCTGTGTACTTGTAGAAATTGGGAGGCACTTCAAACAGATGTTTGATTTCATCCATGATAAAAAATAAGTTCTCTACCCTGTTGTAGAGACTTTGTCCTGTAGCTGGCCCTGTTTCCTCTGAGGTGCTGGGCCTTTCAGTGATCTGACTTGTGGCAAAGGTGTTTACCCTTTTGGCATACTGCTCATGTGTAAGTAGCCTTCCTGCGCTGTTCAGTAAGCCAGGGAGACCTCTGTTTTGCAATGCCACAAATTTGTCCATGAATCTATTGACCTCGGTCTGCATATCCTGGGTCCTTCTCTCTAGTGTCTGCACTAGATTTCAAAGTGTTAGGACCCTCTTTATTAAAAAAATAGTCTCAGTCCTGTTAGAGATTCCCATAGTTGCCAACTGAGCACTTGTTCTATTATTAAGCACATTGATCATCCTGTTGGCAATTTCAGGCATATTGCCTAGAGCGGCCCTTGATCTCTGAATTTCCATATGTGCTTTTGCAATGAGCTCCAACTGCTCATGAATTGTCTCAATATATTGGCATTGGTCAGTTATGGACTGGCCAATATTTTCCCATAAGACTGTTTTGAGCTCAGCTACTACTTTGTCCAGTTTGAGCTCCTTCTCCAGCTCCTTTATCCTGTCTTTGAGGGCTTTTATTTCCCTGCCTTTCTCAGCAACAGTCTGCTTGGATTTGTCATATCTTTCATTTACCTTGGCAAGGTTTTCCCTGGCCTCATTCAGTTCTGACATTTGTGCTTCCAAGGCCTGAATCTCATTCCTCAGCTTTTGCATGTCCAGGCTTGGGGCCTGCTCTGTTGTTGGTGCTGGTGCTGAGGTAGAAGGTGCTGCCTGTTCTGTTTGCTGTATGGGAGGGGCAGTAGTTTGAGGAGGCTCCTCAAGATTAATTATTTCTGGAGGAGGCTGAGATGTTTGACCTCCTTCCCTTTGCTCTAAAGCTGCCTACAATGCTGCCTGTGCAGCCTCTGATTCTCCCAGCTTCTCTTGTGTTTGGATGAGCTGTTTGTATAAAGACACCAGCAAAGCTGCAGCATCTTGATCATGTCTTTGCTGGGCAACTTCATCTGTTTGAGGGTGAATTGTTGATGGGATTTTGATCTTTCTCCTCAAAGCTACCATGTTTGCATCCCTTAATTTCAATATTTCTTGTATGCCCTTGATGTCCTTGGGATCATGCCCAATCTCTATGATTATATCTTCTAAGGACCTAATCCTGTTGTCCTTTGCTTGAGAGGATGCTCTCTCCAACTCAAGTTGAGCAGCTGTATTATTTAGGCCATTTACTAGCCTATAATTATCCAATGTCTTGTCTGCCAAGGATGCATACACCATCTCACCCGTTTGCTTATGCAATTCGATTTTGTCCATTGGGTGGATGTCCTTGGCAAGGACCTCAAGATTGGTCCTCAGGTAGTCTGAAGGAGACTTTGGTTGCAATGTAGTTGGCATGAAGTGACTCATGATCATCTTGCCCTCATTGACATCATATGCGGACATGAGTCTTTGCTGGTTAGTAGGAGCCATCTTCAACAAATGATTATATAGTTGTATTTTTATTGGCTCACTTCTCCTCTTTATGTCAATGAACTGCTGTTTGATGCCCAGTTCACCTTCTCTTTGGTGGCTTGAGGAGCTGACTTCTCCTCCCACTGTTCTGTCTTGTCCCTGTTGAAAGGAACTTGCAGATGCTTCTCTACTAGGTGGGCCCATGCCCAGAGACTGTCCTATTGGCATTTCCTCCTCTGATAGGGGATTCATTCTGTGTCTCTTTTCTCCCTTATTGGTGGATTCTGTGAGGGGAGTTTCTCTGTCCCTCTTTCTACTTATATCCTCCTTTTGTGGGGTTTGGAGGACTGAGGCTTCAGTGGTTGTTTCTTGCCTAGGAGGTACAGTGTCCTGAGCCTGCTGCTCAGTGGAAATTGGGGCCCCAGTTGCCTTTTCTTGCTGTAAGGGCTGCTCTTTCTCTTGTTGCCCCTGTTCTTGTTGTTGTACTTGCTGCAGTTGCTGCTGCACCTCCTCATGAGGTGGCTGTTCTGGTTCCATTTCCTTTTCCTTGCCTTTGGTAGAGATTTTCCCAGTAGCTTTGGCTTTTTGCTGATCTGTTGTGGAGGAAGAGGCAGCTGCTCCCTCTTGACTGCTTGGAAGATTGAACACCTGTGGACAAAGTTCTAGGTCAGCCATCTTTTTCAGATTTCTTAGAGCTCTCTGATTTAACTCTTCTTGTGTGAGAGGCTCCTCTAAGGTTCCCCTCCTCCATTTCACTTGATTTGCATACTTTTCTATTTGAGGAATCCTTACATGATCATAACCAGACAACCTATACTTGACCCTTCTTAAAGTTATGAAGTGATTGGGGTCATAAGGTTTCCAAAGGAAACTGGTTTGCAGGCCAAGGGATTCTAACATTCTATCTGCCTCTTTCCAACCTTCCTCCCTTTTGTTGTAGACAAAGTGGCCTAATTGGTTCCTGACCTTGAGCTGTGCTTTCTTGCCTCTCCCTGAAAAGTGTAGCACATCAGCATTTCCAAATTGCCTGAAGTATTCCAGGGCAAATAGTCTCATGGGCACATTTTTGGGTAATCTGTATGGGGGAAACTCACACCCATATATCCTTATAACTGTGTGGTTCTGGTAGAAGTACCAGTCCCCAATGCTGTATAATTTAGACAACTGAAGAATTCTCTGCATATCATCAGTCAGTCTTGGAGGAGGTGAGCTCATCAGCATAGACATGGCTGGGTGGATGAAAAGATCTATGAACTCACAGTAAGTATATGGAGATTCAGATCTATGGTGGAAGGCTGAGGACCAATAGACTACTGACCTGGGATTGCCATGGGCATCTACCTTTTTGATAGCAAAATGAAATTTCTCATGTTGATAGTACAAAATCAAATGGTAGATGTAGGAGGTGTATCTGAACACCCTTTCTCTTGACAAGTTCATCAATTGCTCATGTATTTTGTCTGATATGTAGGTGGCATAGTCATAGCAGATAGGAGACTTGCCAGGAGCAAACATAAGCATCATCACCAGCACAGTTTCATCAATATGTTCAATTGAATTATAGCCTAAAATGGGACTAATCATATCTGCAAGGTCTCTGCCCAGTTGGTTGAGATATACATGACAAATGGGAGGGTTCTTCATAGTGTCAGAGTCAATGTACAGCTGATTGAGTTTGGTGACCTGAGCATCTGTCAATCTAGCTCCTTGATTTATCAAATCTATCAGTGATAAAGGAACTAGTTTCTTCTCAGTCCTGAAGTGCAGCATTTCTTTGATAGCTTCAGGGGTGATATAGAAAACAACTAAGCCTGAAGGGTCAAGCACAGCCCTCTGAGTAGGGTCATAGCGTTCGGCACATAGGTGAATGAGGTCAGGGAACTGTTTGAGCTGAGGGAGCTTAAAAATAGGGAGAAAGGAGTCCCATATGCCCAGTACATCTGCTCCACTCTCATGTTTAGCCTTTAACTCATTCAATAAGTGGATGTGAAACTTGCTGTGCCTCAGCATTTCTTCTGAGATTTGATAGTCCAGGTCTGCTAGGGGTTGCCACTCCAATTCTCTCTGAGGCGCATTTAATGGAGCAATGTTTAATGCTACAGGAGCTACTGGTGGATCCATGATTTCCTTTTAAGATTCTATAGTTTATGGACTAGTGTTACTGTGCAGAGCAACACCAAAAGGTTTTCTTTGAACAGAAGGTGAATTACTCAGGAACAGAGGACAAAAGGTGAATTGCAGCAATTGAAATACTGCTTAAAACATGAATAAGGCAAATGTCTGGCCTTAATCTCTCTTTTACAGCAAATTTGGTATAGTTTGGGTTACCAGTTCGCGATTGCGCGAACAGAATGCAGTTTTTATAGAAACTCGGGAAAACGAGGCTTAGCTGGTGAATTTCGACGTTGTAGGTGCAAATGAGGACCAGGCACAGGGGATTTGCTGGTGAATTATATGTTTCTCAGTGTTTTAAGCTTTCTTATGGCAATTCACAGACGAAACAGGTGCAGGAAGGATTCACTGGGATAAATACCTGGTATACAGAGAACAATGGTCACGAATGCAGGTGGAAATGGCGCGCCAGCGGTCTTCAGGTTGAATTCAGCAGGTTGGCGAAGGCTCGGACGTGAAATTCATGCAGAGGATACAACAGCGTTTTTTGCAAAAAGTGCAAAAAACGCGACATTTCGGCCAAAATATGGTTTTTTCGGGACTTTGGCGCTTTTTTTGGATGACGTCAGCATGACGTCATCAGGTGGGGTCAAAGTCGGATGACGTCAGCATGACGTCATGGGGTGACGTGGCGGCATACAAGAGGTCCACGGGGATGATGAGGTGGCGGACAGGTGGGGTCAACTGGCGGACGGGGCGCTGACACGGCGGTGACGTAGGCAGGTGACGCAGGCAGGGCGGATCAACCAAAACCGGGAGTGGTTAGCGGTTTCATATCGCACCGCTTATGATACGGAGGCGGAAATGTCAGATGTACCTCCGATACGCTGTGGGGGTGACGCATGGCAGAGGCCTGACGTCACCCTCTGACAGATATCGGAAGGTATCTTTCGGACGTCGGGGCCGGTCCGATATGCACGAGGGCCGTCGGATCAAAAGGGCCCGATCCGACGGTCGACGGATTGCTGAGGTGGCCGAACGATACGGACGGAGGGCGGGAATAAAATAATATTTTGTTCGAGATCTGTGCCCGGCGGGGACTTTGGAAATTTGGCGGATTTCCATGGTTTTCAATGTTTTTTATAAAAAATGCGCATAGCGCCAAACTTTGGGTAAACGGGAAAAAGTGGGTTTTTATATGTTTTTTGCAAATGAAGCGGGTTAGGGGTGGAGATGGGTTTTTCATAAGGTTTCTTAGCAAATGAAGGGCTTAATGGGTCAAATGGCTTCAGAAGGGGAAAAAGGGGTAAGGTTTAGGTTTCTTAAACTGACCAGATGCCAATTTAATCCCTAACAGTGAACATATGGCTATAATGCCAAGGGGAGGGATACTTATACAATGCTTGGGGTTTATACACCATAGTGTTCTAATAGTAGGGAAAGGGTAACATAGGGGATTTAGATAATAGAAGTCAGGGGTTAATATGGATGGAAAAGGTGAATGAGGAGTGATATCACTAAGTTTATTTGAAAATCACTTAGTTTAGGGAGTAGATCAAAATGAAAAGAATTTTAGACAAGAAATGTGGCTTTTAAAGGAATAAGAACCACTATAAAACCTCAAATTCTTCCATGAACACAACTGATGAAGGGATGTTAGTAATGAAGGTGAAAAAAGGGGGAAAAGGAAGTTATTCATGCTTCTTTGATTTTCTGCAACATGACGGAGAAGAAGACCTTCTCAATCCATTGATTTTCCTTTGTGAATAGGTTAGCACACATTCAATTGTAAGGAATGACACTTCTGCAACCCCATCTGCCTACCCATCTACTTGCCTAGCATTTTTTGTTTCTTCTTGGAGGGTGCACCTAGACTTGCAGACCCTTATTTGCCTTTTCTTTTCTCTTGGCTTTTTCTTTTGATTTTCTATCTAGAACTACCCTTATTGCTTCCAAGGTCCCAGATTAAGCAGTTGGGAACCTTAATTCTCTACCTAAGCTACTGGTCTGCCAAGATTAAACAGTTTGGACAGACTTCTTTCTCTATTCTACAACAGAAAATTGAAACATGGCATGATCCAGATTAGGCTGTTGGACCATCCATCAAAATTGAGTCCACATCAAGCGATATACACACATTGCCTTCTCTTGGAAATATGGGATCTTTGCATCATCAAAGCAGAGCATATTTGGAACCTTCTTTGCCAATCATGAAATATGAAACCTATTGGTATAGGTAGCTAACAGTGGCTCCACGTGGGGATGGTTTTTCTATTTGAAAGACCAAGAACAGCAGGTCAGAATGCCTTGGCCCTTGACTGCTTTTACCAAAACTTGAAGTTTGCTGCTTTGAAATGCCAAAATTGTGCTCTTCCCATCTTGGTAAATCTCTGAACTTATTTTCCTTTTGCTGATACCTTATAAAACTTGAGAACTGCATTTTTTACATATTTTAAAGAAAGCAATATATACACCTGGATATGTACAAGGGAAACATAACTGCACTTATGGATAGTAGTCAAAATAGTGCTTCAACATCCTGCCATTTACAGGACCTTCATCCAAATCAGCTTCATCAAGAATTTTAAGGAAATAAGTATTGTTTCCTTGCACTGATTGAACAGCAAATGGTCCTCTCCAAAGGGAATCAAATTTTCCATGTTTTCCTTTATCTTCCCTTCTTGAATCCCACTTGAGGACTTTGTCACCAATGTTGAAATCTTCTGCCTTGGTCCTTCTATCAAAAGCTTTCTTTAATTTTTCTTGTAAAACTTGAACTCTGCTGAAAACTTGGTCTCTAGTTTGCTGCAAGCATATTATTTGATTGATCCTTCTTTGCATATCATTGGGCTCAGCTTGACTTTCTTGAAGCAGTTTCATAACCGGAACCCCTAGTGATGAAGGAAATTTGGCTTCTAATCCATAAACCAACTCATATGGGCTGACCCCAATTGATCTCTTGGTTGTTAGTCTATCTGCCCATAAGGCATTGACCAGCTTCTTATGCCAATTCTTCTTATTTTCTTCCAGCACCTTCTTTATGATGTTTACAAGGCTTTTATTTGATGATTCAGCAAGGCCATTTCCTTGGGGATAATATGCAGTAGAATGGCCCAAGGTTATGTGAAATTTGTGGCAGAAATTCACCATTTTCTTAGATCTGAAAGCAGCAGCATTGTCTGTTATGATTTTATCAGGACAGCCAAATCTAGAAAGGATATTGGTCTCAAGGAACTGAATGATAGTGGAATCATTTGCTTGTCTGCATGGAACAGCTTCAATCCACTTAGTAAAGTAGTCTGTAGCTGTTAGAATCCATCTATGTTGGCCTGAAGATGAGGGATGAATTTCCCCAATGAAATCCAAGCCCCATTGTTGAAAAGGTCTCTCTGTTGCAATAGGCCTCAAAGGAAGTGGCAGTAACTTTCTCTTTCCCTCAAACACTTGACATTTATGACATGAGGTGGTGAATTTCTTGACATCAGAGAAAACAGTGGGCCAATAGTAACCAGCCCTTAGTATTTTATCCACAGTGGACTTCCAATACAAGTGTCCACCACAGTCACCTGCATGAAATTCTTTGGTAACATTGTTAGTCTCATTCTCAATCAAGCAGTTTAACAGTATACCCTCATGGTTTTTCCAAAATAAATTGCCTTCCATGACACAAAATCTTGAAGCTTTCATTTTTAGGAACCTACACTTAGTTCTGGACAATCCTGGTGGAGCACACAGGTTTTGTAACACATAACATATATCAGAGTACCAAGGGGATTGTTCAAAGGCTACATTGATCTTTGGAGTCGCCAGCTCCGGTTCATTGTCCAGCTGGTTTATGTCTAAGGCTTGGAAGTTTGCTTCTGTCATTAGTTTGGCCAAACCTTGCCCTTTTATTAGTTTTGTTGGTTTTATCTCAATATCAAATTCCAAGATGTTGGCAATCCATTTTCCTCTTCTGCCCTCTAAATTTTCTTGAGTGAGTATGTCTTTAACAATGGGACTTGGCACATAAGCAATAACATGGGAATAAAGGATGTAAATCCTAAAGTCTTTAATGGCCTTGACCAAAGCATAAGCCTGTTTCTCCATGATTTGATATTTCAGAGGTGCATCTCTAAGAGCTCTGCTAAAGAAAGCAATGGGTTTCTCATTCCCTTGGTCATCTTTTTGTAATAAAACAGCAGCAATGGTATGCTGGGAGGCAAAAGAGAAAATGATAAATTCCCTGTCAAATTGAGGATTTGTTAAAACTGGGGTTTGGGTAAGGGCTAGTTTGATACCTTCAAAAGCTTGATTTGCTTCTACTGTCCATTTTACTTTTGAATCCTTCTTTAGCATGTTATTCAATAATCTGATCAATTCAGCTAAGTTTGGGATAAACCTTCTTAAGAAGTTGATCTTGCCCAAAAAGGCTTGCAATTCTTTGATGTTTCTTGGGTGAGGCATTTGTAAGATGGCCTGGATTCTGTCTGGATCAATCCTAATGCCATCTTTAGAAATGATGTGGCCCAACAGTTTACCTTCCTCCAAACCAAACAGGGATTTCTTGGGATTTAAGGAAATTCCATACTTCCTACAAGTTATGAAAATCTGCCTTAGATGTTTCAAATGTTCTTGGTCAGATTTGGAGAAAGGTGTGAGGTCATCTAAATAAATGACAAGAAAGTCATGAATCTCCTTGGCAAAAGCAATATCCATTGCTCTTTGAAATGTAGCCCCTGCATTTTTCAATCCAAAAGGCATTTTCACATATTTGAAAGTTCCCCATGGGGTTGTAAATGCAGTTTTGTCTTGGTCATCAGGGTGTACTAGGATCTGATTAAAGCCTGAGAATCCATCTAGTAATGAAATCCTTGATGCTCCTACCACTCTTTGGAGAATGTGATCCATCTTAGGTAAAGGATAGTTGTCCTTGAGGGACACTTGGTTTAGATTTCTAAGATCAACACAAAGTCTTATTTCACCAGTTTTCTTCCTTGTGGGCACCAAATTTGAGATCCACTCAGAAAACCTGATTGGTGCTATGATACCGGCTTTAAACATTTTTTGCACCTCTTTCTCAATTGCAGGGAGAAGCACAGGGTTTATTCTTCTCAATTTTTGCTTAAATGGCTTTTGATTTGGCTTGAGAGGGATAGTATGCTGGATAACAGAGGTGTCATAGGATTTTAAGTCCTCATAACCCCATGCAAAGACATCCTGAAACTCTTTGAAAAGGTCAATGTATTTGGGTTTTTGATCAGGAGGTAAAGATGCAGACAATTTTATTATCTTGGGTTTCTCAATGGTTCCAATGTTGCATTCCTCAATGGCAGCATTTAGGGGCTGCATTTTTGGTTTTCTAGGGATATCATTTGAGTCAAAGATGTCCTCCAATGGAGTTAGGCCTGTTGGGAGAAAATTGTCTTTCAGCTCTATGATTTCAGCCTCTGTAACAGCTATTTCTTCACAACTGATTTGTTGAATTTGTTGTATGTTCCCCTTGTTGAAAATGGTTGGTTTTAGCATTTGTTTTGCTGTTTTGGGTGATATTGGGTGGTTATTCTTTTTACTCTGTATTTGTGATTGACTTGCTCTCTCAGTGTCAATATTTAACCCTGCAAATTCTTGTTGCAAAGTTAAAAAATTGTTTATTTGTGAATCATCCTCAAATACTTGCCAATCTTTAACATTGTTTGGAATAGAGGGCCTGTGTTTTATTTCTGCTGTAAAGGAATTATCAGGTTCAAAAGGCAGTTTGCAGGTACTTGCAAATGTGGCCAAGCTATGAGCATGAAGATTGTGGGTCCTAGCAATTTTGGTGATTTGGAATTCAGTGAAGGAGTTTAGTATTTCAGCAGCAGCAGACCTATAAGACCTCAGTCTTTTGTCATTAGTGACAAAATTTCCCTTTACTTGTTGGATGATTAAATCTGAATCTCCCATGATTGAAACCTTTGTGGCTTGTAAGGATTTTACTAGTTTGAGGCCTAGTAAAAGAGCTTCATATTCCGCCATATTGTTAGTGCATCTGAAATTTAGTCTATAGGCTCGCCCTTCTGCATGATTGTTTTGTTTATTATGTATCCAAACTCCAGCTCCTGCCCCTAATTTGTTTACTGACCCATCAAATTCAAGGAACCACAGAATATCTTGTTCTAGGGGAGACTTAATGATCTGTTCATGAGCTGGAATTGTAAGTTGAAGTTCTGGTTTCTCTTCTGGGACAGTCTCATCACTTGATTGAATCAGCTTGAGTTCTAGAGTAGCAGCTGTGTTTAATGGTTGCTTAACCATTGTTTCTGGGGTAGCAGTGTATTCATTAGTGTTTTGCTCTTGTTTGAGTGTCTTGGTTTCAACATCATTATTTATAAGACCTGTATTATCATTGAAGAGAATGTATGAGTCTATGTCTGAATGGACAGCATATATGGGAAAATTTTGGGGCTTTTCTTCACTGCTGACCATGTATTTCATTAGTGTTTCTCTGTATAGTCTCTTTGGTTGCCCAAAAACAGAGATGGTGGCATATGACATGTCTAACTGCAGGGAACCTTGGAGTTTAGCTCCCCATGATCTTGACAACAGCATTCCATACTTGGGTGGGATATCAGCAACTACAACATCCATCAGGATTGTCTTATTGGGGTATTGGACAAGTGATACACAGAGATCTTTTATCAGGCCCAAGCACTTGACCTGGCTGGAGTCAAAGGAGAATAGGTCCTTATATGGTCTTGTAATATCCAGATTTAGTCTTTCCATGACTGATTTGGGCATTAGGTTGTGAGAGGCACCTGAGTCAAACATTGCATTGTGTAATATCTTATCATGAACATGTAAACTGACATAAAAAGGTAAAATCCCTGTGGCTGCTGTTTTTCCATCAACTTCTGGACCGAACAGCAATTCTGGGGTGTCATCCAACACATTGACATCATCTTTGTTGTTAGTAAGTTGAAGGGACTTCTTGATTTGTTGTTTATAAATGTCATGCTTGGCTAGTTCTGAAAGAGGAATAGCTACCTTCAATTTACCAATTTCAGTTTCTAGGTCAAAGGGTTTTTCAGATTGGGTCCTTTGGTTGTGGATGACAGTTCTTTCCTTGTTCACTAACTCTTCTTCTTGATTCTTATCTTGATCTTGAGGCTTGTCCTTTTTGCTCATCTCTTGAGGAGCGACACTTGGGTTAGGGTGCAAGGATGATGTAGCCATGGGCTGCTGTTTTGAAGAAAATGGTTCAGTGACTTCTTCAATGGTTACTTCCTTTGCTAGTGATTCCGTTGTGTCATTTGGCTCTGTGACTATGGCTCTTTTGGGCTGCTCTTTATCCTTTATCTTTTCAGGCTGTGTTACATTTACAGTTCTACTCCTTAACTTGTATTGTTTATGGACTTCATAAACAGCTGTGTCATAGCCTTGTTTAAAGTCAAATGACTCACCTGATTTGGTTTGGAACAGCTTGATTTCATCATCCTCATGATCTTCTTGTGTTAAAAAGACTTGACTTTCACCATCCAAACCCATTAAATTAATGTGGGGATCTTCATTGGGTTCACTTGATGTGGAAGTCTCAGCATAATTCTCTTGGAAAGGGGGTCTTATGTCTGGGTCAGAACTGGCCTTGCCAACGTTTGGATTTTGAGTTCTCCTAAAATTTGGATTCCTAGGAGGGTTGTTTTGTGGTGCTTCCCATGATGACTTTCTCTCAACTGATTCCACTCTATCACCCAATCTCTTCATACCAGTGAGTATTGCATCCAGTTTTTGATCAAAGGCTGAGGGTTCTTCTTTGAAGGTGGTTCTCTTTTCCAACCTTGCTCTGTTTCTTTTGGCAATCAGGTTAGCTTCCACTGTGACAGCAACCTTTTGGGCATCTGCAAGGGTTTCAGGAGCTCTCTCCTTCAACTGATAGGCCATATCAGGGTCAAAACCATCAGGAAATTTGTACAAGGCCAAATCAGGAGGAGGTCTTAAATTTTGTGGGATTGTGTTATATACATTGTTGAATCTTGCACAATACTCCAGAACGGTCTCTTGAGGACCTCATTTGATATTGTCATATTCACCAAGTATGTGCAGAGGATCTTTCTTTTTCTCCCATCTGTTAGTAAAGGCTTGATAAAGCTCATCAGGAGTTGTAATGGAATTTGCATTCAGGGATCTAAACCAAGTTCTTACATCCCCAGTCAGACTTTGAACAAACATCCTCATTCTCACATTGTCATCATCTATTTCATAGTTCTCAAAATGGTCTTGCATCCTTTTGGCATGCTAAATAGCTGTGAAGGGGCCAGTGGAGTCAAAATATGAGATCTTAGATTGGTAATCTTGGGGTAGAGCTGCAGCATTAGCAGGTAACTGCAAGGGTGCATACCTATTGGCCATATTTGTAGGGTTTATGGGATTGACAGGGATAAACAGGATAACGGGGACGATGGGTACTACAGGGTTGATGGGACCGGTAGAAACTAGAGTGTTGGTCAAGGGAATATGTGCAGTGGATGAAGGTGTGAAAGGAGGGCTTTGAGATGTAGATGGTGAACTAGGGAAAACAGGGGTAGACCTAAATAGAACTTTGATAGGAGTTGGAACAGGGTTTGGATGAGTTATCTCAGGACTTGAAACTGCAAGAGTTTCCTGTTCCTGCTGCTTCCTAATGATCTTCGGGATGGTATTAGGATTTTCAAAAATAGCTGGTGGATTGGGGTCAGGGTTTGACCTAGTATGTCTAGTTTCCCTTTTAGGAGCCAGCTTCTAAACTTCTTTTTAGTATTTTTCAGGATATTTTAGGATTGTTTTAAGGGACTGCTCAAGTTTTTAGAACCACTGTCTATGAACAGACAACAGTTAAAAATAAGATGCTCCCCAGTGGAGTCGCCAATTATGTTAACACCCAGGTTGTTCCCTTTGACTCCCAAGGGAATACGGCCGGGGTAACCACTAACCAATCTTTGGATTACAGCTCCTAGCCAAACTGTAATTAGAGAGGGCTCTCTCTTTATGATTTGTCTCTGTTCTGATAGTATTTTAGACTAGCTATGATGTTCAGGGTTTTGGTTTTATGTTTTGGTTAAGGGATGTCTTCTATACCTAAGGTGGAAACTTTCAGATAATTCTAGTCTATTGGGCAATGGAGTCTTTGGTTACTGGTTGTTTGAGAGGTAGATTGGGATTGCTGAAACTGCAGGGCCTTTTGAATATCTCATGAAACAAACTTGATATTATAATGATGAAGTGTGTTTAACCAGTGAAAAGCAATTAAGAATTTTCCACTAAGCTTGGTTGTGAGAAAGAGATGTATTGTAAAGGAGCAGATTTGAATTCCTAAAACAATAATCACTGTGAAAGATACAGTATAGAGGTGCAGCAATTAAGAATTACACCTTTATGACCATAACCGAGAGAAACATTTATAATAGCATAGATTGAATACAGGGTATTCTATGAATAAATCCTGGAATTAGTCTTTTTCTCTGCCATTAATTGTGAGATCTAGAACATGGATGAGTTATGAGAAAATAACAGAAGCAACATAACGAAAGTTTAAGGAAACTTATTGAGCCATGAAAACACGCAGGAATCCTGTAGCAAACAGCAATCGCATTACAACCCCTCAGACAACACAGACTTTGGAAATTCCATCGGCCTTTGTATTAAACTCTGAAAATTTACAGCAAAGAAACTCTTGAAGAGAAATCAACAACAACCCCTGCAAGCTTATGCGAGGGGGAAATATATACAATTGGTTATACAAAATATCTGAGCGTTGAGTCATCTCAGAAATGAATGCGTTTACCAACTTTCAAGATATTAGATAAGGAAGTTATTACATCATTGAATACAAAGTAAATGCATCTTTATTCCTGTCAGAAGATATTTTGGCCTTTGGAGGCCACTGAGTCGGTTGGAACGTTCTGCTTTAATGCTGGAAAATGTGCCTTTACGGCTGCCGTGCTGTAACTTCTCGGCCCTGTCACCTGTAGCTGTCCATCTTGCTTTGCTGGCCGAATAGTCCTGCTGAGTTGGCTCAGCCCTTTACCTTTTCTTGCATGCTGATTTTATTGAGTTTATTGTGCATGATCACTTATGAATTTGAAAAAACAAAACTTGATTCACAGGCTCTGGCTTACAATATCAGCTGTATCATTTTGGTCCAGTATTCCTGTGTGGGCAATTGGTGTCTCAGAATTGCCTCTAATGTTTCATCTGCCTCTGTGTACTTGTAGAAATTGGGAGGCACTTCAAACAGATGTTTGATTTCATCCATGATAAAAAATAAGTTCTCTACCCTGTTGTAGAGACTTTGTCCTGTAGCTGGCCCTGTTTCCTCTGAGGTGCTGGGCCTTTCAGTGATCTGACTTGTGGCAAAGGTGTTTACCCTTTTGGCATACTGCTCATGTGTAAGTAGCCTTCCTGCGCTGTTCAGTAAGCCAGGGAGACCTCTGTTTTGCAATGCCACAAATTTGTCCATGAATATATTGACCTCGGTCTGCATATCCTGGGTCCTTCTCTCTAGTGTCTGCACTAAATTTCTCAGTGTTAGGACCCTCTTTATTAACAAAATAGTCTCAGTCCTGTTAGAGATTCCCATAGTTTCCAACTGAGCACTTGTTCTATTATTAAGCACATTGATCATCCTGTTGGCAATTTCAGGCATATTGCCTAGAGCGGCCCTTGATCTCTGAATTTCCTTATGTGCTTTTGCAATGAGCTCCAACTACTCATGAATTGTCTCAATATATTGCCATTGGTCAGTTATGGACTGGCCAATATTTGCCCATAAGACTGTTTTGAGCTCAGCTACTACTTTGTCCAGTTTGAGCTCCTTCTCCAGCTCCTTTATCCTGTCTTTGAGGGCTTTTATTTCCCTGCCTTTCTCAGCAACAGTCTGCTTGGATTTGTCATATCTTTCATTTACCTTGACAAGGTTTTCCCTGGCCTCATTCAGTTCTGACATTTGTGCTTCCAAGGCCTGAATCCCATTCCTCAGCTTTTGCATGTCCAGGCTTGGGGCCTGCTCTGTTGTTGGTGCTGGTGCTGAGGTAGAAGGTGCTGCCTGTTCTGTTTGTTGTATGGGAGGGGCAGTAGTTTGAGGAGGCCCCTCAAGATTAATTATTTCTGGAGGAGGCTGATATGTTTGACCTCCTTCCCTTTGCTCTAAAGCTGCCTACAATGCTGCCTGTGCAGCCTCTGATTCTCCCAGCTTCTCTTGTGTTTGGATGAGCTATTTGTATAAAGACACCAGCAAAGCTGCAGCATCTTGATCATGTCTTTGCTGGGCAACTTCATCTGTTTGAGGGTGAATTGTTGCTGGGATTTTGATCTTTCTCCTCAAAGCTGCCATGTCTGCATCCCTCAATTTCAATATTTCTTGTATGCCCTTGATGTCCTTGGGATCATGCCCAATCTCTATGATTATATCTTCTAAGGACCTGATCCTGTTGTCCTTTGCTTGAGAGGATGCTCTCTCCAACTCAAGTTGAGCAGCTGTATTATTTAGGCTATTTACTAGCCTATAATTATCCAATGTCTTGTCTGCCAAGGATGCATACACCATCTCACCCGTTTGCTTATGCAATTCGATTTTGTCCATTGGGTGGATGTCCTTGGCAAGGACCTCAAGATTGGTCCTCAAGTAGTCTGAAGGAGACTGTGGTTGCAATGTAGTTGGCATGAAGTGACTCATGATCATCTTTCCCTCATTGACATCATATGCGGACATGAGTCTTTGCTGGTTAGTAGGAGCCATCTTCAACAAATGATTATATAGTTGTATTTTTATTGGCTCACTTCTCCTCTTTATGTCAATGAACTGTTGTTTGATGCCCAGTTCACCTTCTCTTTGGTGGCTTGAGGAGCTGACTTCTCCTCCCACTGTTCTGTCTTGTCCCTGTTGAAAGGAACTTGCATATGCTTCTCTACTAGGTGGGCCCATGCCCAGAGACTGTCCTATTGGCATTTCCTCCTCTGATAGGGGATTCATTCTGTGTCTCTTTTCTCCCTGATTGGTGGATTCTGTGAGGGGAGTTTCTCTGTCCCTCTTTCTACTTATATCCTCCTTTTGTGGGGTTTGGAGGACTGAGGCTTCAGTGGTTGTTTCTTGCCTGGGAGGTACAGTGTCCTGAGCCTGCTGCTCAGTGGAAATTGGGGCCCCAGTTGCCTTTTCTTGCTGTAAGGGCTGCTCTTTCTCTTGCTGCCCCTGTTCTTGCTGTTGTACTTGCTGCTGTTGCTGCTGCACCTCCTCATGAGGTGGTTGTTCTGGTTCCATTTCCTTTTCCTTGCCTTTGGTAGAGATTTGCCCAGTAGCTTTGGCTTTTTGCTGATCTGCTGTGGAGGAAGAGGCAGCTGCTCCCTCTTGACTGCTTGGAAGATTGAACACCTGTGGACAAAGTTCTAGGTCAGCCATCTTTTTCAGATTTCTTAGAGCTCTCTGATTTAACTCTTCTTGTGTGAGAGGCTCCTCTAAGGTTCCCCTCCTCCATTTCACTTGATTTGCATACTTTTCTATATGAGGAATCCTTACATGATCATAACTAGACAACCTATAC
Organism: Pinus tabuliformis; assembly: GCA_031772625.1. Classification (NCBI taxonomy): domain Eukaryota; kingdom Viridiplantae; phylum Streptophyta; class Pinopsida; order Pinales; family Pinaceae; genus Pinus; species Pinus tabuliformis. Next base: position 281,205,874 of record CM062816.1, read on the forward strand.
TTGACCCTTCTTAAAGTTATGAAGTGATTGGGGTCATAAGGTTTCCAAAGGAAACTGGTTTGCAGGCCAAGGGATTCTAACATTCTATCTGCCTCTTTCCAACCTTCCTCCCTTTTGTTGTAGACAAAGTGGCCTAATTGGTTCCTGACCTTGAGCTGTGCTTTCTTGCCTCTCCCTGAAAAGTGTAGCACATCAGCATTTCCAAATTGCCTGAAGTATTCCAGGGCAAATAGTCTCATGGGCACATATTTGGGCAATCTGTATGGGGGCAACTCACACCCATATATCCTTATAACTGTGTGGTTCTGGTAGAAGTACCAGTCCCCAATGCTGTATAATTTAGACAACTGAAGAATTCTCTGCATATCATCAGTCAGTCTTGGAGGAGGTGAGCTCATCAGCATAGACATGGCTGGGTGGATGAAAAGATCTATGAACTCACAGTAAGTATATGGAGATTCAGATCTATGGTGGAAGGCTGAGGACCAATAGACTACTGACCTGGGATTGCCATGGGCATCTACCTTTTTGATAGCAAAATGAAATTTCTCATGTTGATAGTACAAAATCAAATGGTAGATGTAGGAGGTGTATCTGAACACCCTTTCTCTTGACAAGTTCATCAATTTCTCATGTATTTTGTTTGATATGTAGGTGGCATAGTCATAGCAGATAGGAGACTTGCCAGGAGCAAACATAAGCATCATCACCAGCACAGTTTCATCAATATGTTCAATTGAATTATAGCCTAAAATGGGACTAATCATATCTGCAAGGTCTCTGCCCAGTTGGTTGAGATATACATGACAAATGGGAGGGTTCTTCATAGTGTCAGAGTCAATGTACAGCTGATTGAGTTTGGTGACCTGAGCATCTGTCAATCTAGCTCCTTGATTTATCAAATCTATCAGTGATAAAGGAACTAGTTTCTTCTCAGTCCTGAAGTGCAGCATTTCTTTGATAGCTTCAGGGGTGATATAGAAAACAACTGAGCCTAAAGGGTCAAGCACAACCCTCTGAGTAGGGTCATAGCGATCGGCACATAGGTGAATGAGGTCAGGGAACTGTTTGAGCTGAGGGAGCTTAAACATAGGGAGAAAGGAGTCCCATATGCCCAGTACATCTGTTCCACTCTCATGTTTAGCCTTTAACTCATTCAATAAGTGGATGTGAAACTTGTTGTGCCTCAGCATTTCTTCTGAGATTTGATAGTCCAGGTCTGCTAGGGTTTGCCACTCCAATTCTCTCTGAGGGGCATTTAATGGAGCAATGTTTAATGCTACAGGAGCTACTGGTGGATCCATGATTTCCTTTTAAGATTCTATAGTTTATGGACTAGTGTTACTGTGCAGAGCAACACCAAAAGGTTTTCTTTGAACAGAAGGTGAATTACTCAGGAACAGAGGACAAAAGGTGAATTGCAGCAATTGAAATACTGCTTAAAACATGAATAAGGAAAATTTCTGGCCTTAATCTCTCTTTTACAGCAAATTTGGTATAGTTTGGGTTACCAGTTCGCGATTGCGCGAACAGAATGCAGTTTTTATAGAAACTCGGGAAAACGAGGCTTAGCTGGTGAATTTCGACGTTGTAGGTGCAAATGAGGACCAGGCACAGGGGATTTGCTAGTGAATTATATGTTTCTCAGTGTTTTAAGCTTTCTTATGGCAATTCACAGACGAAACAGGTGCAGGAAGGATTCACTGGGATAAATACCTGGTATACAGAGAACAATGGTCACGAATGCAGGTGGAAATGGCGCGCCAGCGGTCTTCAGGTTGAATTCAGCAGGTTGGCGAAGGCTCGAACGTGAAATTCATGCAGAGGATACAACAGCGGTTTTTGCAAAAAGTGCAAAAAACGCGACATTTCGGCCAAAATATGGTTTTTTCGGGACTTTGGCGCTTTTTTTGGATGACGTCAACATGACGTCATCAGGTGGGGTCAAAGTCGGATGACGTCAGCATGACGTCATGGGGTGACGTGGCGGCATACAAGAGGTCCACGGGGATGATGAGGTGGCGGACAGGTGGGGTCAACTGGCGGACGGGGCGCTGATACGGCGGTGACGTAGGCAGGTGACGCAGGCAGGGCGGATCAACCAAAACCGGGAGTGGTTAGCGGTTTCATATCGCACCGCTTATGATACGGAGGCGGAAATGTCAGATGTACCTCCGATACGCTGTGGGGGTGACGCATGGCAGATGCCTGACGTCACCCTCTGACAGATATCGAAAGGTATCTTTCGGACGTCGAGGTCGGTCTGATATGCACGAGGGCCGTCGGATCAAAAGGGCCCGATCCGATGGTCGACGGATTGCTGAGGTGGCCGAACGATACGGACGGAGGGCGGGAATAAAATAATATTTTGTTCGAGATCTGTGCCCGGCAGGGACTTTGGAAATTTGGCGGATTTCGATGGTTTTCAATGTTTTTTATAAAAAATGCGCATAGCGCCAAACTTTGGGTAAACGGGAAAAAGTGGGTTTTTATATGTTTTTTTCAAATGAAGCGGGTTAGGGGTGGATATGGGTTTTTCATAAGGTTTCTTAGCAAATGAAGGGCTTAATGGGTCAAATGGCTTCAGAAGGGGAAAAAGGGGTAAGGTTTAGGTTTCTTAAACTAACCAGATGCCAATTTAATCCCTAACAGTGAACATATGGCTATAATGCCAAGGGGAGGGATACTTATACAATGCTTGGGGTTTATACACCATAGTGTTCTAATAGTAGGGAAAGGGTAACATAGGGGATTTAGATAATAGAAGTCAGGGGTTAATATGGATGGAAAAGGTGAATGAGGAGTGATATCACTAAGTTTATTTGAAAATCACTTAGTTTAGGGAGTAGATCAAAATGAAAAGAATTTTAGACAAGAAATGTGGCTTTTAAAGGAATAAGAACCACTATAAAACCTCAAATTCTTCCATGAACACAACTGATGAAGGGATGTTAGTAATGAAGGTGAAGAAAGGGGGAAAAGGAAGTTAGTCATGCTTCTTTGCTTTGCTGCAATATGATGGAGAAGAAGACCTTCTCAATCCATTGATTTTCCTTTGTGAATAGGTTAGCACACATTCAATTGTAAGGAATGACACTTCTGCAACCCCATCTGCCTACCCATCTACTTGCCTAGCATTTTTTGTTTCTTCTTGTAGGGTGCATTTAGACTTGCAGACCCTTATTTGCCTTTTCTTTTCTCTTGGCTTTTTCTTTTGATTTTCTATCTAGAACTACCCTTATTGCTTCCAAGGTCCCAGATTAAGCAGTTGGGAACCTTAATTCTCTACCTAAGCTACTGGTCTGCCAAGATTAAACAGTTTGGACAGACTTCTTTCTCTATTCTACAGCAGAAAATTGAAACATGGCATGATCCAGATTAGGCTGTTGGACCATCCATCAAAATTGAGTCCACATCAAGCTATATACACACATTGCCTTCTCTTGGAAATATGGGATCTTTGCATCATCAAAGCAGAGCATATTTGGAACTTTCTTTGCCAATCATGAAATATGAAACCTATTGGTATAGGTAGCTAACACCCACGATTGTACAAATCCGACGAGAGCATCTTGCGTATATTGTACCTAGCTTGATCATGAGACAGAGTATTGCCCCACACTGATAGTGAAGTTGCACGATAAAGGAACACTCCAACCTCCCCCGACTCAGAACCTGCAAATGATGAGGTATGAGCCGCGTGAAGAGGACCCGAATTTAAACATCGTTCTCTGAAGCGGTATCACAACAGGAGATGACAAGGGCAAGCAGCCCAAAGAGAGTGCCTAGGTTCGCAAGGCTCCAACAAAGGAACCAGAGTTCGATTTGGAGCACGAGAAGGAGACATTCATGGTAGCTAAGAAGAGCTTCATGGAGGCCTCCACTTCAAGTAATAAAGACAAACTAGAATTGGAGATGGACCCATTAATGCTCACTACCTTTTTGGAGATATGCGTGAAGCTATTGTGCAACAGCAAAGCGGTGAAGGGGTTGCAAGAATTCATCACTAGATGTGTTGGATCAGGGGAACCGTGTGTAGTTCGGAAGCTCGGGAAAGACACGATGCGAATAGGAAGGGAGATGAGATTGACTGCGCAAATCGGGGAATATGAAATGGATCAAGTGATTCTAGATCTAGGATCAGACGCAAACGTCCTACCAAAGCAGACATGGGAGTGCATAGGTAGGCTTGTGTTGCAATGGTCTCCTATTCAATTGCGAATGGTGAACCAACAAAAGATCCTACTGATGGGAAGATTGCAGGGAATAACAGTAGATATCGAAGGATGATGCGCCTACGATTTGAGAAACTGCAGATGCGGCTAACAGACAAGTATGACGGACGGGATGATCCACGTGCACACCTCACAAAACGGACCAAGGTCTACGGGGAAGATCCACTACCTGAATGGGTGCATTTGTTCTGTCATACCCTGGATGTCATACCCATGAATTGGTATACTGAGACAGAGCTCCGCCATGGCACGAGCGAATGGGATATCTTGCACGAAGGATTCTTGTTAACTTTCATGTTTGAAGTTCGTTGGTGGGATAGTGTTGATGATGTGCTACAAGCAGTAAAAGAAATTATCTTCAAAATACCCTAGGAGCCAATGGAAGTGCTTCAACCGGAATGGGTGACCCAGCTGAGCTGCACGTTGGAGTGTTACAATGTAAATATGGAGGAGGAGGATGAGGATCCACGAAAAATTAAAATTCCAGAAACTGAATGTTGTCACGAGGTTCGACGACCATTGATTGAAGATCCTGACATCACCACACTACTAAAAATGAAGCAAGTAAACATTGGGACGGAGGCTGAACCAAAGTATGCAACGCTCGATGACTATTGGGATGATGCCACGGTGGATAAGGTCGTTGAGTTACTCCGTTGGTACCAAGACTTATTCCCAACCAAGAATATGAACTTAAAAGGGATCGTTGGTGACTTAAGGATGATGAAGGTCACCCTAAAACCCGACGCAAAGCTAGTCAAGAAGAGGCCTTACTGCTTGAATCTGAAGTATAAGGAAAAGTTCTATGTAGAACTAGACAAAATGCTCGCAGCCAGAATTATTGAGCCGGTGGAAGAATTCGACTGGGTGAGCCCTATGGTAGTGCAGGAGAAAAAGTAGAAGGGTGAAAGAAGAATATGCGTGGACCTTAGAAAGCTGAATGACACCTGTGTACACGACCCATTCCCAACAACATTCACAGATGAAGTATTGGAAAATGTTGGCGGACAAGAAGCATACTCGTTCACGGATGGGTTCTCAGGGTACCACCAGATCAAAATTGCACCAGAAGACAGGAGAAAGATGACCTTCGCAATGGAATGGGGCTACTTTCAATACATCGTTATGTCATTTGGGTTGAAGAATGCGCCAGCCATCTTTTCATGCATCATTTTTGCCGCATTCAAGGAATACATCCACAAGTTCCTTGATGTCTATCTGGATTATTGGACTGTCTTTGGATTGGTTAAGCACCACGTAGCAAGCTTACGCTTGATGCTAGATACTTATGACACCAGATTGCGTTGAACCTTAAGAAGTGCACATTCCTCGTTCCCTTTGGGAACTTGTTGGGACATGTGGTCTGCAAATAGGGATTGATGGTGGACCCCGCGAAGATTGTAGTGATTCTAAATTTGGAAGCACCGTGAAGTGTTAAACAGTTGCACGCTACCTTGGGACACACAGGGTACTACAGGAAGTTCATCAAAAGCTATGCCCAAATCACTGTGCCAATGGAGAAACTATTGAAAAAGGATGTCACATTTTGCTAGAATGATGATTGCATGAAGAGCCTAGACATCCTAAAGGGGAAATTGGCCTCCGCTCCAATCGTGGTCTTCCCAAAATGGGATGTGGAGTTTCATGTCAATGTTGATGCATCGTGTATCATGCTGGGAGCAGTGCTAACACAAGAGGTTGGAGAGGGTTTGAATCATCCTATCGCGTTTGCAAGTCGTAGATTGTCCAAAGCTGAGAAGAACTATTCCACAACCGAGCGCGAGGGGTTGGCGATGGTGTACGCGCTCCAAAAATACCGGCACTATTTGCTAGGAGGACATTTCAAGATGTATATAGACCATTCTGCGCTAAAGTACTTGGTCAATAAGCCTGTGTTTGGGGGGCACATATGTAGGTGGCTCTTATTGTTCCAAGAATATGACTTTGAGGTCGTGGTAAAACCTGAATGCTTGAACGCAGGACCAAATCACTTGTCCCGTATTGAGACAGGCGAGGAACCCATCAGTTTGGAGGAAGGACTACTGGACGCATAGCTCTTTGTTGTGCGCGTCACAAACAGGTACTTACAAGATATAATCCACTTTCTGACATCAGGGACTGCATCGAAGGAATACTACGTCCAACAGAAGAAGGAATTGGTGGTGCGTGCGGCGGATTTTTCTGTCATCGCGGGGCACCTATACAAAATGGGAAATGATGAGATATTGCGAAGGTATGTACTTGAATTTGAACAAAGTCAAATTCTTGTGAAATCACATGGGGGCACTGTGGGAGGACATTATGCAGGACGAGCGACCGCACAAAAGATTCTTCGCGCAGGGTTGTGGTGGCCAACCCTTCACCAGGATTCAAAAGCACACTGTAACACCTGCGATATATGTCAAAGGTCCAGAAAACCTTCGCAGAGGGATGAGATGTCGTTGAATCCACAAATGATGCTGCATCTGTTTGAGAAATGTGCAATTGACTTTGTGGGACCTATCAAACCTCAATGAAAAACGGGCGCACTCTACATTATCACCGCGACGAAGTACCGACACGATGGGCAGAAGCGCAACCGGTTAAAGACTGCACGGCCACCACGGCTGCGAAGTTTTTGTTTGAAAATGTGTTGACCCAATTCAGCTATCTGAAAATCGTAATGAGTGATAGCGGTACACATTTCCTAAATGAAACCATCAGCACGCTCACGAAAGAGTTCCAGGTGTATCATCAGAAAAGTACACCGTATCACCCATAAGCCAATGGGACAATAGAAACATTCAATAAAATACCAGAGACTGTGCTAACCAAAGTGTGCAACGTGCAGCGAAGCAATTAGGACCTGCGTGTACCTGCAGTGCTATGGGCTTACAGGACAACGTGCAAGAAATTGACGGGACAAACACCTTTCCGGTTAGTTTATGGCATGGAATTTGTCATGCCGATGGAATATATCGTACCTAGTCTGCGCATAGCAGTACTCACAGGGATGACGGACCACGAACCTTGGAGGAATGGCTCGCGCAATTGGAAGAACTTGAGAAGGAACAGTTCTTGGCTAGTTTTCATCAGCAAGTACAAAAGCAGCGTGAAAATGCCTGGCATGCTCGCCATATTAAGTTGTGCACCTTCAAGATAAATGACTTAGTGTTGTTGTATGACAGTAAGTTTGAAAAAAATCTAGGAAAATTCAAAATGCATTGGCTGGGACCATACGTGGTTAAGGAGGTCACAAACGGAGGCACGGCCCAGCTAGTCAAACTAAATGGAAAGCCCTTCCCAGGCAAAGTGAATGGCAGCCACTTGAAGCCCTACACGGGTGGGCCAACTATCTGACTAACCGGCAGAAGCACAGTCTTCGCGCTCTGAGTTGCCAAACAAAGGCGCGGGACTATAAACAAATGCAACAGATACCGGTACAGATGTATGGAAACAATTCAAACACAGTGGTCTTGGAACAGCGGATGTAGCAGATACAGGAAGCAGCATCCCAGTGCGCTGCGGACCTTAGTACAGTTCGAGAACAATAGGAGGGACTCTGTGCCAAGATCACCACGCCGACCGAGTGACTCGAGGGTGAGTCACGATGTTTCTGTTGGGGGCCTATTGGGCATGGAATCCCCCCAAGGCATGTTTTGGGGCTCAAAGCCCGAGATTTGACTTAATATTGTTGTAAAGACTTCGTGAATTGCAGGCACGGAGCGCGAAATGTATGATAGAGTCACAGGGTTGTCCGCCCTAGTTTTGTAATGTAATGTAGGCCTACCCATGGTCCACAGACCATGGGATTGTATAAATAGAGCGAGGCTCTAAGTGTAAAATATAACCAAAATGAAGTAATAGATAGCGAAGTAAAAGCGAAGAGCAAGAGTCTAAGTGTCTAAGTGTGTCTTGGGTTGTAGAGTAGGAGAAGGCTCTGCAGCTGAGTGCGCAGAGGCCTAGTATTCCACAGCTTAGTGTGTGGACCCCTGCAACTGAGTGCGCAGAGTGAAGTCAAGTCTGTAGCCAGGGAAGAAAATAATAAAGAGAAGTTTATCTTAATTTTGTGTATTTGTTCTTGGGTTATTACATGTTTGATATAAATTGCAAATATATTGTTTATTTACTCCGTGCACCTGTATGAATTATTTATATTGCTAAGTATACTTTAATGCATACAAGTAGGCTAAGTTAATCAACTAACAGCGGAATACTAGTAAGGACTTGGGTAATAACATCGTTCGGCCCCCGAGTAGGGCTGCGCGAAGGTAGCATCTCAGGCTTTGAGGTACAGGTAAGTGCGCATAGCGACATGCACGTAGGGTCGAACCGCATACCACTCGAACTCATCAGACATCTCCATGGTGTGGAAACCTGGTTCTAGCACCCTCCCATACTAATTCGGGTGAGACCTCAGTTCGCTCTCTGCGGACTGTTGCCGAAAGGGCCAGTAGCACCGAGATTTGTTTGGCTAAATCACCTCTGAACCTGGGTCAGGCCCCAACAAGCCAACACCTCGCTAAGAGGGAGTGTCGATTTGGGGTAGCATCAGATGTGCTCTAGCCATGGGAATTGGTGGAGAGGCTAAAGCACATGAGATCTCCAAGACCTAGAAATGGTTTGGGCATATTCTAACCGGTTTGGGAGATATTAAAATAATTAATATTTTTAATGGAGTTCCTAAGTCTAAACTTAGGAAAAATAAAATATTAATGGGTATTAATATAAAACTGGGTTATAAGGGTCCAAAACTCATGGATCAAGCCAAATCCAATATTAGCCATTGATTAGAGATTTAATGTCAGTCGTTGATGGACCAACGAGAAAAGTATAAGAGGAGGCTTGAGGGTCAGTTAGAGAATACACCAAGAGAGATAAAGAACTCGATTTTCTGGGGCAGTGTTTGCTGAGGAAATTGAGTGAAGTGTTCTGAGTTGCAACTGAGGGGCAGTGAATACATTGTAGAGATGCAGAGTTAGTTTCGGAAGCATCAGTGCAGAAGTCGGGAGAGGGTTGATGCAGATCCAGTTAGACGCCACATAGAGGCAACCAGGAGCTGCGCAGAGCCTGAGGAGGGCCAGTGTGGGAGACGCAGGGGCCCCAAAGGCTGACACAGAGCCCCAAGAGGCTGACGCTGGGCTAGATACACTGATGATAGGCTAACATTGGGTCAGAGAGGCTGACGCAGACCCTAGAGTTAGCGCTGGGATATTTCGTGGGACAGATTGGAGCTGGAGAGCTGGATAGGGTGATGCAATCCCTATCAAGGATACGCAGAGAAGCATAAAGTTGTATTGTTGATGTGGGATGTTCATTCGGTGATTTAGCCAGAATATCTATCCCCAACCGAGAGGTACTACTGCCCAGGGAATTCTCTATTGGATGAGTCATTTTTGGCACCTTGGTTGTATTCTAGATTTGCATAATAATAAAACTCTCTGAATAGCTGCACCAGTTTTCCCACATTGGTTTTTTCTGGGGACATTAGTCCAAAAACAACGATGTCACTTCTGTGTTTTTTTATTTTAATTGATGATCTGTATGTGTTGATATTGTACTTGTATTTATTTTCAGTATTTACATGGTAAATAACTTGTTAAGTAACTAAACAAGTAGGAAGAAATAAATCAGATAGTACAGGAAGAATTTCTAACAGATAGAGTTAGAAATTCCAACACCATTATTGAACACCACATCAACACTTGCCCAGATGCCACTCCAGTCCATAAAAAACAAAGGCTAATTCATCCTTCCAAATAAGAAGCCATCAAGGTTGAAATTGATCAACTGAAGCAAGAAAGATTCATTTGCCCTGTCGAGCGCATTTCATGGGTCTCTAACCCGGTTCCCATTTTGAAGAAATAAGGCACCATTCGTGTCTGTATGGAATTTCAAGATCTGAACAAAGCTTGTCCCAAGGACAATTTCCCCACACCATTTATTTCCAAATTATAGATGAGTGGTCCTTTCATATATGAATGGATTCTTGGGGTACAACCAAATTAGTATTCATTTCACAGATCAACATAAAACAACTTTCACTAGTCTGTAAGGAATTTTTTCTTATAGGTCATGCATTTCAATTTAAAGAACATTGGGTCCACTTTTCAACATGCCATGTCCTATTTCTTTCATGACCTGGCCCATAGTATTCTTGTGTATCTAGACAATCAGACTGCTCATTCCAAATATTGGTTGCGACATCTTGATGATTTGTGTACCATATTTTTACAATGTCGCAAATATAACATACGACTTAACCCCCTTAAAGTGTGTATTTTGTGTTCCTGTCGGTCAGCTTTTGGGCTTTCATCATGTCCAAAGTTAGGATCTCTGTCGATCCCCTTAAAATTCAAGCCATTCTCAAACTTCCAACACCTTGGGCTTTCAACTGCCTCAAAGTTTGTCTATTGTGTTCCTATCAGTCGAATTTTGGGCTTTCATTATGTCCAAAGTTGGGATCTTCATCGATCTTCTTAATTTTCAAGCCATTCTCGAACATCCCCCTCGCAACATATGGCAGTTGCAAAGCCTTCAAGGAAAATCTAACGTTTTACATAGATTCATTCTTGACCATGCCACCACCACTCATGGGTCTCTTCGCCTCCTATGAATTGACATTCCCTTCACTTGGGATGAATAGGTCCAAGAATCATTCAATGCACTTAAATGTGCTCTCGCCTCTTTGCCTTTGATTATTCCACCTAACTTTGATCTTGCACATATCGACCTCCACCTATGCGGTGACTGGGGTGTTAGTACAAGAAGATAGAGTTGGGCATGAACATGTCATCTATTATGTGAGCAAGAACCTTATTGGACCCTAGTGTCTTATTCCCTTCAATGAGAAGTTGGCTTTGGTTTTTGTGTTCTTCGTTTAGAAACTTCGTCATTATATCTTGACGCATACCACCAAGGTGGTTACTAATTCCAATCCCATGGCTTTCCTCTCGAGTCAATGGGTCATCAAGGGAAAATATGCTTGTTGGATTGTCATCCTCCAAGAGTTTGACTTGGAATTTATAACACCTAAAAGTAAGAAAGGAACAATTATTGTTTGAGAAAATTGTTGTTTATCGATCCTATGTATATCTTGGAAATAAACAATTCAAACGAGCATTTGTACAAATAAATTACATATATTATAAGCTTCCAATGGGTAGTATGCCTCCTACAATTGATTTGAATTCAATAGGAATTGTTGTAAGTAATTTCCCAATTTGATATAAATAATATGTATTCTTCCTTTAAACATTGTTTTATATTATTTAAATATTTTTTTCTTAATGATTACTTGCAAGATAAAGTTCTTGGTTTAAAGTTTTCTGGAGCACCAACTTCTAGCCTAAAAAAAATATGTGCACATATACTAGCTTAGAAGATGAGAAATTGATGGAAACAAGAAATATAACAAAAACCAATTTAAATATGCATAATTTGCTTAAAGACAAGGGGAAGGTGGACTACATAATGTACGAGAATGAATGTGATGGAGATGATGACTTGCCCTTGAGTTTGAAGTCAATTTACAAAGAGATATTTGATCATCCACTATATTGCGCTTGGCACAATAGCATCTAAACACAGAAACAATTCACAACAAACCACTAGCAGATTAATGCCATATTATGGTTTGTCATATTATAGTGGTGAATGGAGAAGGCTAGCAGAATATAAGCATAGCATGCCAACATATGATCTAAATTCAAATATGTATACACATCGTTTCCAATCGGAAAGTGTAAAAGAAATGAATAGAGGTCATCTTATGTACATTGGGACATGCATACACACAAATATTGCAATATATATAAATAGTAGTAAGAGAAGCGACCCTACTATAAGACTGAATTGTCAATTTGTTGAAGTTATAAATGATAAAGATGGAGATATGGAAAGAGAGGTTGATAGATTGATAATGGTTGAGGCTATTATGGACCTTACCATTGGGGATGAGTTATTGATTAATTACCCCTTCTTAAAACGCACTTTTGCACAAAAGAAAAGGAAAGAACAAGGTCTCCCTAAGGATGTTCTTAAAGGAAAAACCCCAAAGAATAATCAATGTGTAGACTGACATTTTATAAACTATGTTGTCAAAATTATGTTTTATTTTAAATTATTGTATAAAAATTAATCTATAAATAATGTTCCATTATTCAATATATATATATATATATATATATATATATATATATATATATCTATATCTATATCTATATCTATATATATATACATTTTATATTTTTATTTGTTAATACATTTAATTATATTCTTTGAAAATGATACATATTTTATTTATCTTATTGTTGTCTAACATTCAATAATGTTTGTGTTTTTTGATTGCAAGAAGATATTGATGATACACCTACTAATACCCAGGATCAAACTGTGTTATTAATATTTGGACTGGATGATCCAAACCATCATTTAAACCATACCAAGGTGAAAAGAGCAATTTTGAGAAAAACACTACCAGCTAAGAAATTTGAAAGGCTGATGAGATTAGCATATATTGATTAAATGCCAACCAGGCTGAATGATGATGATGATAGTGAAAATGCAATGCATGAAGAAGGATTTAATGAAATTATTCCAGGTTTCTTTGGGGATGGAAACAATGATAATGATAATGATCATATGGTTGAGAGTAACGATGATAAAAAGGATAATTATCACCAACATAATCTTGATATTAAAAACCTGAAAGACTTAATCAAGAAAGCAGTTAAAATACATGTATTCAAATGAAGTGCAAGTAGAACCTAAAAACTTGCATGCACATTAATATCAGGAAAAATCAAGTCACTATTTGGTTGGTCAGACAAAAGATTCACTACCCTACTGAAATGAGTTGAAATCTATTTCTTACTTTACATTGTCAATTGGTGTACATAATTTGTATATATTCATTAACTTCATTTATATTTCTTCAAGGGGATTTTAAAACCATATATTGCATATAAATAGTCCTAGTATAGATTGACATATCAAACATGTTCACCATAATTCAAACATTCAATTGATTTATTCCCAGGAAATCTTACAAAACACTAAAAAATAAAATATTCCCTTAAGAGAATGTGTTGCAATCAAATTGCAAAGAAGCACGTCAGTTGTTGGTTGAATTGGGAATTGAATATAAACAAATTCATTCATGTAAAAATAATTGCATTTTATACAAAAATAAATATCAAGACAAAGTAGAATGTCCTATATGCAAAGAGGAGATATTGTGCAGATGTACCAGGTCCTACACTTCCAAAGAAGGTTTTACATCACATGCCAATTATACCTAGACTTCAATGAATGTTTTGTTGCAAGTCACATGGATTGGCATGCAAAGAATAGGAGTAAACATGGATTCATGTGAATTTCAAACAACTCCAAAGAAATGAAACACAGAGGAAAAAAGGTTGAGAAAATTCAAAGATGAATCCCATAGTATTAGGTTTGGTCTTGCAATTGATGGAGTGTTCCCATTCTTTTTCTTGAACTCAAATTATATTGTTTGGGCAGTTGGATTGATAGTATACAATATTCCCCCATAGATGAGTGTTAGAAAAGAGCACCTTATGTTGACTCTCATTGGTCCAAGAATACAACAAGTAAAAAAAACGGACATTTATATTGTTCATTTTATTGATGAGATGAAACCACTATGGAAAGGCATAAGAATGTATGACATATAACATCCTCCATTAAATATGTCATTTATGTTGTATGGTTTGTTTTTTTCCCTGAGGAAAAATCGTAATTTTCTATTAATTTGAGAAAATTACATGTTGTAGATGCCAACCAGGCATATGCAGAGGGTTAGGCCAAAGCCTTCAAAAAATATATATGTCTGTACAAAATTATCCAAGAGGGTACACTGTAGCTAATCGGAAATATATATATATACATGGAAATAAAGAGCATAATATAAGAGTCTGATAATGTCAGCAAAAAAAGACTGCATTAGGGCCTATCAGCCCCCTGAAATATCTTATCTATGTATGGCCGATGGTAACTCATCCTCCCACTATTCTTGTATTATCCATAGACCCCTGGGGTGGACCGCGACCTCCTTGGATAATTGGTTGGCAATATGATTACATTCCTTGTAAATATGATGACAAGAAATATAATCAATTTGTGATTTTGAAAGTATGGTTTCATCCAATGTGTTCCTAAGTGAGTGCACATGACATATATTTGTGTTACTGAACCCATTTATAATTATTTTGGAGTCCCTGAAAATATATAGGTGTCTGTAATCATGATCCAAAGCAAAATGTTATGAAACCAACACACAAAAATATAGAAAAGATAGATCAACACCTTAGAAATAAGCCTCTTCGAGGGGGCAGCCTCCTTTACATTACACAAATGAACAATTCTTAGATGATACAAATGACAAGACTTCCTTTCTATATATAGGAGTCTAAGGGGTCATAATATAATCAGAGCCGACAGAACAATAATAATGTAAGGGAACAATAATAACAATAGTGGGCTTCTATGGGGCACAATAATAACAATATGGGGACTACATGGGTACAACAATATAATAAGGGGGTCATACTAATAACAATAAGGGGTTGCACTAGTAGTATAGGGGCCTAACATGCCCCTCTCCTTCAAAAAGTGTTTTCCTCAATTCTTGAGTAGTTCTTGATGCTTCTGTATAAAATTCTTGTCCTCCCAGGTGGAATCTTTAGCCGGTAAATTCTTCCACTTGATGAGATACTCTGAAATTGATCGATTTCGTAGCTGTCGGGTTCTTGTTTCTGTGACTGCTCCAGGCTCCAATATGATTTTTCCTTCCTCGTCAAGTTCTGGTAATATTGTTTGAACTGGGATCTTCTGCAACTTTTGAATGAGTGGCCACACTTCTTCATCCTCCTTCCATTCATACCTTGTTTCATTTATCCAATCTGGTTGGATAATAGAAATGGCGCACAACAATGCTTCCACATCCTCATCCTTTCTTGAGAGTGCATCTGCAACATCATTTTTCTTCCCTTTTTTGTAAATGATTTCAAAGTCATAACCCAACATATTTGTGACCCATTTTTTCTATTCTTCTAAATATAATCTTTGTTCTAAAAAGTATTTAAGACTATCATGATCCATTTTTACCTTGAAGTGTCTTCCCATTAGGTAAGGTCGTCATTTCTTAAGTGCATGTAGTATTTCAAACATTTCCTTCTCATAAATAGCTTGCTTGAGATGTAGCCGTAAAAATACCCAATCGCCTACATCAAAACTTATTTCATTGCGATGTTGATCTGCCTGTTGTTTCATTTGATTCTACACCAAAGTGGCGTTATCCTTTAAAAGTTGGAGAACTTGTTGTTGATGCTCGATGTGATCTTTCACTGCTTGAATATTTTTCTTCTTGATATGTCCTTCTATCTTGAGAGTTTGAGGAGTGGTAATTTCTTCCAATGCATTACAAGATATGGTCGGATTCATTTCTTGATGCTCGATGTAATCTTTCACTTCTTGAACATTTTTCTTCTTGATATGTCCTTCTATCCTGATAGTTTGAGGAGTGGTAATTCCAGCCAATGAATTACAAGATATGGTTGGATTCATTTCTTCTTTCTCGATGTGATCTTTCACTTCTTGAACCTTTTTCTTCTTGATATGTCCTTCTATCTTGAGAGTTTGAGGAGTGGTAATTCCTACCATTGCAATACAAGATATGGTTGGATTCATTTGTTCTTTCTCTAGGGTTGGTTCTCGGTGTATATCCTCTTCTTTTGATGTTTCTTGATCCTTTTCATCATTAGGAGGCATTTCTTGTAGCATCTTTGTCCCACCTTCCTTCAAACCTTCCATGTCTTTCTTCAAATCTTCCATGCCTTTCTTCCAATATGCTTTCATACCATCGATATCAGCTTTCATGGCATAGATAAAACTATTTATCTTTTGCTTCTCTAGAATATCATTTACTCTTATATTCGATTTTTGAAAGTCCTCAATGTGCTCTGCCATTGAACCCTTTTGTTTTACATTTATCGATTAGATAAAGAAGGTGTTTCTCTTTGTATCCTCATAATGTGCTATCATTTCCTCTGTGAAAATTGACCAGTTAACAAGTGGTTTACGAGAACAAAGCCCTTTATACCATAAAAATTGTCCCGGTTCTAAATATGAAGATGCAATACATACCTTTGTAACAGTGGTACACCATGTAGATCAAAATATTTCTCCATCTGTAGTATCCAATTTACCAGATCCTTGCCATCAAACTTCCTCATCTCGCTTTTTCTTTATTCTAGGAGCTCGATATTGAAATGACTATAACTCTGTACTTTCGGATTTTTAAGTTCTAAAATCACAACATACAGTAGCCCTCTACATCCTCTTTCTAATGCCACTAGTCTGATTGAATGTGGATTCTCCAAGAAAGAGTTATGCACAATCTCCCAAGATGACCTGATTATATACCTTTTCAGAAGAGCGAACTTGTATGAAGTTCCACGTGTCATTGTTTTAACCTTCAGATCTGAAAAAAATATAAAGAAAACTACAGTCCGTCCTCTTTATGCAACTTCTTACGAAATTTAAATCTGATGCTCAAAGAGAAAGTTATGATGATTTTCCCAAGGTCACTTGTTTAAAATGTAATTCGGGAGTCTGCAAAAACCCTAACTTCCTCAAATCATATATCCGAAAATATAGTGAGACAAGATCTGGAATTCAGACCGAAGGTTCAGATTGTTATCTTATCAAATGGGTTTTTCTTTTACGTTCTGAAACTTTGTATCGAAAATGTTATAGTGAAAATTCCACAATGATCTGTTTTAGATGAAATTCCGGAGCTTGTAAAAACCCTAACGCCTTTAGATCATATCTCTGAAAATATAGTGATACAAGATCTGAAATTTGGACGCGAGCTTCAGTGTGATTTCAACTTAAATGGGTTTTTTTTTAGCTTCTGAAACATCGTAAAATATATATATATAGCAAAAATTCCACGATGGTCTATTTGGAGCAGCGAAAACCCTAGAATCCAAAGCTCTGATACCAAATGTTATGAAACCAACTCACAAAAAGATAGAAAAGATAGATCAACGCTTTAGAAATAAGCCTCTTCAAGGGGGCAAGCTCCTTTACATTACGCAAATGAACAATTCTTGGATGATACAAATGAAAATACTTCCTTTCTATATATAGGAGTCTAAGGGGTCGTAATATAATCAAAGCCGACATAACAATAATAATGTAATGGCACAATAATAACAATAGTGGGCTTCTATGGGGCACAATAATTAAATTATGGGGACTACATGGGCACAACAATATAATAAGGGGTTTGTACTAATAACAATAAGGGGTTACACTAGTAGTATAGGGACCTAACACAAAATGAAGAAAATGTCTAAGAGTGATGAGTTCAGCATAGTTGTTTGTACCATCCCCCAGGCCCATCTAGATATGGAAAATATGATTGTCAGATAGATGTAATAAAACACCCCCCCCCCCCCCCTCCACATCCTTGATCTTGTGCAGATCCATCAAAGTATGCCCAGGGGTGATTTCGGTCTATATCTTCAAGTGTAACAGCACAGACAGGAGGAGTGTGTTCCTCGTCAGGTATTTCATGGAATGAGTTTATAATCTGGGCGATTGAAAGAGGCCACCAGACAACTTTATCTCTAAAGATGATTCCATTCCTATTCAACCAGAGTGACCAACAGATAAGAAGGGGGAGGTTGCGTGCTTTCTGGTTCGAGGACTCAATCCACCAATGATTCCAAGCATCCAAAATGTTATCTCCATGCCATCTCTAAGTAATAGCCAGTGAGGAGAGAACCTGTTCCCATAAATTGACAGCAGCAGGGCAGATAAGAAAGAGGTGTTCATTTGATTCTTCAGCTTGATGACAGAGGACGCACCAGGAGGGACCATAAAAAGACCTTTTCTTCATATTTTCCCCAGTAGGAGTTTTGTTCATTAGAACATTCCACATAAACAGCCTGGTACGTGGGGGGGCTTTGAGCTTCCAAAGGGTGCACCACCACCCGGCCAACTCAGGTGGCTTGTGTGCAGCATAAATAATAGGATAGCCTTCTTTTGGGGAATAATTTTCATGTGCTGCAGGTGCCCAAATGAGTTCATCTTCATCCTCCAAGATACGAACATGCGATTCAGTCAAAGCGGAGATATAGCCCACCCAATCATGTTGCCATTGGACAGGGATTCCCAGAAGATCAGTTGATTTCCAAGCTTGTGTAAATATGGTGGAATTCTCTGAATCAACAATATGGGAAATCGAGTTGATGCCTCGATCGTTTAGGAAATTAATAAGATCAGGGGGAAGTATGTACATGTTGTGCCATCTTGTCCAAGGGTCCATGTCGATGTGCACTGATATGTCAAATTTAATACGCCATACAAGGCCATCTCTGATAGTGGGAAGGGTGCAGAGAACAACCCTCCAAATCATTGAAATACCATCTCTATGCTAGGACGGGAGTCGAATCCAATCCATAATATGAAGAGGCCATATGTATTTGTGATGGACCACATCAGTCCAAAGGTTGCGTGTCATGATAACATGCCAACCCATCTTGGTAGCAAGAGCATGTGCAAAGGAGGATAGGTCCTTCAATCCCCAGCCACCCCATTTCTTTGGAAGGGCGATGTGACTCCAACCCACCCAAGCAAAAGGCCTCCCCTCCTTGAAACCATTCCACAGGAATCTACAACAGATTTTTTGTATCTGAGATAGGATTCCTTTGGGAATCCAAGCCAAGGACATCTAGTATATCGGGGTCACCTCTAGGACCGATTTGATAAGGACTAAACGCCCTGCTCTGGATAAGAACCTATGATTCCAGTTATGTAGTCTTTTTTCCACCTTGGCCACAAGCCAAATCCAATCCACAATCTTGTAACTGTGTGGCTTGATGTAAAACCCAAGATATTTGAGTCCATCTTCCAAATAAAGTCTCTAAAAAGGGAACTTCTGAAGAGCGGTCCGGATTTCCTAAGGGGAGCATTCTGAGAAGGAGATGGTGGATTTCAGTCGGTTTGATTCCATTCCAGTTGCAAGGAAAAAAAGCTACATGATAGCAGAGAAAACAGAGAAGTCCCAAATACCCCCACTGAGGAAGATGAGGACATCATCAACAAAAAGTAGGTGGGAGATGATACATTGGTCTATAATCTTGATACCCTGAAGTCGCCCTTCTCTTCTTTCATGCAGTATTAATCTGCTCAAACCTTCCATTACAAGGAGGAAGAGGAGTGGAGAAAGGGGACATCCCTGTCTTAGTCCTCACTCTGCATGGAAGAAATTAGAGGTCAAGCGAAGTGATACAACACATGATCCAATGAATGAAAGGAAGGGGGAAGCCCAGGTGTGTTAGAAGCATTCTTAAGTATAACCAAATAACATGATCAAAAACCTTAGAGAGGTTTATTTTGAGGATAGATCATTTTAAATTCCTTATCTTGATGGAGTGGAGGACCTCTTGTGTGGTGCCAATCGCCTCATGAAATTTTTATGCAGAAAGGAAAAATTTTCAAATGAGATATGGGTAGATAGGATGGGCTTTAGTTGATTAGCGACGATTTTGGCAATAATCTTGTAGAGGAAATTGCAAAGAAAGATAGGCCTGAAATCATTGAAAGAAAGTGGGGAGTCCAATTTCGGGATGAGGGAAATGAAGGTGTAATTGACGGCCTCATACATTGAACCAGATGATTTGCATTTAGCCTAAACCTTAAGTAGGTCCCAACCAATAGTCTCAAAGAAATCAAAATAGAATTCAATAGGCCATCCATCTGGGTCAGGGCTTTTATCCTTTTTAAACCATTTGAGGGTGCTTTCTAGTTCCCCCATTGTAACAAGCTTGATGAGGTCAGCTTCTGCATCCTGATCAACAAATCGAGGAAATAGTCTAGCAACTCTAACGATTTTAGCAAGAATGGCCTTGGGAGGAGCCTTGAAAAGCTGTTGGAAGTGGTTAGTACCAATATGAGCCAGTTGGTAAAAAGTGTGAGTAGGTTGTCCATCCTCATTAGGCATTTGCCAGATAGTATTAATTGATCATCTCCCATTCGCAAAATTGTGGAAGAATTTGGTGTTGTCATCCCCTGCTTGTAACCAGATAGCCCTACTTCTAAGGCACCAAGTCTCCTCTCGTTCTTTAATAATTTTGGATCGTTGTACCTCCAGGTCTATGAGGGTGTTTTTAGCTTGTGTAGAGGAGAGCCCCCTCTCGTTCTCGTCCATCAGATCTACCAACTTGTCTTTGATGATCCTTAGAGTCTGTTCATCTCGATCTCTTTTATGTTTAGCCCATTGTATAGATAATCTCTTTAGGTCATTCAGATTGTGACAAAAACCTTCTGATATAGACCTCCCCTGTGCAAGAGGGTGAGCCCGCCAATAGTCATTTACCAATTTGATGTAATCAGGGTCCATCAACCAGATGGAGTTGAATTTAAAGGGAGCTCTTAGTTTCTGAAAGGGTCTCAACAACTCCAAAAAAATAGGGGAGTGGTCAGAAATGCCTCTAGATCCCACCCACTATTGGAAATTTGTCAAGGCCCTTACCAAGTTCTCCTTGATTAAGAAGTGATCTAGTCTTTTAGTCAGTGATGCCTCTCCAGTTCTTTTGTTACACCAAGTCAGCTGCAGCTTATTCATAGGGATATCTACCAGATGGTGTTGCTCCAGAAGATGCTCCATAGTGTCCGAGAGGGGGTCCAACTGGGCATTGTGTCCCCAAGATTCCGCATGTCCAATTGAGAAATTGAGATCCCCTCCCAGAATAAGATTGTCGGAGTTTGTGAGAGATAGGTTGAGTAGGTGATTCAAAAATTATTCCCTGGGAAGGGCGAGACGAAGGTCTTACTCGACTGCCTGGGAGCATAAACATTGATAAATTTGAATTCCAGGCCCAGCTCCGAGGAGTATATATCCATACCAATAAAACCAAACCCCCCCCCCAAAGGATGAAAGAAGCTTAATCATGCGGGGGTTAATGCCAAGTGTGATTCCCCCAGATCGTCTACTGACATCTAGAGCATGGAAGGTCCATCCTAACTTCAGGGAGTTCATCACAAAGATGACCTACTTGGCCAACCCAAGGGTTTCTTGTAGATAGATAATATCGATCTACTCAGAATCCAGAAGTCTTCTGAGGGCTAGTTTTTTGGTAGGGCTAGCCAACCCTCTATAGTTAAAAGAGATCTACTTCATGTATGAGGCTGGGGGAGGGTGTCTGATGCTCTAAGAACCCTATCAAGTGTAGTTTTCTTACCCTAAGCCACATCCACCCTTGCTTGGATAATGGCTTTAGAAATGAAAGAATGTCAACCCCTTGGAGGCTTGGAGATCTTGGGGGGGAGATCAGGCCAATACCAGAAGGCTCAAAGGGGTGTTTCCCCCAAGAGCAAAGATTGTAGGGGTGAGAGTGACAGGAGGAGACCGATGCACCAGGAGAGGGAGGTGAAGTGGTCAGCCCAAGTATAGATGGCGAGGTGGTAGTAAAGGATGGGGGAGGGGGGTTTCACAGGGAAAGTAAGAGGAGTGGTGGATATGCATACAAAGGATGCAAATGCAACATGCAATTGAGGTGAAAAAGTAGATAATGATAAAAAAGATGCAGAACAAAGAGATGAAGAAATACCCGTAGAAAGGGAGGCCGCAATAGTTGCCTGAGATCTTGACATGGGAGGTGAAGGAGACCGGGGGGTGGCCAATGAAGTCATCTGTGCAGAACTGCGATCCAGTGACTTCGGATGAGAGGACTGAGAAGGTTTCTTATCGCGAGTGCTTGTGCCACAGGGTCAGCACCATCTGTGTCTTTGACGGGAGAGGGGGCAGCAGAAACCAATGGGAATTCCTTGTAGAAATGGTCGACCTTGTGAGCCCTCCTTCATCTGAATGACACCCTTTCATAATCTAGAATCTGGATGCGGGTGAATATTTTCCACTGAAGAGTGATCTTCTCCTCCAGTCCTTCTATAGTGTCCAAGTACACCAAGATGCGTGCCAACGATTTGTTGCCTGAGGTAATGAAATATTTATCATAATCAAGGAATGTTCCCAATACATTCCCAATGCGAGTAAAAATTTCCTCATACCAGAAATGCAGGGGAAGTCTAGGGAGACGGACCCATAGAGGCCCAGCACCCAGTTTCTCCCACTCAGGGTCAAAAAGAGGACTCCATCTCTTAAGCAGCATGGGTGCCAATCCTATGTGCTAGTACCGTGAGAGGACCCATGATGTATAATCCTCCCTTTGAAAACCTAGAGAAAACCAGCCACAAGCCAGAGTGGTAACAGAAGGGAGTTCACTGAGGATGTTCCCCCAAATCTCAATGACCCAAAGATAGAGTTGGACGACTGATTAAGACCTTCCTCTGACCCTTCCCACCAAAACCTTGTTCGTTGTGTCCACTATGTCGCCCATTTGTACTCCTTCTCCGAAATAGAGGGACAGGTCCCTGTGTGAGGCTTTGACGCACTTAGATATTCTAGCTTTTCCCAAACGAGGGGCCGTTGGATGATCCTGTAGGGGGTCCTGGGTACCCGAGGGAGCCTCCTGTGACCTAGGGTTATATGACCTAGGGTTTACAATCGGGACATCGAAATAGCCAGATGAAATGGATGGTTGCCCAGGTTCAGAAATAGAGGTCAGAAATGATGATGAAGTCGGGATGTGTGAATGGGGATTAACCCAGAGTCGATACCCACAAACGAGGGATGGGCGAAATTGGACGAAAAGAGGGGTGGGTCAGGGAGCGGATGGTCGAAAGATGGAGATGGAGGAATGTAGGAGGAAAGAAATTGTAAGGAGGCCAAAGAGAAGGAAGGACTATCGAGACCTGGTGATGAAAATCAAAGAGATGAAAATGGCAGGTTGGACATGGAGGTACCAGGGTCCGAGTAGACAGGTGGTGGTCTCGACCACGACGAATGAGGATGACCCGAGGACCCAGAAAATGACACATCCAGCAGAGAGATAGGGTATTTACAAATGGTCTCATAGGGGAAAGGCTCCTCCGAGTAGTTGATAGCATCTTCCTCCATAGTCGACAAATGTCGCAACCCAAAAATAGAACGGTGCATGTTGGACTATTCATGATTTCCCAAGACTTGGTGTTTGTTCAGGTAAGATAAAATATTTACGTATTTACACTCATAATTTATTTTCATCCCAACTTTCATACTTAATTATTTTGATTTTATTAACATTATTTATTGAATTATAGAGCTTCAAAGAAAGAGGATATTTTCATGTCTAAGATGTATAGAACAATTTCAAGGGTGATTTTCTAAAAATCTACATAAATTTATTTATGCAAACACCAGGGTTTTTTTACCTCCAAATCATAAGTTTAAAAATCGCTAGAATAATCAATTCGATGGAAAATTTCAAAATAAAAGCCCTCCCATGATTATGGATCCAAGGGATTGGCTTAAGAAATATGAAAATCTTGAATTAAAAGCTTGGAAAAAAAATTTGATTGGGGTGACTCAATTGAAGTAGAACAAGTTGTAGTTAATATGCTAGAAAAATGAAAAGGAAATCCATATTTTAAGCAGGATTCATTTACCCTATCGAATACATAAAAGGTATATTAATATCTCACTTATTATATCCTATGCACATCCTCAAAAATGTCCCAAATTCTATATTTTGACATATATCAGGAAAAGAGGACACCTTGTCTTCAAGGGAGAGATATTGTTCTTTCACGTACCAAATTTGATAGAAGACATTTGTGGCCAAAGATGGAAAATGAAACATGTGTAGAAGCTCCATGGATCTTTAAAAAAAAAGAGTTAGACCAACTAAAAAGTGACATTCATTCAATGAGAACAACTACTGGCAATGGGTCATCATTGGAAAAATATTTTACAGTTGATGGAAATGTGACAAGATTTAAAACACATGACTTTCATAATTTCATGAATGTATTATCATCATTTAAATTTTAATGGTATTGATTAAGTACAAAATATAATTTTATATTATGTTGAGTGATAAAAATTACTAATGACCTTTGAGAAAATTGTTTGATAGCATATCCTGCCATTGGCAATTATGAGGAATTGATGTCTTACTATTGATTTAATGAATGCCATAAGTCGATTGTCAACATTTGCAAGGTATGTAATATGAAATTTTCATGTGTGAGAGACAGAGATATTATATTCATTTTTTATTTTTTACCAAAGGTCCATACTAATTTGTTATTCTTATATTAGGTGGGTGATCGCCAAGGATATCCATGAATGTGAAGTGCCAAAATGGAAGAAGGAAATTGCATAAATTGTATGTGTATTTGAGAAGGACCTTCCTACAAGTTTCATGGACCTAAAAGTCCATTTACTTTTACACCTAATCGATGACATTGAATTGACAGGAGTCATATCAACAAATAGGGTGGATATTTTTCTTTGAGAGGTATATGAGAACTCTAAAATGATGTACCCGACAAAAGGCACATCCAGAGGGTTGCATGGTTAAAAGGTATGCATTGAATGAAGCATTTTTCTTCCAATGTGAACTCCTTGGTAAGGATTTTGAGGATGGGCCATTCTTTTGGGATTAAGAACAACCACCAGATATTATTGATGGAAAAGAACTATAATATAATGGTATTCCAATGAAAATTAGGAAGTAAATTCATGATAATTGTGGTTATTTTCCTTGCAATCTTTAATTTACTATTTAATTTATTTCTCAAATTAACAACATGACATTTGGAGTTTGAAATAAACATGTTGATATGTAATAGGTGTAGAAGAAAGTGTTATACTCGAAAAGTTCATTCTATACCACATAGACATTATGAACAAATGGATCGATTTATATGATAAAAAGAGAGAAGAAATATTAGAAGCAAGGAGACAATTTAAGAGATCGAACCCAAGTAATACTCCACTTCCCACTGATCTACTTGGGGAATGGGGCAAAGATTACACACTAAAATGGTTTACTGAACAAATTCGAAATCAAATAGAAGGTGTAGGTATAGATTTAAACATAAAAGAAGATTAAAACGTGTAGAGGATTTGAAAGAAAGATACAGTTTTGTAAAATTCCAACTATACCTTTCTTTCACATCCTCTACGCGTTGATTTCATCTTTTTTTCTGTTTGAGTCTATACCTGCATCTTCTATTTGATTCTGAATTTGTTCATTAACTCATTGTAGTGTGCAATATTTTCCCCATTCCTCAAGCATATCAGTTGGAAGTCGAGTATTCCCTGAGTTTGATCTCTTAAAACGGTCTCCTTGCTTCTAATACTTCTTCTCTCTTTTTATCATATAAATCAATCCATTTCTTCATAAAGTCTTTGTGGTATAGAATGAAATTTTCGAGTATAACACTTTTGTATACACCTATTACATGTCAACATTTATTTCAGACTCCAAATTTCATGTTGTTAACTCGACAAATAAATTACAGAGTAAATTAATGATTGAAAGGAAAACAACCACAATGATCATGAAATTACTTAATAATTTCTACTTGAACACCATTAGATTGTGGTTTTTCTCCATCAATAGTATATGATGCTCGTTCTTCATCCCAAAAGTGTGGCTCATCCTCAAAATCCTTACCAAAAAATTCACATAGTAAGAAAAATAACTTTTGTTGGGCATATCCTTTTAGAGTTTTCATATACCCCTCAAAGAAAAACATCCACTTCGTTGATACGACTGAT
Source organism: Pinus tabuliformis (assembly GCA_031772625.1). Taxonomy (NCBI): domain Eukaryota; kingdom Viridiplantae; phylum Streptophyta; class Pinopsida; order Pinales; family Pinaceae; genus Pinus; species Pinus tabuliformis. Next base: position 281,231,785 of record CM062816.1, read on the forward strand.
GATCCTCATCATTGGGTAACTATATGGACCTTAATTCACCTCCTAGCTTAATCAAATCAAATCTTCTCACAATTTATTACATGTTTTGATTATATTTTGTTTAATGAGATTAGTCAAAGTGAGATATTATGCCTAGTGGACTAATGTGCATTGAATGCAGGTTTGTGAGAGAAAATCAGGGAATTTTGGCAAGATTAAGGGCTAAAAATCGAATGGGACAAGGAAGAGAGATTGTAGGAGGTAAATCCTCCTCATTTACTCCTCCCTCATTTGAATATTCCTCCATCAATCACACTAGCTCGGAGTACAAGCAGCCAAGTCATGAAGATCAAAAGGTAGCCGAGCAAGTGACAGTCAAAGAGTTAGTTTATCTCAAGTTTGGGAGCCGAGCCTCCCTAGATTTAAGGAAGTCGTCGGAGACTTCAGTTTCATAAATAAAGAGGCCTAGAGCCTCATTAGGATTCAAATTTTTGCTGTAAAAACACTAGTTATTTTTTAGCTCCAAACTTGTGGAAGGCATTGCTATGTAATTTTCTATTTTGATAATGAAAATGAGCTCTTTCTTGATCCAGTACTGAGTTAAATTAGGGGTATGAAGTTCTTGGGTTAGGGCCCAACCCTAGCAGCAAAGGCTCCTCTTCTTGTATCTGTATGCTTACATTGATTTCATAGATTCATGGTTGAAGTGTCCTTAGAATTATTTCATTGCAAGTAGTGTAGATTTGATTAGTTTGTTTATTAGTTTGTTTCCATTTGTGCTTTACTTCAGCAGTGGTTTAGAAGAGATAAAGAACCATCAAAAATCTATCAATAGGTGTTTTTTCCTCACTTCTTCCTTCAGGGATCATGACTTGAGGAAAGGACTCCTATGCAGTCCCAAAAAGATAGAATTATACTTTCTCATATAATTTAGAGTTTCTTGTACTTAATCCAGCCTTTGATCAATTTGCAAGAGTAGGACCTAGTCATCATTTCTTCCATCTTCGGCCTTATAGTAGATCTCATCAATGATTCCATCTTATGCTGCAAGTTTTCTTCATGCATGAAATAGACAGTTAACTCATTAAACTCTATCTTCCTAGCTTATTGAAATTCTCCTTGTTTACATGATTTTTGGGAAAATATCAATGTTTGATGCAGTGTAGGTGTTTCAGAAGTAAAGAGAGATCTCATAGCCAGCAACCTCCTTCAAACTTCATCCATCCATGATGATTCCTTTCTTTCACTAAGTCCCTCGCCAATTTCATCATTTAGAAGGAAACTTCTCCAAGCATGCTGAGAAAATCCAACCATCTCCCAACCTTGGTTTTGAGTTCTGAGTGATCCTAGGCATTTTCTCACCTCATTCCATCCACCAACCACCTTCCCTAAGCCTTTCATCACCTTCAACACCCATCATTTTGCTCTCGATTGTATCCTGTAGAAATACAAGGAATCCTGTAGGGTTTTAGGACATCCTGTAGGTTTTCCTATAGTGGCCTGTTTTGAGGCTGAATTGGGGGAAAAGCCTCTAGGAAGCAAGACAATGTCACCTAAGGGTCTCATAAACCTTCCAACCATCCACCAGCATTCCTAAGCCACCTGCCACATCGCCAAAAGAGATTAGCTTTCACACTCTTCCATAAAAAAGATAAAAAGAAAAACAGATTTATTCTAGTCATTTACATGCACAGTAGTAATGTTTGATGTTTTGAACTTACATGCTTAGGATAGTAGAATTTCATACATGTTAACTTAGCATTCTTGTTGAAGCATAGTCTCTTAGCAGTTAGTTAGGAAATGGTGTGTTTTAGCATTGGATTTCAGTCTTTTTCCTTACTGCAGTAGACAAGCTTTCTCTTAGAGTAGATTTCTCTTTCCCTCATCAGTAATCAAGCTTCTTCTGAATCCATAGAAGTCTGGCTTGAAAAACCCTAGTGGTCTCTCGCCAGCTGAATAGTGACAAAAGGGCAGAACCATCACTTTTACTTGTGTATACAGCACTGTCACCTCCAAGTTTGTACAAACCCCGGGTTGATAAAGTAAATTTGGTATCTCCAGGAGTTGCAGCATTCTTACTGCAATACTGGTGCTCATTAACAAAACCCTCCAATTCAATGCCATCAACTAGGTATACAAATAAATGGACTTGTAGGTCCATGAAACTTGTAGGGAGCTCCTTGAAAAATACACATACAATTTCTAAAATTTCCTTCTTCCATTTTGGCACTTCAAATTCGTGGATCTCTTTGGAGGTCACCCACCTAATATAAGAATAGAAAATTAGTATGAACCTTGATTCAAAAATTAAAAAGGAACATAATATCTCTATGTCTCTCAGAAATGAACATTTCATATCACATATCTTGCAAACGCTGACAATCGTCTTATGGCATTCCTTAAGTCAATGGTAAGACATGAATCCCTCCTAATTTCCAATGGCATGATATGCTATCAAAAAAAATTATCAAAGATCATTAATAATTTTTTTCACACCACAAAATATCAAAATATATTTTGTACTTAATCAATGTTACCAATAAAAATTAAATGATGATAATACCTTCATGAAATTATGAAAATCATGTGTTTTAAATCCTATCACATGTCCATCAACTTTAAAAACTTTTTCCAATGATGACCCATAGTCAATAGGTGTCCTCATTGAACAGATGAATTTTTTTAGTTGGTCTAGTTTTTTTCTTCAAAATCCATGGAGCTTCTACATAAGTTTCATGTTTTCTCTTTGGCCACAAATGTCTTATATCAAATTTGATATGCAAAAGAACAATATCTATCATTGAATACAAAGTGTCTTTCACTTTGCCTGATATATGTCAAAATATAAAATCTGGGATATTTTTGAAGATGTGCATAGGATCTAATAGGTGAGCTATTAATAGATTCGTTCAATAAGGGAGCTCATAAAATATGGATTTCTTTTTCATTCCTTTTGGCATATTAACTACAACTTGTTCTCGTTCTTCAATTGAATCACCTCGATCAAAAAAATCCTCCCAAGATTTCAATTCACCATCTTCATACTTCTTAGGCTAATCACCCAGACCCATAACCATAAGAGGGCCTCTATTTTCAACTTTTCCATCAAATTGATTCTTCTAGCAATTTCTAAGATTATGATCTGGTAAAACATGTTGTTTGCATCAATAAATTTATGTAAATATTTAAAATGACATCCTTGAAATTGTTTTGCACATCTATGGCATGCAAATATCCCCTTTTTTAAAGCCCTACAATTCAATAAGTAATGTTAGAAATATCAAAATAATAATATCTTACCAAAATAAACACCAAATCCTGGGAAATCATGAATAGTCCAAAATAGCACATCATACAACATGAAGGACCTATTTTACTGAGGACATGATATGTCATACATTCATATGTCTTTCCATAGCATTTGCATATCATCAATAAGAGATGCAATATAAACATTTATTTTTTTACTTGATGTTTTTTTGGAACAATAAGAGTCAACATAAGGTGTTTTTTTCTAACACTCATCCATGGGGGAATATTGTATAGTATCAATCTGAGTGGCCAAACACTATAATTTGAGCTCAAGAAAGAGAATGGGCACACTCTGTCAATTGCAAGACCAAACCTAATATTATGAGGTTCATATTTGAATTTTCTTATAATTTGAGCTCAAGAAAGAGAATTGGCACACTCTGTCAATTACAAGACCAAACCTAATATTATGAGGTTCATATTTGAATTTTCTTGGCCATTTTTCTTCATGTGTTTCATTGCTTTCGAATCAGCCGAAATTTGCGTGATCCATATTTACTCTTGTTCTTTGCATGTAAGTCCATCAATTGTGTAAGTAACTTGCAACGAAACATTCATTGAAGTCTAGGTATAATTGGCATATGACGTAAAACCTTTTTTGGAACTGTAGCACCTTGTACATATGTATGATATCTCTTCTCTTTACAGAGAGGAGATTCTACTTTGTCTTGATATTCATCTCTATATAAAATGCAATCATTTTTACATGTATGAATTTTCTTATATTAAATTCCCAACTCAACCAAAAACTAGCACGCTTCTCTACAATTTGATGGCAGCATGTTCTCTTCAAGGAATATTTTAGTTTTTAGTGCTCTGTAATATTGTCCAATATTAAAGCAATTGAATATTTGACTAATGATGATCATGTTTGATATGTTAATCTATACTAAGATTGTTGATATACAATATATGGTTTTAAAATCCCTTTACAGAAATACAAATTAAGTTAGTGAATGTTTATGAATTATGTACACCAATTGGCAATGCAAAGTAAGAAATAGATTTCAACTCACTTTAGTAGGGTAGTGAATCATTTGTTTGACCAACCAAATAGTGACTTGATTTCTAATAATATTAATGTACATGTAAGTTTTGAGGTTCTACTTGCCTCTGATCTGAACACATGTATCTTAGGTACATGCTTGATTGAGTCTTTTAGGTTGTTATCATTAGGATTACGTTGGTGGTACTTACCCTTGCTATCATCGTTACTGTCAACCATATGGTCATTATCATCATGATTTTTCCATCCCAAAAGAAACCTATAAGCATTTCATTCTTCATGCATTGAATTTTCACTATCATCATCATCATTAAGGTTAGGTGGCATGTCATCAATGCATGACAATTTCATCAGCTTTTCAAATTTCTCAGCTGGTAGTGTTCTCTTCAATCTTGTTATTTTCACCCTAGTATGGTTTAAAACATGGTTTGGATCATTCACCCAAATCTTAATAACCCACTTTGATCTTAGATATTAGTATGGTAGTGTTCTCTTCAATCTCTCTTTTCACTCTGGAATGGTTTTAAAAAAATTGGATCATCCTATCAAAATCTTAATAACCCAGTTTGATCTTAGGTATTAGTAGGTGTATCATCAATATCTTCAAAATCTTAATAACCCAGTTTGATCTTAGGTATTAGTAGGTGTATCATCAATATCTTCTATCAACAAACGCAATATTTATTTCTGGTTAGGCAACAATTCGATAACTCATAAATTATCAATTTCAAAGAAATATAATCAAATATGTCTTAACAAATAAAATAAAATATATATATATATATATGGAACATTATTTTATAAATCCACACGCATTTATTATTTTTTGGTTTTTTTCTCTTAAATAACATCCTTAGGGAGACCTTGTTCTTTGGTTTTTTTCTCTTAAAGAACATCCTTAGGGAGACCTTGTTCTTCCCTTTCTTTCACGCAAGAGTGTGTTTTAAGAAGGGGTAATTAATCAATAACTCATCCCCAATGGTAAGGTCCATAACAGCCTCAACATTTATCAATCTATCAACGTCACTTTATATATCTCCATCTTTATCATTTATAACCTCAACAAATTGACTATTACATCTTCCAGTAGGGTCCCTTCCCTTACTACTATTTATAAATCTCGCAATATTTTTGTGTGTAGCATAGTTACCGATCAAACGAGAAAATTAACGATTACTCATTTTTTGAGGTAACAAAAAAAGCACCCGATTTTGAAAAATGGTTATTCACAATAACCTGTTTTTAGCATATTTTTAGCACTTTTTTTTTTAGATGTGAGTGATTTTCATGTTGATTTTGAAAAAGGGTTTATTTTTTACACTTTACATTTTCTAGTTATTTTTTAGTGTATTTATGTATCTGTGTTCTTTTAATTTTTCTTTTCAATTTTCTATGTAATAAAATTTTATTTTTTCGCATAGTTAAAAAAATAAAAATAAAAAATTATCAATATTTTAAAGTTAGGATTTTCTATATGTTTATATATTGTTAATTAATATTTCAATGCCCATCATGGGCTAAAAATTTGTGTTTTTTTAATTTTTCTTTTCAATTTTCTTTGTAATAAAATCTTCATGTTTTCGTAGTTTAAAAAATAAAAATAAAAATATTTTAAAGTTAGGATTTTCTATATATTTATATATTGTTAATTAATATTTCAATTTGTGTTTGTGTTTTTTTAATTTTTCTTTTCAATTTTCTTTGTAATAAAATCTTCATGTTTTCATAGTTTAAAAAATAAAAATAAAACTTGTCAATATTTTAAAGTTAGGATTTTCTATATATTTATATATTGTTAATTAACATTTCAATTTGTGTTTTTTTAATTTTTCTTCTCAATTTTCTTTCTAATAAAATCTTCATGTTTTGGTAGTTAAAAAAATAAAAATAAAACTTGTCAATATTTTAAAGTTAGGATTTTCTATATATTTATATAGTGTTAATTAATAATTGTCCTTAAAAAACCAATATGTTTAACATATGACAAAAAAATACACATTTTCAATATAGATGACTTTTTTTATGAGAAAATCTTTAAAAAAAAACATTAAAAAATAACATTTTATGTCGAAAAAAAATAGTAATCATTTTTTGCAAATTAATAATACACATTTTCAATATAAATGACATTTTTTATGAAAATCTTAATTTAAAAAAAAAAAAAAAAAAAAAAAAAAAAAAAAAAACCTTATTTTATGTCAAAAAATAGTAATCATTTTTTGCAAAAAATAATACACATTTTCAATATAAATACTTTGAATGACATTTTTTTATGAGAAAATCTTTAAAAAAAACTTCAAAAAATAACATTTTATGTCAAAAAAATAATAGTAATCATTTTTTTGCAAAAAATAATTATTCACATAAAAATTAAAGTGAAAATTAAACAATACAAATATTAAACATATAACAACAATACAAATATTAAACATATAACAACAATAATGAAATACTCATTCTTCTCATAAAATCTCAAAGTCTAAATATTACAAGTAAAACTGATGAATAGTTGTAAGCATAACTTAAACTTAATCAATAATATAAACTAATCCATGTTCAATATCTTCTAGACCTTCATTTCTGCCTTCTTCCACAATATTTTTTGCTTCAATTTGGTCATTGTCCTCTTCTAATGGATTTTTCATGTCTGCAAATCTTCCAAAGTGTCATTTTCCAATCATTCCATATAACGATGGTCGATGTTCCTTTGCTTTTTTTGCCACACGTGATTCATTAAAATCCTCTTTCCCCAAACTAACTTCTTGCAATGCATCTGGAAGAAATTGAAAAACATTAATTCTTTGTTGAATAAAATTGCATTGTAGTGAGTCTTTTTCAATGGCAATGCAATTTATTTTTCTTTGTAGGCAACATGCTAACGTTGTACCTAATCATCAAACACAAAAGAAATAATTAAGTAAATTAGTATAAACACATAAAAACTAAAAACTAAAATATTAAAATTGAATTTTATATAATAAAACTTACTTGAACCTAAGAATAAATCAAAAACTCAATAATCTATAAGATAGTTAATCAATATTTGTTGTTTTTTATAAATGTTAACTATATCTCATTTTGCATCTTTATCCTCATATGTTAGTTTTCTTATAACAGCATCATGAACTAGTGCTTGACTATGACTCTTTCCATCTACTCAATTCAGACCATTCACTTGATTCATATGAATAAGCTTATAGTTATCATCTTTTGTCCAACATTCAACATAGATGAACTCAGAATCATTTATAATAGTTTGATCTTCAGAAGAAACAATATTTGACTTTTTCCTGTAACAAGACATACTAAAAGTTCAATTAACTTGTACATAAATAATAAAAAATTAACATTAATCGAACATACAATTTAATGTCTTACCATGTAAGTTGCATCCTTGAGTTGTTTTTCCTTTGAAGCTTGTTAATAACATTGCAAATTGTGTGTCTGAATGAAATGTCACAAATCTCCAAAATGGTGATGTTGTAACTATTGGACATTGGATAAACCAATGCTCCCCGTGTGTTTCGTTACACGGACTAACAGCCTCTCGTGGATCCTTATCTCTAGCAATCCGATCGTTGACTAACACCTACAGGTTTTGGTCTAACAACAATCGTGATCCCCAACAAGTGGTATTAGAGCATAGGTCACGAGTTCGATACACACCCGGTCCGCGTTGGGGGGGAGATTGTTGGACATTGGATAAACCAGTGCTCCCTGTGTGTTTTGTGACATGGACTAACTTCCTCTCGTGGATCCTTATCTCTAACAATGCAATCATTGACTAACACCTGCGGGTTTTATTCTAACGAAAATCGTGATTCCCAACAGTAAATTCTTGAAATCTCGTAATTATTTTACTAAAATCTTGATAAATATAAAGTTCACTATCATATCTAATGTCTCGGAAATTGAAACCATGAGGAATATCTGCAATAACTAGGGCATATTCTCTTTTAGGTATGAGTTTTGCAATGCCTTCACAATCACTTTGTATTATTTGATATTGGATATTGTTAAGCCCAATTCTGAATGAAATGAGTAAGAGTATGATCAAGTTCAACATTCCTAAGACGTTGTTTTTTCAGCATCTCCATCTTAATTTTTTCAATAAAGATTTTGAAAGTACTTGGTACTCCATTTACATCCTTCTTCAACATCTTTAATGAAATAAAAAATATATATGTATAAGTAATAAAATAAAAATACTTTACATATGAATAAAATGAATGTATAAATCAACATACCTTATTGAATGCAAGATAAAAATCTTCAAGTGTTGTTGTAGAACTTGATTCTGGGTAGTTGCGCACAACATCATCCCAACTCTTTTCATTCAACATTTTAACCATATTTTCCTATAAATTTTCTGACTTAATAAATAAAATAAAAATTGTTAATATAGTGATATGTATAACAAATACTACCAACAACAATATGTTATATTTAAAAAAACATTATAATCCAAGAAAAAGGTAAAAATAATTCAAAAAACTTAATTTTGAAATTCTGCGCACTTCATTCATTGATAATTCACCTGACTTCACACGACATATTATTGATTTGACTAGTTTTTCATCCTTCACTCCTTGCATTTTTATCCAAGGTGTGATAGTCATATCATCTAGAAGTTGCTTCATTTTAAGACCTATCTTACCGTTGGTACATATTGTGGTTTTACACTTTTTAACCTTCTGATTTTTTATGTTGGTACATATTATGGTTTTACACTTTTTAACCTTCTGATTTTTTATGGAAATATTCTCCCACCGGTTGAAAATATCAATCAATTCTTATATCTCCCAAATTCTACATGTCAACTAAAAAATGTTTTATCCATGCCTCTAAATAAATTTGAATTTACTTTGCCACCTTTTGAATTGATTTTATCCTCAATTTGATAACATGTTTCCATTAAAAATTCCTTTCGAAATCTTACATTGACTTTTGTCTTATCCCCACCACATTTTTCTACAAATTCATTTTGAATAAATATGACCCTTTGGATGAAAGTCATAGATATTCTATACGCATTATCTGCATTATGATCCCATGCCAATAAATTTAATTATGTTTTTGTTAAACCAACGTAAATGATATTCTCACTGTTTCAAAAAAAGAGTTATTGAGATATTTCTCAATCAATTGTCTTTTTGCCTCTGTTGAATGGTTCCCTCCAATTACATAATATCTATATTTAAAAAATCGTGTCCTATCAAATATTTGTTTGTTGGGAACTTAATTTGAATCAACAAAAGCCACATAATCCACCACATGCGCATATGGATTGAACCTGAACAATGTTTTCAAATTATGCACATTTAAGTGATGTGTCTTTCTAATTTGATATTGAGATTGTCCTTCATTTGGCCAATAGAATTCGCTGACATTAAGCTAAAATGTTTTGCCGCCATTAATTAATTTATTCTTCCTTAAGTGATCTCAAATGTAGTTTTGTTTTCTTTTCAGCACCTGCTGTTATGATTTCTCTGCTTCCTTTGGAGCTTTCACTTCGTTCTTCATTGTTTCCCATGATTTTTACAGATTGATCAACATTTGTTTTCTTTTTCTTACCTATTAAAATATATTCTTCTTGATAGATAAGCTCTTCATCATCAGAGCCTCAAGGGTTAGCTCAACTTGTTAAATCAGTGCCTTGCCAATCGGAAGGTCATAGGGTCAATTCTCCCTGAAGCCCTTGGGGTTAGGCTTAGTTATTGGCCACGGGGCTCGATTCCCTTCAGGGTTGATCAGCCTAGATATTTCTGTGGACGTAGTGGCCACCCAATGACCAAGGTGTCTGTGAACCACACCAAAAAAAAAAGATCTTCATATCTGTGGCCATTTTTCTTTTTGGTGTTTTATTTATTTTCTCCTTTGCAACAACAGTTCTAATCTCCTCCTCATTAATGGTAACATATTTTTCAGCTTCAGCTTCCACATCTTCAAAAGCAACATGTTTAGCTTTACTAGATTGACTCGGCTTAATGATTCTTTGTTGATCCCCTTTATGTATTATTGCAATGTCACAGTTTATTTTTCTTTGCTTTATTCTCCTTTCTTCTTCTATCTCTGTGTGGAAATTGTTGATCACAATCATAATATTTGGCTCCATATAATAAAGACCATCCAACATGATTGAAATACTCCCAATGAAATCCCATGAAACAAAATACAAATATGTCAATGATCAATAATTCATAAAAAAATTAAAGATCTTTACAATCATGCATAACACATAAATATAAATAAGCATACTTACAATGTTGTTTGTGATTTCTCCCGGATGCGGGTGACTATGCAGCGTGAAGGGCAGGTGTCAGGTGTGGCTCGTCACATGGGCAGGTGTAAGCCCGGACGAGCCACGACATACCAGAACGCAGGTGAATTAAATACGATGGGAGGTATAGTTATTTGGGTTTTACTGCTGGTTCAGACGGCATTCAATGTGCAGCAGCGATCGAGGCAAATGGCGCTCAATATTTTCGCACCCCATGTCGCCTGTCTTCATTCCTGCAAGCGATCCGAGCAGAAGCTGGCAGAGACGGAACATTCTCTGGCTCAGTGCAAAATTACTCAGAGGAATTCTTGTCTGAAGGGTAATTCGAAGATGCAAAGAGAGAGGCCCAGAATGAGCAGTCGCCGTGGCGGTTCCAGGGGTCGCTCTGCTACTCAGCGACCAGTCAATTCGCCTTCCTCCTCGGTGGAAATCACTTCTGAGCATAACAGAGGCTCGAACAGACTTGTAGGCCGCGGCAATGTGCGTGGGTGGGGAGAAATTCCGGACTGTGGTCATGTGGAACATCCGGCTGTTCGCTACCGGATCCCCTGCACTCTGGAGAACAACACTCTCATTATCTCAGTCATGGTGGAACACTGCAGCAATCTCAGGGGGCCTTTGGACAACCTGAATGTGCCAGTGGTTGACATGCAAGTTCCCACGGTTGATATGCGGCGGCCAACCAGAGCAGACTCTCCCCAAGCCACTCAAGCTGCGGATGCTGGCCCCAGTGAGCCGGTTCAGAGGTCGCTGCGCTCGGACATGGAGGAATCACAGAAACTCAAAGGACCAGCGAAGGATGAGCCTCACACAACCGATGAGGATTAGCACTTCCGTCACTCTGTCTTTCGCTGCCAGGAAAGCAACTCTCTGTTTGTCTTTCATGCTCTTTGTCGATTTACTGCTCTCTCTGTCGGTTTGTCTATGTGTCAACCATGCCGGATTATATGTCCACCGTGTCAGTTTATGTGTCCATCGTGTCGGTTTATGTGTCCATCGTGTCAGTTCATATGTCCATCGTGGCGGTTCACATGTTTATTGTGTCGATTCAAATGCTGGATATGTCGATTCAGATGTCCCAATTTTGTAATGATGCTGCCCTGAAAGGTCTATTATGGGGAAAAATCTCTATGGAGATGCAGGGCCACGGCCCTGGTGTAATTTTTGCTGTAATTTTTGAATTTTTTGTAATATAAATAGCCTAGTCTTACAGAGAAAAAAAAAAAAAAAATGTTGTTTGTGATTTCTTCACACAACTATGTAGATTCTTCACTTGTGACATATTGGACCTTTGAGAGACAATATCTAACATTTTCACGTGTATTAGTTAATACTGCAAGAACATAAACAATGTTTGTATTCGGCACCAAACATATGTATCATATTACGCCCATCACTTCATGTGATTCACCAAAGTTAATCATACCACAATATAGATAGATATGTACACCATCATCGATTTCATTGTCTTTAAGATGCCATGAAAACCTTATTTTATTTATTTCTCGTGCATTCTTCCATTATGAAATTAGTTTGATTGTACCCGCTTGACTTTTATTACGTTTCTCAGTTCGAGTGTGTTCAGCAGTATCCATAGTTTAGATGATGTAATTGCTACCCTTGGTCCAGAAACATTCAGAGATCTTTGATGCCGTCTTCCTGATAATATATATATGTGTGTGTGTGGGTGTGTGTGTGTGTGTGTGTGTTGAAGTTAATTAAAAAACACATATCTTAAGTAAACTATTTTTTTTAATTTAACAATATAAATTCAAAAAAAGATCAATATAAATTACAATTTTAAAAAAATAATGTTTTTTTAAATTATATAAATAAAATTCAGTGTGGGATAGCTCAAATGGCAATGTTCATGGAAATCAAGTCTCACCAAACCGAAAGCCTCGGGTTCAAATCTTGTGATATCCTCGCGATCGAGGTGAGAAGTTGGACATAATGAAGATGTAGTCCTACCAAGCTTACAAACAAAAAAAACTATATAGATATATATATATATATATATATATATATATATATATATATATATATAAAATAAAAATTCCAAATTAAATTTATATAAATTAAAATTTCAAAATAAATATATATATTTTTTAAATTATATAAATTAAAATTAAAAATAAAAATTATATATTAGATCTTATACTTTTGTGATACATAATGATAATGATCTCAATAATGTGATTAGTCTGAAAGACAATCTTATTAACTATATATTTTTTCAAAAATAATTATATTTTTTTTAAATTTAAAAACATATATATATATATATATATATAAACTTTTTTATTATATATATTTTAAAATAAAATAAAATAAAATTTAAAATAAATTATTTATAATTTTAAAATTAATAATTGATTTTTTTAATTTAAAAAAAAAATAAACAAGAAATTTATTTTTTTTATTTTTTTTTAAATAGGAGTCGGAGATCGACAAGCGGGGTTGTCGGGCCCGGCAGCTACAACCGTTGGTCTCCGTTCAGGCTGAGAGATCGATTCGCTGGTCTCCGGCCCCCAGCTAAGCCGAGGGGTTGATTCTCTTGGCCCAACCGGGGACGAGAGGCAGGGGAGCGGGCCCGTTGGGCCTAGGGATGCCCACCCGCAAAACTAATTTTTTTTTAGATTTAATATATATATATATATATATATATATATATATATATATATATATATATATCTATCTATATATATATATATATATATATATATATATATATATATATATAATAATTTTTTTTAAATGAAATTTAATATATATATATATATATATAATTTAATTTTTTTTAACATTGTTTTTGAATGCTTGAAAAAATAAAATAAATGTAACTGGATTTTTTTATGGGAATGGTTTTTTAAATGGGGAACTCTTATTTTTTCTCTTAAAAATCTTACAAATTTGAATTAACAAAAAGAACAGTAAAAAAAAATTAGGATTGGAGCATAAAAACCATAAAAGAGCATATTTTCCCCAAATTCATCTTTAAATGGTCAAAATATAAGGAAAAGTAACCCTTTCAAATGCGAAAAGCACTTGTTCAATGTGTTATGTGTTATCGATGCCAACGCCTCTTTGGAGCATAAAAACCATAAAAGAGCATATTTTCATCAAATTCATCTTTAAATGGTCAAAATCTAAGGAAAAGTAACCCTTTCAAATGTGAAAAACACTCGTTCAATGTGTTATGTGTTATCAATGCCAACGCCTCCGCAAAATTGTTCCTAATGTTTTAACAAAACCGAGAAGACTTATGTGATGTGATGAATAGAAATAATGATTGTTATTATATAGTGAAGATTGTAGGATTAAAATTAATATGTAGTTAATATCATAGGTTTAGATTAACTTTTATTCAATGTTGGCTAAAAATTAAAATATATAAATTATAAAAAATAATTTAGTGAATGTTAAATAATTTAAATAATATATAGATATATATATATATATATATATATATTAGTTTTGAAGGAATGCATGAAAAGAATATTTTTGTGGATATTTTGAATAGAAAGTATGGTGAAATTTTTTGAGACCAAAAGTTTAGTAAAATATTTTCAAATACCCTTTAGATAAAAATTTTGGAGTGAAAAATTTAAAGGGAAATTTTGGAGAGAATTTTTAGTGAAAATTTTTGGGGGGAATTTTAGAGGGAAAAATTCAATCTTTAAGCTATATATTGTCATCTGGAGAGAGTGCATTTATATCATTCAACATCTTTTGTTTGAAAGTCATGGATTCTTCTGAGAGTGAAGTTTTTTCTTTCTGCATCATCAACATCTTTGTCACACAACAACTCTATTCATATTGATGAACATAATAGGAATTTGTTCATTATCAATAGAGTCAAATTTTTCACTTGGTCCTAATCCTGAGGATGATGAAAGAAACAATGATGAAGGGTAACAAAAAGAAATTTCTATAAATCGAGAGTCAATTATTCCACTTAGTCCTAATCCTAAGGATTATGAAAGCACTAGTGATGAATGGCATGATGAAGAATTTCCAGAGTCAAAATTTCCACTTAGTCATAATCCTAAGGATTGTGAGAACGCCACTGATGAAGGGGGGGATTAGGAATTTTCATAGTCAAATTTTCCACTTTGTCTTAATCCTAAGGATTATGAGAGCACCATTGATGAAGGGGGGATGAAGAATTTCCAAAGTCAAATTTTCCACTTCGTCTTAATCCTAAGGATTATAAGAGCACCACTGATGAAGGGAGGGATGAAGAATTTCCAATAAATAGAGATTCAAAGCTTCCACTTAGTCCTAATCCTAAGGATTATGAGAGCACCAATGAGGAAGGGGAGGGGGGGGATGAAGAATTTCCAATGAATAGAGATTCAAAACTTCCACTTAGTTCTAATCCTAAGGATTATGAGAGCAGCATTGACGAAGGGGAGGATGAAGAATTTCCATTAAATAGAGATTCAATGTTTCCACTTAGTCCTAATCCTAAGGATTATGAGACCACCATTGATGAAGGGGAGGATGAAGAATTTCCTGCAAATGATAATTTAACTAAAAATAGAGTCATATTTTCCAATTAATCATAATCCTAAGGATTATGAAACCACCAGTTATGAATGGGAGGATGGAGAGTTTCTTACAAATGATAATTTCAAAGGCCTCTCTAAGTGAGTGTTTCAAAGGCATTCATGGTGATGAAGAATCGAATCCTCCAAGGGAAGATTTCAAAAGCATGGATGAAGATGGTGAATAATTTTGTCCGAGTCAGGATTTGAAAAGCGCAGATGATGGTAGTGAAGAATTTTCTTCAAGTGAGGATGGTAATGAATATTTTCCAAGCAATGATGGTGATTAATTTCCTAACTATGTTCAGAATTATCATAGTGAGGATAATATTCCTCCTAATGGTGATGAAAATGTTTCTACAGAGGATTATGAAATGGTGAAGACTTTGCAAGCAAATATTGTATCTAGGAGTAGGAGTAGACCTTTTCATATCAATCCAAAATAACATACAAGGCTTAGGACAACATATCTCACAAGAAGAAATTCTATTGGTGATATGATTTCAAGTGAATGTTTTCAAAAGGATTGCTTGAAACATATGGATTTCAAGTTTGCTATGGAGAAAAGGCAAAGATATTTTTCAATGAATAAAAGCAAACAAAATTCATATCTAGTGGGTTGCATACAATATACACTAGCAGGTTATGATTATCATATTGTGAATATATTGCTCTACAGAAAGGCTTTCAAAATGTTCCATTCAATTGGTAATTTTCGTTTGTCAAGAATCCAAGAAATACTACAAAAATATCCCGCATACTATTCAAAAGTATGTTATAAACAAGAGGTTGGGTCGTTAGCAAATACTGTAATGTCATGGCTGAAAGACTTCTTTTAAAGCATGGAGAGTGTATGCCAAATAAAAACACAATACATATTCCAAATAATTTCTCGAGATGAGAAAGCTACAGCTTATACAAAGAATATGCAGAAGGTGTTGAAGAAGTTGGTGATTTTATTACATATTCATATTTTACAAGCATATGGAAGAACGATTCAACAATGTTCATATTCCTAAGAACACAAGGATGGGGGTTTGCAGCACATGTGCTTATCTTAAAGAAAAAAGGGATAAATGTCAAGGGGAAGAAAGAGGTATACATTCATAACATTATTTTTTAAAATTGGATAGTTATCAACTACGAAAATATATTTATTGATAGATTTTTTTTATTTTATGTGCAGATTCCATTGTCAAAGCACTTCAAAAGTATCGCAATCAGCAAACAAGTGAAAAGAAAAAACTATATAAACATCGAAAGAAGTGTTATGATAATACAAAAAAATATATGGGTTTGATAATTGGTATGGACCAAAAGAAAACACTTCTGCCACATTTTTTCCACACACCAAAAAATTTATAGAAGGAAAATTTTATTCAGTTTCACTTGGTTGGTTGTATGGTCTTTAATGGGAAGACATTGCCAAGGGTTTACTTCACAGCTCCGAATATTCATAATGATACAAATTTGACCATAACTATAACCCATGATGTGGTTTCTCATTGGTATGGTATTCTTCTTGAAGTTTTGTATCCGCAATTAGACAACACACGCCATGAAAAACAAAAATCAAGTTATTTTTGGGTATCTAAACATGCTTGTTGAATTGAGAATTTTTAAGAAGGTAATGGTTGGTTTCCTTCTTGTCGGGAATACTCATGGCCATATTGATCTGATGTTCAGTCATTTTTCAGTAACATTAAGAAGGAAAGATGTTGGGAACCTACCATCATTCACTGAATGTATTAAGAAATCATACATTCTAGAGCATGTTTTTCATGTGTTGGAAGAAACTATTGACATGCGAAGGTTTATTCTGGAAACGCATGGTGAGGATAAATGCATTGAACAACTTAATGAAATTAGCTTCCAGCATCAATGTCGTATCAAAAAAATTGATGAAAAAACATTTATATGTGGCAAGAAGTATTCAGCTGTTGCAGAATGGGGGTCGTCATCAAGTTTAGCATTTTGGAAGTTCATTCTAGAGCATCCAATATTTGCATCAAAGATATTGTTATTACAATCAGTGGTTGAAATCCATAATGCACAAAGGAATAAGAGAGATGTCAATTATTATAAATTCCTGGAAGAAATAAAAAAAAATGTATTAGAAATACATATGAGTACTTTCATGTTGTTGATTCAGTTTGGTTGGAGTCTTTTTTAAATAATCAAAGTGATATGATTTCAAGATCAATAAATGAAGATACACTTATGAAAGACTCCATTTATTTTGCCACAAAATATGTCAAATGAACATGAGAAAAGACACATTGTTGAACAGCAACAATCTCAAGGTATTATTAATTCTCCACAGGTATAGGAAAGAGAAATCTATATTGGTTCTAGAAAATCGTGTACACAACGTGAAGCCATGGAAGACCTTTACAGGGGTTATGTGCTTGATGTTAAGGAGGGTTGCATGATAGTAGTGTTAGTAAATGAAGATCCACATGGTTATCCATTCTAGGTCGCTAAGGCTATAAAAGTCATTAAATAAAATGAAGATATTACAGTTGTTGAAATACATTTGTATGCCACAAATACCCACCCATTCAATGGTGTGTGCAAGGCGGAGATGGTAGTTGATAAAAAAATTGGCAGAAAGAGAAAAAGAAATGGTACATATATAAATCATCGCCACACAAACCTCTTAAAATTGGAGGATGTTGGCATACTTGTCTATACTTCAATTTAACAAAGAGAGGAACTCTTCGCTTCAAGACCATAGATATTTTGAAAATTTTTCTACCAAAAGAAATGGTGTTAAGATGCGAGTCTATTGTACCTAGTCATAGATCTAGAAGACTTTTGAAACCTAAAATGATGGGCATGAATGTTGACTCGGATGGGGCACTAGTTGATGAAAGAGAAGAATGTGGATCATCTTCATCTGCATCCAATTATTCATCTGAAGATGTAGATTGTAATGGTGTGTGCCAAAAACCTATTAGTGATTTTGAATAAATGTCTAAAACATTTTATGTAAATGATGTTTGCATGGTAACTTGAAATAAATATTTTGACTTCCATATGATCTTACATGAAGTTATGAGTTATTTCTATTTTTGTTGGATTATATGTTTTAATTATGAAGGATTCGTCTCTTTAGAATATCCAAAATGCAACAATGAATTATAAAAATAATTTATGTTATATTCAATCTACCAAAGTTGATATTTTGATTAAAAGTTAAAAAAAAATATTAGAAATTAGCGTTGAATTCTTAAATTTTTGATTCAAAGTAAAAAATATAAGAAATTAATGTTGAATTTTTAAATGATATTCTTTATTGTTATCATTTGTTCATATTTGAATTAAAAGTAAAAAAAAAAAATATTAGAAATTAATATTCAATTTTTAAATTATAGTGATATTACCATGATATTATTTATTGTTATCATTTGGTATAAGATACTTTTAAAAATGTTGAAATTTTAATGCCTAATTCAAAGGGGAAGTTGATTTTTAGATTTTTGTTGCAATATGATAAGTTGTCATAGGCTAAGATTTGAAAAGAGCTATACTTTTATCCTTTAAAATAAAGATTACTCTTGGATTAATGAATATTTCATTTACTTTCATTTTTAAATATTGTTTTAGTCATATAATTTGTCCATAATTTCATGGTTCAAATTGTTTTTAATTCCATGGGTGAAAATTTGCTCTTGGATTAATGAATCTTTCATTTACTATCATTTTTTAAAATTGTTTTAGTCATATAATTTGTCCATAATTTCGTGGTTAAATTTGTTTTTAATTCCATGGTTGAAAATTTATCAAAATATTAAGGTTTTTTTGAGTTATGATATATTAAGGTTTTTTTGAGTTATGATATTTTATGTTTGATGTTATGATTGAAAACAATTACAATCTTGGATTAATGAATCTTTCATTTACTTTCATTTTTTAAAATTGTTTTAGTCATATAATTTGTCCATAATTTCATGGTTTAAATTGTTTTTAATTCCATGGTTGAAAATTTGTCAAAATATTAAGGTTTTATGATATTTTATGTTTAATGTTATGGTTGAAAACAATTACAATTTTAAGGTTTTTCAGAGTCAAGATATTTTATGGATGAAAATTGTTGGAATATAAGGCTTTGAGACATGATATTTTATCTTTAACATCATGTCTGAAAATTATTTTACAATTTTCTTTAAGAAGATGGATGAAAATTGTTGGAATTACAAGGCTTTGAGACATGATACTTTATCTTTAACATCATGTCTGAAAATTATTTTACGATTTTCTTTAAGAAAATGGATGAAAATTGTTGGAATTATAAGGCTTTGAAACATGATATTTTATCTTTAACATCATGTCTGAAAATAGTTGGAATTTTACGATTTTTCAAAATCCTAATTCCATTGCTAGAAAGTGTCAAAATTGTAAGATATTTTATTTTTAACAAGATGGATGAAAATTGTTGAAATTAACATCATGTCTGAAAATTGTTGGAATTACAAGGCTTTGAGACATGATACTTTATCTTTAACATCATGTCTGAACATTATTTTACGATTTTCTTTAAGAAGATGGATGAAAATTGTTGGAATTATAAGGCTTTGAAACATGATATTTTATCTTTAACATCATGTTTGAAAATTGTTGGAATTTTACGATTTTTCAAAATCCTAATTCCATTGCTAGAAAGTGTCAAAATTGTAAGATATTTTATTTTTAAGAAGATGGATGAAAATTGTTGAAATTAACATCATGTCTGAAAATTGTTGGAATTTTACGATTTTTCAAAATCCTAATATTTTATCTTTAATTCCATTTCTAGAAAGTGTCAAAACCTGGGATATTTTATCTTTAACAAGATGGATGAAAATTGTTGAAATTATAAGGCTTTGAGACATGATATTTTATCTTTAACATCATGTCTGAAAATTGTTGGAATTGTTGGAATTTTACGATTTTCTTTAATAAGATTCATGTCTGAAAATTGTTGAAATTTTATGATTTTTCAAAATCCTAATATTTTATCTTTAATTCCATTTCTAGAAAGTGTCAAAATTGTAACCTGGGATATTTTATCTTTAACAAGATAGATGAAAATTGTTGAAATTATAAGACTTTGAGACATGATATTTTATCTTTAACATCATGTTTGAAAATTGTTGGAATTGTTGGAATTTTACGATTTTTTTTAACAAGATGGATGAAAATTGTTGGAATTATAAGGCTTTGAGACATGATATTTTATCTTTAACATCATGTTTGAAAATTGTTGGAATTGTTGGAATTTTAGGATTTTTTTTAACAAGATGGACGAAAATTGTTGGAATTATAAGGCTTTGAGACATGATATTTTATCTTTAACATCATGTTTGAAAATTATTGGAATTGTTGGAATTTTACGATTTTTTATCACAAAATGGATGAAAATTGTTGGAATTATAAGGCTTTGAGATATGATATTTTATCTTTAACATCATGTCTGAAAATTGTTGGAATTTTATGATTTTTCAAAATCCTAATGTTTTATCTTTAATTCCATTGCTAGAAAGTTTCAAAATTGTAAGATATTTTATTTTTAACAAGATGGATGAAAATTGTTGGAATTATAAGGCTTTGAGACATGATATTTTATCTTTAACATTATGTCTTAAAATTATTGGAATTTTTTATTTTTTTTTAGCATCAACACTTTTGTTTTGAGGGTGTTTTTTCAATCATTTTATTAAAAAATGGTTTTTAATAAAATGTTGAAAAATTACCCTAAAAAGGAAACATCGTTCTGGAATAGACGCTTTTCGTTTTTGGGTTGTTTTTTCATGTTTCTTTGGCATTTTTGGGCTAGAGTTCTCGTTTTGAGGTAATAGTTCTCGTTTGATCGGTAACTTTGTTCTGTGTATACATGTCCATCTATATACATAAAATGACTTCTAAAAATTTATTTTCCACTTTCCAATTGGAGACAATGTGTATACATATTCAAATTTAGACCATATGATGAAATTTTGACATTTTTGTTATTCCAGACATTTTGTTTTGAGGGTGTTTTTTCAATCATTTTTTCGATCATTTTATTAAAAAATGGTTTTCAATAAAATGTTGAAAATTTACCCTAAAAAAGGAAACATCGTTCTAGAATACACGCTTTTCGTTTTTGGGTTGTTTTTTCATGTTTCTTTGGCATTTTTGGGCTAGAGTTCTCGTTTTGAGGTAATAGTTCTCGTTTGATCAGTAACTTTGTTCTGTGTATACATGTCCATCTATATACATTAGATGACTTTTAAAAATTTCTTTTCCACTTTCCAATTGGAGACAATGTGTATACATATTCAAATTTAGACCATATGATGACATGTTATGCTTATATTCAGCTAGCCTTCTCCATTCACCACTATAGTGGCATTAATCTCCTAGTGGTTTGTTGTGAATTGTTTATATCTTTAGATCCCATAATAGTTCTCGTTTGATCGGTAACTTTGTTGTGTGTATGCATGTCCATCTATATACATAAGATGACTTCTAAAAATTTCATTTCCACTTTCCAATTGGATACAATGTGTATACATATTCAAATTTAGACCATATGCTGACATGTTATGCTTATATTCAGCTAGCCTTCTCCATTCACCAAGCTTATATTTTGCTAGCCTTCTCCATTCACCACTGTAGTGGCATTAATCTCCTAGTGGTTTGTTGTGAATTGTTTCTATTTTTAGATCCCACATGGACATTTTGGATAATAAAGAGACCTGGATTCGCTCCGAGGGTCATATCATGTAGTTGTATCCCCAAAACTGAAACACCGCATACACTCTAGGTAGTTGTTGATCACTAGGCTAAGCACAATATAGTCTACGATCAAATGTATCTTTATAAATTGATCTCAAATTCAAGGGAAAGTCATCATCTCCATCGCATTCATTCCCATACGGTATGTAGTCCACCTTCCCCTTGTCTTGAAGCAAATTATGCATCTTTGAACTAGTTCTTGTTCTATTGCTTGTTTTCATCAATTCCTCATCTTCCAAGCTGGTATATGTGCACTTATTTTTGTTAGATGTATCACCAAATAAATGATCACCGCCCTCTAGGCTAGAAGTCAGTGTTCCACGAAACTTTAAACCAAGAACTTTATCCTACAAGTAATCATTAAGAAAAAAAATTAATTACTTAATAATAAAAAACGGTGTTGAAAAGAAGAATACATATTATTTATATCAAATTGGAAAATTCCTTACCACAATTCCTATTGGATTCAAATAGATTGTAGGATGCATACTACCCACTGGAAGCTCATCATCTATGTAATGTCTGTACACAATCACTCGTTTGAATTGTTTCTTTCAACCACATACAAAACGTCCACAAACAACAATTTTTAGGTCGGTGTCCATACCCTAGTCATAAAATTCTATGGATTAGTTTTCTAGTTTAGGGTCTTATTTGGCCTTAGGGAACCCCTATTCATCTTCTTGGTTGTAACACAGTTGTTGGTCCATTTTCAAATGGGGGAAATGTGCGTTGGAAACACAGGTTTTCGTGGAAAACTTGCATTAGGCAACCGAGGAAGGGGAATGGAGGATTTTGGTCCCATAAGGTGACCCTAGAGCTATAAATGTGGTTTATGCTCTAATACTGACAAAAATTGTGGTTTTGTGGAAATATGGCAGAGCAGAAAGTAATATGGAGAGAACGAAACTTTGAGGAGTTGTGCTCTCAGGTTCAAGGGAACCAAGTGGCGAGGGGGGCTCTTGCACGCTATGGGTTGCTTAAGTTCTTTGAAAACCCACTTATGAGGGGTGGTGAGCCACTATTTCCCAAATAATCAATCATTGTGA
The DNA here is from genome assembly GCA_031772625.1 of Pinus tabuliformis. Lineage (NCBI taxonomy): Eukaryota > Viridiplantae > Streptophyta > Pinopsida > Pinales > Pinaceae > Pinus > Pinus tabuliformis. The sequence goes on from CM062816.1 coordinate 281,254,723, forward strand.
TCCTGATCGGGAGACTTTTATTATACAAGGGCACTAGATCAATATCTATCTCTAGGACATATACTTTTTTATATGGTTTCCACCCTTGGGTGTGGTTAGGGAGATACACCTAGTATTGCCTCGAGGGGGACATCTAGATGATTTTTTTGAGCATCACTACACATTGGGTGCTAAAATAAGGGATTCGTCCATCCAGATATAGGACATAGAGAGATTGGGGACACATGCTACAGTTGCAGCAGTGATGCGAATAATGGGTAGCCATGCACTTATGAAAATCACTAGAGGATAGATGATGCTAGTGGAAAGTGTGCTCGCAGGGACCTATTATGGGTTGGCCTAGATGTTGCTGATGGAATTGAAGCACTAGTTGAGTTCCTATAAGAGGGTGGGGAATTGTTCCTTTGAGACAATGTTATTCTCATTCTTCTTTGAGAAGATCCCACTCTTTAACCACATGTCAAGAGCTAAGATGGCGCCCACAAGAGCCCAGGATGCGTCACTGGGGGCAACTACTACGACGAGCAGGAGGGGAAGTCGAGAGAGTGTTCCGACCTATGTTTTTTTCCCATTAAGATCAACTCCCTCTATATAGAAGGCTATACATTAGTATGAACTTCCAGAGGGGTCCTGAGCTACCACTGCCACTAGGATGAACATGGGGACCTGACGGTATGTGATAAATACTATATTCTTATGACAATCATAGGTTAGGAGATACATTTATATGGTACTGACTTTCAAATTTATGAAATTTAGATATAGCATCGATGAGGCCGACATGATATAGGGGATGACCTGCAACGGATGGGGCCATGGATCCTGGCTCATCTTCAACTCAGGGGAGACAAGAGGCTGATGAGTTTATGGAGTACATCAAATAGAGGTTTGACATAGTGTTGAGTCATGTTAAAAATCATGGGTGGAAAAAGTTAGAGGATCAGTACACGAAAGTGCATGCGTAACTTCCCTTTGATTGGCAAGCTCCCTTGAAGCGTGTTTTCATGGTCGATCAAGCTATCAATGTTGAAAATTGGTAATGGTGGGATGAATTTCCTTGAATAAAATTTCATTTCTGACCTTTCTAGAGTAAATTTCTAAAAATATAAAGTCATGTCTATCTTTGCAACCATGACATTTCAAAAATAGTAAATCACCTTCCATCAATTTGTAATCATACATATATGATGAAAAATCACTTAACTTATACTTAATCAATCTCAATTGTTTAATTTTTAACTTAATCATCAATAATAATAATATTATTATTACTATTATCCTCTTTATGATATTATTATTATTAAAAAATATTCAAGTCTCTCAATCATGTCATATGTAACTCTCATTAGTTAATGTATATGTTACTCTCTCTCTCTCTTAATGGACTCATTTCTCTCTTTAATGCTCTTACACATCTCTTACACTCTCTTACACACTTTAATGACTCATCATATTAAAAAGCATAAGTGGCATAAGTTCGAGGATCAGTACACGAAAGTGTGTGCATAACTTCCCTCTGATTGGCAAGCTCCCTTGAAGCGCCTTTGCATGGTCGATCAGGCTATCAATGTTGAAAATTGGCAATGGTGGGATGAATTTCCTTGAATAAAATTTCATTTCCGACCTTTCTAGAGTAAATTTCTAAAAATGTAAAGTCTTGTCTATCTTTGCAACCATGACTTTTCAAAAACAGTAAATCACCTTCCATCAATTCGTAATCATATATATATGATGAAAAATCACTTAACTTATCCTTAATCAATCTCAATTGTTTAATTTTTAACTGAATCATCAATAATAATATTATTATTATTACTATTATCCTCTTTATGATATTATTATATTATTATTAAAAAGAAATTCAAGTCTCTCAATCATGGGACTCAATCATGTCATATGTAACTCTCATTAGTTAATGTATATGTTACTCTCTCTCTTAATGGACTCATTTCTCTCTTTAATGCTCTTACACATCTCTTACACTCTCTTACACACTTTAATGACTCATCATATAAAAAGCATAGGTGGCACAAGTTCGAGGATCAGTACACGAAAGTGTGTGCATAACTTCCCTCTGATTGGCAAGCTCCCTTGAAGCGCCTTTGCATGGTTGATCACGCTATCAATGTTGAAAATTTGCAATGGTGGGATGAATTTCCTTGAATAAAATTTCATTTCTGACCTTTCTAGAGTAAATTTCTAAAAATATAAAGTCATGTCTATCTTTGCAACCATGACTTTTCAAAAATAGTAAATCACCTTCCATCAATTCGTAATTATATATATATATATATATATATATATATATATATATATATATATATATATATATATATATATATATAGGATCAAAAATCACTTAACTTATCCTTAATCAATCTCAATTGTTTAATTTTTAACTTAATCAGCAATAATAATAATATTATTATTACTATTATCCACTTTATGATATTATTATATTATCATTAAAAAGAAATTCAAGTCTCTCAATCATGGGACTCAATCATGTCGTATGTAACTCTCATTAGTTAATGTATATGTTACTCTCTCTCTCTCTTAATGGATTCATTTCTCTCTTTAATGCTCTTACGCACCTCTCACACTCTCTTACACACTTTAATGACTCATCATAAAAAAATTCCTTTTACACCTATTTAATGCATAAGTTACACTTCTCTCCTAAATGCATAAGTTACACTCCTCTTCTTTATGGCATAAGTTACACTAATATTTTGGCATGTGTAACTCCTCCTCAAGTCACTCCCTCATGAATTCGACCTCCTTACTCTTTATATATATTTGTACCTCTCATCCTCACTTGACACACTTACTTGTACTTGTGAAAGGAGAATTCAAACTTAAGATAGAGAGTTGGAGAGTCTAGAGGAAGATTGAGAGAGAGAGAGAGAGTCTTGAAGAGCAATAGTAGATCTTGAAGGGCCAAAGTGATTAAGTGTTTGTATCAGCTACTGTTATCAGATTTCTTCTTCAGAGTTGGGTGAACTTCATTCCCTAGTTGTACTTTGTATCTCTACTAAATAATTGATTTCTAATAGAATAAGACTTTGGTTGGGTTTTCCCCTTGTGGGTTTTGCCCTGATCATTGACCTAAATTCTCTGTGTCTCATTGAGTTCTTGGGTATCTTCTATTGTGCATATGGTTTATATGGTTTATGTTATATCCACAATTACTTAACTTATATTGCAGCATAAAGAAGTTCAAAATTTAAGTGATTGCAACAACATAGAAAATCTTATTTTTAACATGGTATCAAAGCTTTGGTGAAGACAAACTCTATTTCATGCTCTCTTTTTGTTGATCTCTTGTTGTCCACTCCATTTCTAGCTCTCTTTATGTTGAAATGTATCTTGATGTTCGTTCAATTTGCAGCTCTCATTTTGTTGAAATATCTCTTGTTGTTCCTTCTACTTGTTGCTCAGTTTCTCCTGAATTTTCTCCTCTTTTGTTGTTGAAATATCTCATTTACAATTGTCCCTTTCTATTTGTTGTTGAAATTTTTGAGAAAATCAAGATGTCTTCCTCTTGCTTTAAGAATGAACAAAAGTTGGTTGGTGCTTCAAACTTCTTCCCTTGGAAGACCATATTAGATATTACTCTTGAGGAGCATTATGTTCTAGAGTATGTTGAAAGAGATGTAGCAGAACCAACTGAAAACTCCAATTTTGATATCAAGGCGAGATATAAAAAAAGAGAAGTCAAGACTAAAAATATTATCCGTACTCTCTTGGATACCACCTCATCACTTATGTCTCCAATTTGAAGAAAGTCAAAGAAATGTATGACAAGTTCATTGGAATGTATCAAGTGAACAACTTGAGTCGAATTCTTGCTCTGAAGAATCAGCTCAAGGATGTTAAGATGAACAGAGGAGAAATCATTCAAGCATACTTCATGAGGATATCAAAAATCAAAGTTCAACTAGTGAAATTGTTTCTGATTAAGAGTTGGTGTTGATTACGCTTGGAGGTCTACCCTCTTCTTGGGAAACTTTTATTATTACCATCCGTAATAATGACAAGTTTCCTACATTTGATGAGTTTTGGGGAAAGTGTAAACAAGAAGAGGCCAGAATGATGCACAGAGGAAGAATTCCCAAGCATGAGGAAGAACCTACTACCTTTTTTTGTCCAAGGCAGTAAGAAGAAAATAAGAGGCCATCACTATTCGAAGAAGTTTGCTCCCAGCAATTCCTCCAAACGCAACAAATATTTATCAAAAGTCAAATGCTACAACTACCATAAGAATGGCCACTATGTTGGTGATTGTCCAAAAAACAGAATAGCCCCAATATCCAACTTCAACAATCATTGTCCGCTCCATTTCCAACTCTCTTTCTCTTGAAGTATCTCTTGTTGTCTGCTCCATTTGTAGCATTATTTCTACTAAAATATATCTTGTTATCCACTCCATTTCAAGCTCTATTTCTATTTAAATATATATTGTTGTCTACTCCATTTGCAGTCTTTTTCTGCTGAAATATCTCTTGTTGTTCCTTCTACTTGTTGCTCATTTTATACTGAAAGGCCTCCTCTTTTGTTGTTAAAATATCTCATTTACAATTATCTCTTTCTATTTGTTTTCTTCCTCTTACTTGAAGAATGAAGAGAAGTTAAGTTAGTTGATGCTTCAAACTTCATCCCTTGGAAGGCCAAATTGGATATTACTCTTGAGGAGCATGATGTTCTGGAGTATGTTGAAGGAGAGATAGCAGAACTAGTTGTAAACTCCAATGTTTCTATCAAGGCCACATATAAGAAAGGAGAATTCAAGGCTACAAAGATTATTCGTACTCTCTTGGATACCAAGTCATCACTTATGTCTTCATTTTGAAAAAATACAAAGAAATGTATGACAAGCTGATTAGAATGTATCAAGTGAAAAACTTGAGTCAAATTTTTGCTCTGAAGAATCATCTCAAGGATGTTAAGAAGAATAGAGGAGAAACCATTCAAACATACTTCATGAGGATATCAAAAATCAAAGATTAAATATCAACTTCTGGTGAAGTTGTTTCTGATAAAGAGTTGGTGTTTATTACACTTGGAGGTCTTCCCTCTTCTTGGGAAATGTTTATAACTACCATCAGTAATAATGACAAGTTTTCTACATTTGATGAGCTCCTAGGAAAGTGCATCCAAGAAGAGGCCAAATGATTTCCAGACAAAGAATTCTCAAGAATGATGAAGAACATATTGCTTTTGTTGTCCAAGGCAATAAGAAGAAAACAAGAGGTCATCATTGTTCGAAGAAGCCTTCTCCCATCAATTCCTTTAGATACAACAGAGATTTATCAAAAGTCAAATGCTACAACTACCATAATAATCACCAATATAACCGTGATTTTCCAGAAAACAGAAGAGCACTAAGATCCAACTTCAACAATCGCTCCTTCAAATTTGATTATAGAAAAAGAGAAGCTCCTTCTTCTAGTAAAGAGAGGTTTCGTCCTTCAAGGAACCTGAGGTATGATAACAATGCAGTTGAAACAAATTTAGGATACTTTCTTGTTTCTTCTCTTTCTAGTTCCTCTCCTACAAATTCTTGTGACAGGTAGTTGGTTGATAGTGGTGCCTCAAGGCACTTTACTGGCTATAAAGAAGTGCTCTCTAATCTGGTTAGAGGGAGACCAATTTGAAAATTATTCTTGGACACAACTCTACATATCCTATAAAGGAATCTGGTTTTGTTTCCTTCCATCTAGATCATGGTAAAACCTTATCTCTTCAAGAAGTTTTGTATGTACATAGTCTGAAAAAGAATCTTGTTTCTATTTCTGCTTTAGAAGATAAAGAAATGAAGGTTGCATAAATGGTAAATTTCTCACATGTCTTATGAGATCCAGCATGAGAGATGCTTTCACTTTGGGATCAAGATGTGAAGGTTTGTATAAACTTAGTAGAAGACCTACTCATGCATTGATCCATGACAACAATCATCAAGGTGAAATTTGGCACCAAAGCTACGCTCATTGGCACTGTAAAGCATTACCTCATGTAAGAAAGATGGTTTCCAAAATGTCAAAGATTATATTTGATCATGGAATTTATCATAGGTGCACTAGTGGGAAGCAAGTGAAGGGACCATTCCCTTCTAGCAAAAGCATAACCAATCAAGTATTGCATCTTGTACATTCTGATTTATGTGGACCAATGCACATAACTACTCTTGGTGGTTACTTTTATTATATAATCTTCGTGGATTATTTTTCTCACAATACATGGATTTATTTTCTGAAAAATAAAAGTCAAGCATTTAACATGCTTAAAAATTGCAAAGCTCTAGTGGAAAAACGTTGGAATCAGAGAAAATCTGACAATGAAGAGTTTACTTTTGATGATTTCATTGAATTTTGCAAAGATGTTGGAGTCAGAAAAGAGACCATTTTCCATATAAACTTGACCAAAATGGTGTGGTTAAGGATATAATAGAACTATCATGGAAGCAGTAAAAGCTATGTTCTAGGATCAAAAACTACCAAATTTTCTATGGGGAGAAGTTGCAAACACAGTTGTCTATGTTCAAAATAGATCTCACCGTACTCTAAACAAAAAGACTCATGAAGAAGTCTTCATTGGAGAAAAGTCCAAAGTTGGGCACCTGAGGATCTTTAGTTTCCCTATCCACTTCCATGTCCCAAAAGAGGAGAAACAAGCTGGAAGCTTCAAGTAAGAAAGGTGCATTTGTTGGTTATTGTGAGAATTCTAAATCTTACAAAATATATGTACCAAGACAAAGAAATATAGAGTTTAGCATAGATGTAACATTTTATGAAGATGCATCTCTTGAAAAGGAAAGAGTCACTCCTCTTCCTCCGGCTAATGTTAATAGTCAAGATGATATAAGAAAATCCTGAGCCTGAAGCTGATGAACCCGTGGAGCACATGGATCCTTTGGATCCTCCTCCATGTGATCCTTCTGCTAAAAGGAGACCTTTATGGCTTCATAACACCCTTCAAGATGTTGATAAACATGTTTCTCCTAGAGAAACCTTCAGAGAAAGCAAGAAACCATGTCGGTTCCAAGGATATGTTGTAGCCATGAGCAAGAAACCATGTCGGTTCCAAGGATATGTTGTAGCCATGAGCAACATAATCAAGTCGAACCATGCACTTTTGAACAAGTTTTCAAGGTTTGTAACAAACAAAGTTCATATAATTCAGCAGTATGCTTTGATACCAATGTAACGAACAAGGTGCATATACTTAGAGGAATACTCTGATACCAATGTAATGAACAAAGTTTGTATACTTCAGCGGTATGCTCTGATACCAATGTAACAAACAAACTTTGTATACGCAGCAATAATATTCAAAATACTTTGAAGACAAAGAAATCTATTGCAAAACAAGTAGTTGTATATTGAATAATGTATTTAGAATTTATGAGATGATCTGAATGTTACAAATGAGGCATGCCTATATACCTAAGTAGGTGCCTCTTCATGAATGGTCTTGTCTTTAATTAACCTTATTATGATTATTATTGTTTACACTAATTTTACTAATTTTATATGAATTATATTCATAACAAGAGTGTGGAAAGATGTAATGGCTAAAGAATATGAAACCATCATTCATAATTATGTATGGGAAGTGGTTCCAAGACCCCAAGGTAAATCGGTCGTGTCCTCTAAATGGTTGTATGAAATTAAACATGGTGTTCATGGCAGTATTGAAAAATATAAAGCTAGATTTGTGGCTAGAGTTTTCTCTTGGAAGGAGGGAATAGACTATGATGAAATATTTGCACCGATTTCCCGTTATACAACCATTTGATCCAGTTTGGCTCTAGTTTCAAGCCAAGGATGGTCTCTTCACCAAATAGATGTGAAGACTTCTTTTCTGCATGGCTTCCTCAAGGAAGAAGTATTTGTGGAGCAACCACAAGGTTTTGAAGTACATGACCGAAAAACTCATGTGTAGACTAAAGAAAGCTCTCTATTGTTTGAAGCAAACTCCAAGAACTTGGTATGCCCACATTGATAGCTTCTTAATGAAGCTTGGTTTTACTAGAAGTAATGTGGATCCAAATATTTACTTCGTACAAGGTATGCCTTTGATTTTAGTATTATATGTTGACGATTTATTAGTGATCGGTAGTAAACCTCTTATTCTCCAGTGTAAGAGGGAGTTGGCTTCTGAATTTGAAATGAAATATCTTGGTTTGATGCACTACTTTTTGCGCCTAGAGGTATGGTAGAAATCTAGTGGCATTTTCCTTTCTCAAGAAAAATATGTTGTCAATCTACTAAAAAGGTTTGGCGTGATTGAGTGTAAGTCCATGAATACTCCTATTGACCATGCACATGCCCATAGTCCAAGAAGCAACTACAAAGCATAGGATAATTTTTTTCAAATCATTGTCATCATCTATCTTCCAGTTTTTTCATTGTAATCCCAAATTTTGCTGCCCTATGGGCCTTTGATTTCAAATGATTCTAATATGACCTATTAGGCCAAGTAGCAACACCTAAGTAAGCCTATGATTATTTTTAAAGGGTTTCACTCTAGGGAGTTTTTTAACCTCCCCAAATTATCTATGTTTGTAAACACAGATAACTGGCAGAGTTCTTCTCCCAAATATACCCCAAAGCTAGGGTGGAACTCATTGATGAGGTCTTAGGTGAGTCCTGGTGTAATTGAGTTGATGTATTTTTGTCTTACTAGATCATGTGTTTTGTGTCACATAATTGGGCTAGGCCTAAGGAGTTGTGTAAATTGTAAATTCCCTCTCTATAAATGTTTAATATAATGTTTTGATGTAAAAATGTGTCTAGGAATAATTTAGTGCATGGTTACTCATAATTAGACACCATGGCTAAATAGATTTTTAGACCCACTTAAAAGGTGGAAAAATATGTATTCCCATCTAGAGTCTTTTAATTAATTTTTTCTAGCAAAAATTAAAAGAAAATAATTAGCCAAAAAAATAATTAAATTGAGTCAAAGAATTAATTTGAGAGAAATTAAATTCTCTCCAAGTGGAAAATTATCAAAATTTTGTGGGTCAAAAAAGAATTTATTTTTTGGGGTCATCCATCAAGGGGAAAATCAAAATTTTAAGAGAAATTGACCCTTTGGACCATGGTGGTTAAGTCAAAAGAAAAATTTTTGAGGGTAAAAGTTCAAAATATTATTTTTTGGACTAAGAAAAAAGGGGTTTAATGTGGAATTCGAATTTTTCCTCAAAATCAAGGAATAAAATTCAAATTTTGACTAGGATCAAAGAATTTTTCTCCATCAACTAAGGAGATCGAATTTTTTCAAGAAGATCAATTGATCAAATTATTTTGACAAGGATCAAGCCATCGATCAAGGAACTAGCCGTTATTTTCCACTTGGAGGGGTTTGATTTGATGTCCTCGACAAACTTGTAATGATTCCATGGAAATGATCTCCCAGTTCTACTCTAGAATCGGAATCAGCTACAATAAACCACTTAGATGCTTACACTCTGCTTTTACCTGTTGACAATCCAAATATTTCGCACCCTCTCATTATCTATATAAGGAAACTATTGAGCTCCTCATTTCATCAAGATGCACTCATTGAAAATCTTTTGATGTACTGAGCTAAGCTCTGCTAGATTTTTTTATACTTAATAAAAAGACTTCGAGGTTTCAATTCAAGGTGTCTCTCGTTTGATGATTCATGGTATGTGTTGAATAATTTTTATGCTCCAATTGCGCTTATTGCTGAAGATTTTAGTTCCATAGCCTGTGGTTGGATTATCTATTAGCACAGGTATCTTTCTTTAGGTATTGGGCTATAGTAAACACATTGAACCTAACGGATCTCGTAGGTATCTCTAGATCTCTAGTTTTCTTGTGTGAATCGAACCCCTTTGGAACAAATAATCTATTTTGTGTAGAGATTCAGTCATTGGGGCAGCACCCAAGTTCATGGACTTTGAGGTGACCACATATTGTTTGGACTTCGAGCTTATCTAACAATTTTTGGTGTAGGGTTCTGGCTTGTACATTAAATAAAAATATTTTCATCAATTATTTTCAAATTTTTATTCGAGTTAAAAAGATTTATTTGCTATTAGAGCTTGTAATTCTATTTGTAAATATTGTGAATATTTGTAAATATATTTTTGTGGTTTATACTATAACCTTTGTATATGTCTGACAATTTTTGTATATATCTAACATGGGTTGTCTATATCTAGTTTCTGTGTGTTAGGATAAGTGTTTGAAGTCTCTTTGCAGGCAAAAACCCCATCGATCTAGAGGAGAATTAAATTTATTTGAAGATATAATTTCTTCTACTATGATACAAGCATTTCGAGGGTTTTTTCTCCTTTTTGAGCAGCGTTTCCATTTGGGCAAGGATTTTGTGGGTATCAAAGTGTATAGGCACACTTATTGGGCCCCGATCTACAAAACCCACGTCTTCAAACTTGAACGCTAAGCTTGAAGGAGGAACCACTAGCCCTAGAGGGTTAATTTGTTGAGAACTGGTGTTTTCTCAAGCATATTTGATCTAAGGGTTAGAATCCAAGTTTTTTATGGTTCAAATTCATCAAGGATCAACAAGAAGGGTTGCCATAGGGGTTTCCAAGCTAGTTTGTTAGCTTTTCTATCCCTTCCAGGAAAGTCACAAGGGTTGGAAGCCTATTTGAATAGTTGGATTTGATCTATCTTGTTTCGAACCCTGTTTTGCAGCCTTAAAATAAAATTGGACAAGTGTTTTGATGTTTTCATCACTAGTTTGGCTTTCTAAATTTTCGATTTGATTTAGGGCTTGAAAATTTAATATTTTGAGGGTTAACAGTTGTTTTGCAGGCTTACATCTATCAAAGAAGGGTTATACAAGGCTAAAGTTTCCTTGAAGCATCATCCAAGGCCTAAACGCCCTAGTTGTTAGCCCTAGAGGCCTTTTTCAAGCTTATTCTCTAGCTCCAAGAGAGTTGATTCATCATTTTTGGGGGTTTTTGTGTTGAAAAATGTGTAACTAGGTTTGGTCTTCATAAATATGAAATGTAATTTTTATTCTTGTATATTTTAAAATGAAAGAAAAATATTATTGTTATTTTTGGAGCATGGGTTTCACGCTCAAGGTCTTTTATTCTATAGGTCAAGCACACATTGAGTGCTTCTAGGGTTTGTCCTAGGTCAAGAAGTCAAACTCATTGTCATAAGTTGAAAATCCCTTCAGGCACATTGTAACTGCTAAAGAAAATTATTTTTGTCCTTAAAAGTGTCAAAATACCCTTCAAGATCAAGTCGGCCTGGCAACGGGCAAGTTGGCCTAATTTGAGGAGCCACATGTTGAGAAATCGGTGCTAGTAGAATTAGGGTTTGATTTCTCTTTCTTGATAATTACTTGTGAATTATGTTGCCTTCTTTTACTTCTTTATTATATTATCTTTCATCAAGAAATTACCAAATTATGTGTGTATGAAGATCACAAGAACAAGAGACACAAGATGTAGGCACTTAGGCAGGGCAAAACCCCTATCTAGGGGAAAACTCGGTCAAAATTATTCCTTCAAGACGAGATAATCCAAGACTCTTCAACCTAGACACAAACTTCCTCCAACCACCAAGTCAGTTCTTCCTTCCAACAACTTTGATCTAGATCTTCGACCCTACGACAGAAACAATTCAACCCAGCAAATCCAAAATTTCGACCTTCCCAGCAGCAGAACTTCGACCCAGCGAATCCATAACTTCAACCTTCCCAGCAACAGAACTTCGCCCCAACAAATAGCCCAATAAATTCACATAAAATTGAGAGAGAGATAGCCCAGAAACTTCGACTTGCTCTTCTTCTGCAATCCTTCTTCTTGAACTTCACACTTTTCTGCACTTCCTTCTTGTGTATTGAACTTGTTGAGTGATGAGAAAATAAATTGAACTGCACTTTTATATATAGCCTCTTATGTGGGTCGAATTGTCCTCCTATAGGTCGACTTCATCAAGCAAGGGCCAACTTGGAGTGGAGGTGAAAAATTACATATTATACTCAATAATAACTGTTTTTTACATGATTCAAAAGCCTAAGTGTTGGGAATCATGATTATCGTTAGACCAAAAGCCACAGGTTTTAGACAACGATCGCATCACCAGAGATAAGGATCCACGAGAGGCGGCGAGTCCATGTCACAAAACACATGGGAAGCGTTGGTTTATCCAATTTCCAACAATCTCCCCCGCAATGCAAGTCAGGTGTGTATCAAAATCGTGACCTATGCTCTGATACCACTTGTTGGGAATCACGTTTGTCGGTAGACCAAAACCCATAGGTGTTAGTCAACGATCACATCGTCAAAGATAAGGATCCACGAGAGGCGATTAGTCCATGTCACAAAACACACGGGGATCGTTGGTTTATCCAATGTCCAACACTAAGAAGGGTCTAATTAAATGGACAATGACTCTAATGACAATGTAAAACCTAGAAGTCCTCAATGGGGACTTTGACCTAAATGATGACCCAAGCATGAAATTCATGCTTTAATAAGTCATTGTAATAATAACATATGTTTCTTTTTTATTCTTTGATAAATACATTTGATAATGACTCAAATATGAAGACTAAACCTAGTTACATTCTTAGACACTCCCTCTTAACTAGGGAGGTGTTGCACACATTTTGTCAAAGTTCCAAGGAAGCGGAAGTGTCAAATATTTTCAACAAGATCGGGTCATCTATCAGTAGTCTATATGTCATTGTAAACTCATTATGCAAGTTATATAATGTAAATGATTCTAGTAAGACATATGTAACAACCTAGGTAAGCCTATAATTTTGATGACGAATTCCATCCTAGGAGGTTTTTTAACCTCCCTGATTACCTATGTCTTTAGACAGCTAATCAGGAAAAAATAAAAAATAAATAAATAAAATAAAAATAAAAATTCCCTCTAGCTTAAACCCCATAGCTAGGTAGAAATTTATTGTCAAATCTTAGGTGAGTCCTACTATTTTTTTAGTCGAGTCTGATGTAAATGTGATATGGGAATAATTTAAGCTAGTTGGCTTAATTATTTTATTACAATCACGTGGCCTACTAGATCATATTGTGTCGTTTTATTACAATCACATGGTTTACTAGATCATATTGTGTCGCAGATAGGTTGTGTCTTGAGAGTCTAAGCTAAATGTGTATTCCCCTTTGAGGGTTGTAAATGTAAAATCTTAGGTATTAGAGGGTGGAAAAATAATTAAATCCCCTCATGTGTAAATTAATTTTTCTTTTGCAAAATAAAATTAAATATTAAGCCAGAAAATTAATAAATTAAATTCAAAATTAAATTGTCTGAAAAATAATTCTCTAAGTGGATAAATTCGTGGGTCTTAAAGGAATCAATTTTTAAAGGTCTTCCATCAAGAGAATATTGTATATTTCAAGAAAATTTGGACCCTTCGATCTTGGTGGTTAAGTCAAAGTCAATTTTTTTAGGAAATTAGCTCAAAATAATTAATTTTGAGCCAACAAAAATGGGGTTAAAAGATAAATTCGAAAATTCCTCAAAAATAAAAATCAAGGGCCAAGATTAAAAGATCTTGAAGTGTTTATCAAGAGCCAAGATTATTTTGACTTCCACTTGGAGGATAAATGTATAAATTAGAGAGTCATTTGAGTCTCTAGCATTTTGATCTCTGGCTAGAAAATTGTTGTTGTAGTATCTTTGCAACTATTGTCAACTATTGTCCCACCGAGAACTAATGTTTCTATCATAAGAAAGACTTTGAGGTGCAATTCAAAGTGTTATTTCTTATTGATTTGTGGTATGTGCTGACTACGAGCATTTCTATGTTGTGTTGAATATTGGTAAGATCTGTTCTTTTCATTAGATGGAGATAAAATCATGCTATTGATAGTTTTGGGATAATCTTAGGTGGTTTGATTCCCCAAGTGATCTAACGGGTTATTTTTGAGATAAATACAGTGTTTGCAGGTACTTCAGTGCTTGGCCTCCAAGTTCACAGACTTGAGCAAGAATCATTGTTGCTTGGACCCCAAATATTTGTATGGTGGATTAAATCTTCTCTAAAGTGATAGTATACATTAGCATTTTTAAAGTATTTTTATCCATTCTTCAAAGAAAAAAATCCATTAAAATATATATATATATATATATATATATATATATAAACTCTTGTACATTTGTAGATCTTGTGAATAATTTTGTAAATATAATTCATAAATTATTTCTTCTAACTTGGGTTTTGGGTTTTTAAAGTGTTTTATATATATTTGGGTTTGGGTGTTATATTTTCCATTTTTGCAGGCTCGATCAAGGGATCAATTTGAAGTAGATCTAGCTAGATCTAAGCCCTTGAGGGTAAGATCTAGTCTATTGGAAAATTTGCAGGGCTACCCACGAAGGAATTTTCATAAAATTGAAGAGCTGAAGCACAAAAATTTGTGTGCAAGGGTTTCACTATTTTCAGGGCTTCCAACCCCAGTTTTCCCTTCCAAACCCTCAACGTCTCTCCATTGGCCCTCTGCTTGAGGGTTTCTAGCCTCTCTAAGGCTATTTGTCAGCCCAAGGGGTTGCGGACTCACCTCCTCGGCTTGCCACAAGCCTCTCTTGCCCTTGGCCTTCCTTTCTTTGGCTCTCCATCTTGGTCCTCCTCCGCTAGCCCTCCTCAACCCTCCTTCCTTCATCGTCCCCTCCTCTTCTCCTTCTTCCATCTCTTCCCTTAGTCGCAACCCTCTAGGGGCTTGCGGCAACCCTTCTAGGCCTTTAGGCCTTGGGCGTTATGGCTCTCCCTTCCAGCACTGACCCTCCTTGGCTCTTTTCAGTCCAATGCTAGCCCTATTGGGCTTGGTGTTGGCCCTCCTCCCTAACCTAGCCTAGATCCTTCTCTGATTTTCTCTGGACTGAAGCACTTGGTGGTTATGCAAGTTTTGGGTCTCAAAAAAACTATTTTTTTAGGTGGCAACATGATCCCAAAGTTTTAGCAAGTTTTGACCAAGAGATCTACAAGGCCTTAGGCCTAGGGTTTGACCTCTAAACCCTAGTTCCTCTTTGTTTTATTATAACAGTCAAATCAGTAATAATTAAGCCCTAAAAATACATGTTAAATGGTCAAAATTGCTTAATAATTGTTAAATATTAATTTTCCTAAATTTTGGCCACTTGGGCGCCTTAGATTTAGCCTAGATCTAATTTTATGTTTGCTGGAATTTACTGCATAACTAAAGTTTTCAAATCCGAAATTTCTAAAGCATACACTTACTAAGGCCTAAAAAACTTGAAATTTTCAGTTTCTGGTAAATTTTCCTATTTTAAAGCAATTTTTGCATTGTTCTTAGCCTCATTAGCTTGTTGATTTGTGGTTTATTCATTGTTGTAATAGCTAGATCATATCTGAAATATTGCTTAATACATCACCATAAAGTAAGCTAAACTCTTAGATTTACATTTGTTGTTCATTGGAAAGTTTTATGTTTCATGTGTTGGACAAATTCTATAATCTAGAGTTACTTTTCCACTACTGTCACAACACTAATAAATGTTGAAATTTTCTGAAGTGCTATTGCTAATTTGATTATTGAAGATCTAACATTTGTTCCAAGTTTTCAAAATTTTCTAAGTTTGGCACCTAAAGCACTCATACACTTAAGCTCTAAAGTTATGATTTAATTGGCATCATTATGTTTGACATATAATTGAATCATTAATCTAAGCACTTGGCATCTAAATTTTTCATAGGTTATCTTAAAAGTGGTATTTGGTTTATCCTAAGTGGTATTGAACATTGTTGAAATATTGGCATTTCACATCTTGTGGATAATCATTACTGGATAAGTGCTTTAGTTTGCTTTATTTTTCTCATAGATTAATATCTGGTTGAAGTTTTCACTTGTATCTGTTAGCATTTATCTTGTTTAAGATTGTTATCTCGATATTGTTAAGTACTCTTGCTTTAAGATAATTCATACTAAGTACTTAAGCAACATAAAAAATCTTAACTCAAGATAATTTCACTCATTATCTTGCATAAGCATCTAGCTTGCATTAAAACTTACCTCATAGCATAAGCTAGGTTGATAGAGATCTAGGTCAACCCTTCTCACCTTGCTTGAGGGGCTTGGAAACTCTTTAGTGGTTAACACGATGACCTTGCATTCGTCAGAGCCACAGTCTTTGCAGTGCCAAATGCATCAGGTGATAGGAGTACAACAAAAGGTATCGTTAATCAGGGCCTAGCCTACTTCCTATTGGCCTCCTTCCCACAACCTACCTTGGAACCTAGCTTAAAAATAGTTAAGTGAAGGCTATACTTAGATTAGGAATATAATTAAAATCAACCAAGATCATGGCACCTCACATAGGTCCTAGGACTTCCACATCATATAGGTTAGTTAATCATTCAAGCAGCAGGTGTCTGTCTAGTCACTTGGCTTTAATTTATCATAAGCAATAATTGTGACTCCATCAAGGCACTGGTCTCATACTTGAAATCTAATCTAATCATTAATCTTGCTAAAATTTAACCAAGTAACTAAGACACTCGTTTGTGTCTCCCAAACAAGTTAGTTCTCAGCTTGTTTTCCTTTACCTCATTCCACAGGGACTACCCCCCATAGCCGGTTGTTGGGAGACAGCTAGAACGAATTGGGTAGGAATCAAAGTGACAACCACCACCCTAAGCGGTTGTCTCGATGCTTGTACAATCTGGGCGACACATTTTTTGGGGTTGTTGTCAGGGATAAATTTATTTTTTTCTTGATGCTTTGTTGACATTCTTCATAATCTTTCATTTTTCCATCCTTTCATTTTAGCCGGCAACGCCACAACATTTTCTGGCGCCATTGTCGAGGACCATTTTGTTGGGTCTTGGATCTATGACAATTTCTCATAATTTTCTAATCACCTTCCATCTCTTATTATTCTTCATCATCTCATCACCTTATCCTTTTTCCTCTCACTAATATTCTCATCTTGTTCATTCTCACATTTAGCACCTGGGCATTTAGGTTGGTTTCTTGTTTCCACTTATTCATCCATTCAAAAGGATGTACTCTAGAAGGACTCTGGGTAGCCTAGTTAAACTCGCTCCCAATCCTAAAAAGGTTTTAAGAGCTCGGTGAAACAAGTTATATTCTAGAGATAATTTAAGTTTTCTCTGACAGGAAGCTCTTCTTAACCTCCATTTGTTTTTTATCAATCATCCTATAAGTCTTGACATCATGGGTGACTTTTACAGGCCTTGTAACTTCACCACCATTTAGGGGTATCCGCATGACTTGCCAAGTGAATCTACCATGCAAAAGCTACCGCTCTTCCAAGGGAATAATGCCAAAGCACATATAAATAAATTCAATAACTTCATCCACAAATTTGTTCACGCTACTCATTATAATCATGAAGATGTTCGAATGAATTTGTTTATGCTTTCTCTAGAAGATGATGCTTTGGATTAGTTTCAAGATAGGGTTGATAATGCTTTTGATTCTTTGAGGACTCCCCTTGATGCTTCCAAAGATAAATATGGGGACAAAAGAAAAGGAAAGTATTTGGTTAAAGAATTCAACACTATTAAGAAAAAAGAAAATGAAACGATGCAAGAATTCAACCAAAGATTCAATAAGCTTCTATGCGATATGACTCAGGATTACAAGCCCCCTGACAAGACTATTCTAGAACAATACCTTGAAGCTTATCCCGTGGAAACCCAATATGAAATCAAACGTGCCCATCCCAACACTCTATCATTTTCCCAAAGCATGACTGAGGAATTGGAAAAGTATAAGAATGTCTTAGGCAAATCGGAAATCTTTGGTTTTGAAAGAATCCAAATTAAGTATAAGGGAAAAGAAGTTAAAGAAGAAGAATATGAGATTGTTAAGGAGTTAACCTGATTGATAAGATAAATGAAGATTAAACATGTCAAACAAATAGGTGAAATGCACAATCAGTTAATATAGATAGAAAGAATGTGAATGTGTCACCCAAGAATAACCATAATAACAAGGGTAAGAATAATAATCCATCGCCAAGAAGGAATCCCCCGAATGATCAAAGGCTCCATACACCACTTGAGTCTGCCAACATGGTTGATGAGGTTGTCCCTTTCTACAGACCTTGTGAGAGTTTCCATGAAGAATTCATGTGTGCATTTGTCATAAGAATCTTGGAAGAAAGTAAGAATCAACGGGATAACAAAGCAAATCAAGAAGACTCTAAGGAAGGCCGATGTGCAGACATGATTTCTTCATCCTTCGCCATTAATAATTTCGATGAAGAAAATGACCTCATTACTCAGGCATATGGTTAAAAACCATCGCAGAAACAAATTCTAGAGCTTTCCAAAAGTAAAGGTTACACTTATCAAAGAAAAGATAAAGGCCAAAGTCAAGATAAGCAAGTTCCTTCTTAAAGATACAAACCTGCTTTAAAGGTAAACTGGGCAGCATGGATAAATAACATCAAGATGTCGATTCCAGTGCTTGAACTATTAAAAATTCCTTCTTAAAGGGCCTTTTTTCAAGGATTTGGATATGCTTCAACAAAGAAATGATGGAAATAGTCATTAGGACGAAGAAAATAAGTTAAAGGATATCAATTGTTATATGACTAATGAAAATCATGAGTCGTTCTTTCTTACTTTGGACATAAATGATAGATTACTTCACAATTGCATGCTAGATTCTGGTGCATCTAAGAATGTTATGACCAAGAAGGTCATGGAGCAATTAAACTTAAGGATTTATAGACCATACCATAACATTTTTTCTCAAAATGTTATGACGAAGAAGGTCATGGAGCAATTAAACTTAAGGATTTCTAGACCGTACCATAACATTTGTTCAATTAACTCTAGAAAGGTTGAAGTCATTGGTATAGTTAAAGATTTACAAGTTGCCTTAGTATATTATCCGTACACAATCATTACCATGGATATAGCAGTCATTGATGCGCCAGATGTATGGGGAATGCTTCTCTCCCAGAAATTTACAGTTAATTTAGGTGGGTACATTCAAATGAATTTATCTTATGTTACTATTCCAGCGACAGCAAGTGGCATGATCAAGTTATACAGAGAAGTAGAAAGAAGGTACTATGTAGAAGTCCCAAAGAAGTTGGAGAATGGTGAACAGGTTGTGCCACAGGAGCATCCGCGTCACTTTGAGTCTAAGTTATTCCAGCCAATATGTCATTTTCTTCACCACCCATCCCCTCCGCCAAGTAGAAAAAGAGGAAGATTTCAGATTAACAAAAATATGTGGCACAGTGATGAGCAATCGCACCGACCTAAGAGGGTCAAATTTTAACACGAGACATCTAATACGCAACCCATTGATCTACCAAACAGCGGACAGATGCCCGAGATCATGTCTCAACGATGACATCTGATGCCATAGGGCATCGTTTTGTATAGTATCTCTAACCCTACTCCCTTTTATTTCATGTCTTTAGATATTTTTATTTCACGCATTTATATTGTCTTTTTTATTTAAGTTTGTTAGAGTAGATTTTTCTCTTCCAACGATAGTTTCTATATATGCATGACGATTTTGATTTTGAATGAATATCTAATTGATGGACTTGTGTTTTCTTGGATGCAAGATTCTAGGGTTCTCACGTTACTTCATAAAAGCAGCGTGTCTCCATATGGAGTCAGATGTTGCACACATTTTGTGCAAGTTCCAAGGAAGTGAAAGTGTCAAATTTTTTCAACAAGATCGGGTCATCTATCAGCAGTCTATATATTGTTGTAAACCCATTATGCAAGTTATATAATGTAAATGATCCTAGTAAGACCTTGAGTATAGGTAACCACCTAAGTAAGCCTATAATTTTGATGACGAATTCCATCCTAGGAGGTTTTTTAACCTCGTTAATTACCTGTGTTTCTAGACACAGCTAATCAAAAGAATTTTTTCCCTCCAACTTAAATCCCAAAGCTAGGGTGAAATTTATTGTCAAAATCCTAAGTGATTCCTAGTGTTTTTAGTCGAACCTGATGTAAAAGTGATTGGGAATACTTTAAGCTAGTTGGTTTAATTATTTTATTTCAAATCACTTGGTCTACTAGATCATATTGTGTCGCAGATGGGTTATGTATCATGAGGGTATAAACCAAATGTGTATTCCCCCTTTGAAGGTTCTAAATGTAAAATCTTATGTATTAGAAGGTGGAAAAATAATTAAATCCCCTCGTGTGTAAATAAAATTAAATCCTAAGCCAGAAAATCAATTAATTGAAGTCAATTAAATTGTCTTAAGAAAAATAACTCTCCAAAGTGGAAAAATTTGTGGGTCTTAAAAGAATCAATTTTTCTTCTGTATATTTCATGAAAATTTGGACCTTTGGACCTTGGTGGTTAAGTCAAAGTCAAATTTTTTAGGAAAGTAACTAAAAATAATTAATTTTGGGGTAATAAAAATGGAGTTAAAAGATGTTATGAAACCAGCTCAAGAAAAGATAGATCAACGCCTTAGAATTCAGCCTCTTCGAGGGGGCAACCTCCTTTACATTACATAAATGAACAATTATTCAATGATACAAATGAAAAGACCTCCTTTCTATATATAGGAGTCTAAGGAGTCATAACATAATCAGAGCCGACATAACAATAATAATGTAAGGGCACAATAATAACAATAGTGGGCTTCTATGGGGCACAATAGTAACAATATGGGCACTACATGGGTACATCAATATAATAAGTGGGTTATACTAATAACAATAAGGGGTTACACTAGTAGTATAGGGGCCTAACATGCCCCTCTCCTTCAAAAAGTGTTGTCCTCAACGCTTGAGTAGTTCTTGATGCTTCTGTATAAAATTCTTGTCCTCCCATGTGGAATATTCAGCGGGTAAGTTCTTCCACTTGATGAGATACTCTGAAATTGATCGATTTCGTAGCTATCGGGTTCTTGTTTCTGTGACTGCTCCAGGTTCCAATATGATTTTTCCTTCCTCTTCAATTTCTGGCAATATTGCTTGAATTGGGATCTTTTGCAACTTTTGAATAAGTGGCCATATTTCTTTGTCTTTCTTCCATTCATCCCTTGCTTCGTTTATCCAATCTGGTTGGATAATATAAATAGCACAAAACAATGCTTCCACATCCTCATCCTTGAAGAGTCTTCCCATTCGGTAAGGTCGCCATTTTTTAAGTGCATGTAGTATTGCCAACATTTCTCTCTCATAAATAGCTTGCTTGAGATGTAGCAGTAAAAATACCCAATTACCTACATCAAAACATTTTTCACTACGATGTTGATCTACCTGTTGTTTCGTTTGATTTTGCACCGAAGTGGCGTTATCCTTTAAAAGTTGGAGAACTTGTTGTTGATGCTCGATGTGATCTTTCTCTGCTTGAACCTTTTTCTTCTTGATATTTCCTTCTATCTTTTGAGGAGTGGTAATTTCTTCCAGTCCTTTACAAGATATGGTCAAATTCATTTCTTGATGCTCGATGTGATCTTTCACTTCTTGAACATTTTTCTTCTTGATGTGTCCTTCTATCTTGATAGTTTGAGGAGTGGTAATTTCATCCATTGAATTACAAGATATGGTTGGATTCATTTCTTCTTTCTCGATGTGATATTTCACTTCTTGCACCTTTTTCTTCTTGATATGTCCTTCTATCTTGAGAGTTTGAGGAGTGGTAATTATTGCCAATGCTTTACAAGATATGGTCTGATTCATTTCTTCTTTCTCTGGGGTGGTGTCCTGGCGTATATCCTCTTCTTTTGATGTTTCTTGATCATTTTCTTCCTCCTCTTCATATTCTATGTAAAATAATTTCTTCTCAGCACACCTATGACCTTTAGTGCATTTGCTATCACAATTGTAACAAAGCCCTTTTTCTCTTTTTTCTTCCAATTGTTGTGGTGTAACCCTTGTAGGTTGTGGAAGGCTGGGAGAAACAACACTTCCATCTTTATAGTTGTGAGGGGTATGATTCTTGGCTTCCATTATGTCACAAAGCCCTTTTACTCTTTCCAATTGTTGTGGTGTTGCTCTAAAGAAGGTGTTGCTCTTTGTATCCTCATAATGTGCTATCATTTCCTCCATGAAAATTGACCACGTAACAAGTTTTTTACGAGAACAAAGCCCTTCATACCATAAAAATTGATCTGGTTCTAAATATGAAGATGCAATACAGACCTTTTGTAACAGTTGTACACCATGTAGATCAAAATATTGTTCCATCTGAAGTATCCAATTTACCGGATCCTTGCCATCAAACTTCCTCATCTTGTTTTTTTTTTTTTTTTAGGAGCTCGACCTTGAAACGACTGTAACTCTGTACTTTCAGATTTTTAAGTTCTGAAATTGTGAAATATAGTAGCCCTCTGTGTCCTCTTTCCAATGCCACCATTCTGATCCAAATTGGATTCTCTAAGAAAGAGTTATGCACAATCTCCCAAGATGACCTGATTATAGACCTTTCCAGAAGAGCAAAATAGTATGAAGTGCCACGTGTCACTGTTTCAACCTTTGGATCTGAAAAATGCATACAAGAAACTAAAGTCCATCCTCTTTCTGTACCTTCTTACGAAATTTCAATCTGATCCCTAGAGAGAAAGTTATGATGATTTTCCCCAGGTCACCTGTTTTGAATGTAATTCAGGAGTCTGAAAAAAGACCAACTTCCTCAGATCATATCTCCGTCAATATCACGTGAAAAGCTCTGAAATTCGGACCCAAGGTTCAGCGCGATTTCTTCTCAAATGGATTTTTTTTTGCGACTTCTGAAACGTCATAGAAAAACATTATAGCGAAAATGCCACGATGACCTGTTTGGAGCAGCGAAACCCTAGAATCCAAAGCTCTAATACCAAATGTTATGGAACCAGCTCAAGAAAAGATAGAAAAGATAGATCAACGCCTTAGAATTCAGCCTCTTCGAGGGGGCAACCTCCTTTACATTACATAAATGAACAATTATTCGATGATACAAATGAAAAGACCTCCTTTCTATATATAGGAGTCTAAGGGGTCATAACATAATCAGAGCCGACATAACAATAATAATCTAAGGGCACAATAATAACAATAGTGGGCTTCTATGGGGCACAATAGTAACAATATGGGCACTACATGGGTACATCAATATAATAAGTGGGTTATACTAATAACAATAAGGGGTTACACTAGTAGTATAGGGGCCTAACAAAAGATAAATTCAAAAATTCTTCAAAAGTAAAAAATCAATGGCCAAGATTAAAAGATATTTAAGTGTTTATCAACAGCCATGATTATTTTGAGAAGGATCAAAGAAACTAGCAGTTATTTTTCCACTTGGAGGATAAATCTATAAATTAGAGTCATTTGGGTCTCTAGCATCTTGATCTCTAGCTAGAAAAATGTTGAACTAACTTTGTAACTATTGTCCCGCTGGGAACTATTTTTTCTATCATAATAAAGACTTTGCAGTGCAATTCAAGGTGTTATTTCTTATTGATTTGTGATGTGTGCTCACTACAGACATCTCTATGTTATGTTGAATATTAGTAAGATATGTTTTTTCATTAGATAGAAATAAAATCATGTTATTGATAGTTTTGGGCTAATCTTAGGTGGTTTGATTCCCCATGTGATCTAACAGATTATTTTTGAGATAAATACATAGTGCTTATAGGTACTTCAGTCCTTGGCCTCCAAGTTCACAGAGTTGGGCAAGAACCATTGCTACTTGTACCCCAAATATTTGTATGGTGGACTAAATATTTGCTAAGGCTATAGTATACATTGGGGTTTCTAAAGTATTTTTAGCCATTCTTCAAAGGAAAAACTCCATAAAAATATTTTTCTCAAAATTTCAAAAAAATTTAAAACCCTTGTACATTTGTAGATCTGGTGAATAATTTTGTCAATATAATTTGTAAATTACTTCTTTTAACTTGGGTTTTGGGGTTTCAAAGTAATTTGTATATATTTGGGTGTTGTATTTTTCATTTTTGGAGGTTGGATCAAGGGATCAAGCTGAAGTAGAGCTAGATCCAAGCCCTTGAGAGAAAAATCTAGTCTCTTGGAAAATTTCCAGAGCTGCCTACAAATGAATTTTCAGAAAATTGAAGAGTTGAAACACAAAAAAAATTGAGAAAGGGGTTTCACTATTATCAGGGGTTCCAACCCTGGTTTTCCCTTCCAAACCCTCAGCATCTCTCCTTTGGTCCTCTGTGTCATAGTTTCTAGCCTCTCTAAGGCTATTCATCAGCCCTAGGGGCTGCGGCCTCACCTCTTAGGCTTATCGCATGCCTCTCTTCCCCTTGGCCTTCCTTTATTTGGCCCTCCTCTGTTAGCCCTCCTCAACCCTCCTTCCTTCCTCAACCCCTCCTCTTCTCCTTCCCTCTCTTTTGTTAGTCGCAGACCTTTAAGGGCTTGCGGCAACCCTTCTAGGCCTTTAGGCCTTAGGTCATGATCATTAGGGCTCTCCTTTGCAACGATGACCCTCCTTTGCTCTTTTCAGCCCAATGTTGGCCCTATTGGGCTTGGTGTTGGTCCTCCTTGGACCTAACCTACCCTAGATCCTTCTTTGATTTTTTCTGGACTGAAGCACTTTGTGGTTTTGTGATTTTTTGGGTTCAAAATTTCTATTTTTCAGGTGGCAACGTGATTCCAAAGTTTTAACCAAGGGATCTACAAGGCCTTAAGCCTAGGGTTTGACCTCTAAACCTTAGTTTTCTCTCTGTTTTATTACAACAGTCAAATTAGTAATAATTAAGCCCTAAATCACATGTTAAATGGTCTAAATTGCTCAATAATTGCTAAATATTGATTTTTGTAAATTTTGGCCACTTGGGCAACTTAGATTTAGCCTAGATCTATTTTTATGCTTTCTAGAATTTACTGCATAACTAAAGTTTTTAGATCCAAAATTTCTAAAGCATACACTTAAGAAGGCCTAAAACTATTGAAATTTTCAGTTTCCAGTAAATTTTCCTATTTTTAGGCAATTTTGGTAGTGTTCTTAGCCTCATTAGCTTGTTGATCTGTGATTTATTTATTGCTATAATAGCTAGATCATATCTGAAATGTTGCTTAATACATCACCATAAAGTAAGTTAAACTCTTAGATTTACATTTGTTGGTCATTAGAAAGTTTTATGCTTCATGTGTTGGACAAATTCTATAATCTAGAGTTACTTTTCCACTATTGTCACAACACTAATAAGTGTTGAAATTTTCTGAAGTGCTACTGTTGATTTGATTATTGAAGATTTAACATTTGTGTCTTGTTCTAAGTTTGCAAAATTTTCTGAATTTGGCAATTAAAGCACTCCTACACTTAATCTCTAAAGTTCTTATTTAACTAGCATCATTGTGTTTGGCATATAGTTGAATCATTAATCTAAGCACTTGGCATCTAAATTTTTCATAGGTTATCTTAAAATTGGTACTTGGTTTATCCTAAGTGGTATTGAACATTTTTTAAATATTGACATTTCACATCTTGTGGATAATCATTACTGGATAAGTGCTTTAGTTTGCTTTAGTTTTTTAATAGATTAATCTCTAGTTGAAGTTTGCAGTTGGATTTGTTAGCATTTATCTTGTTTAAGATTGTTATCTCAATATTGTTAAGTACTCTTACTTTAAGATAACTCATACTAATTACTTAAGTAACATAAACAATCTTAACTCGAGATAATTTCACTCATTATCTTGCATAAACATCTAGCTTGCATTAACACTTACCTCCTAGCATAAACTAGGTTGGTAGAGATCTAGGGCTAGCCTTCTCACCTAGCTTGAGGGGCTTGGCAACTCTTCGGTGTTTAACACGGTGACCTTACAATCGTGAGAGCCATAGTCTCTGCAATGTCGGAGGCATCGGGTGATAGGAGCACAACGGAAGGTATCGTTAATCAAGCCCTAGCATGCTTCCTATTGGCTTCCTTCCTACAACCTACCTTGGAGCCCAGCTTCAAAATAGTTAAGAAAAGGCTATAATTAGATTAGGCATATAATTAAAATCAACCAAGATCATTGCACCTCACGTAGATCCTCGGACTTGCACATCATACAGGGTAGTAATCATTCAAGCAGCGGGTGTCCATCCAGTCACTAATTTATCATAAGCAAGAATGTGACTCCTTCAAGGCACTAGTCTCATACTTAAAATCTAATCTAATCATTAATCTTGCTAAAATTTAGCCATGTAACTAGGCCACTCATCTGTATCTGCCAAACAAGTTGGTTCCCAGCTTGTTTTCCTTCACCTCATTCCCTAGAGACTACCCCCCATAGCCTATTTTGGGAGAGCTAAAACGGAGTGGGCGAAAATCAGAGTGACAGCCCCCGCCCTGAGCGGTTGTCACGGTGCTTGTAAAATCTAGGGGACAACAAGAGGTATTCATAATTTACACAAGTATATACAAATACAAGGAATATCTCAAAACACAAGAACTAAGAAGAGTTTAGGCACACACGGTGCCACAGACTATATTCCTAACTAGGGCAATCTATCTGAGTGGGACTAAGATGGACTAGAACTTTCAACATCTCTAAGTACCATCAGGGTTACTTGCTAACCATCAACTCAGGGAACTAGATGCGTAATGCAAGGTCAGAGCTCTATGACCAACGCTAGCCTCCTTACTTTGGGAACTAGACATCAACACATATGTCCTCCCAGCTATTTTGTATTACACAAGATGCCTCCTCAAATCTCTTCCAAACATTTATTATCAACAAGATTAGTGATATCAACCAAACCAAGCATGCTTCTAAGATATTCAAACTTCTTATTAGGAAGAGATTTTGTTAACACATCAAACATAGTTACAAATCAAACGAGAAAATTACCTAGCACCTATTTTTTTGAGGTAGCAAAAAAGCACTCGATTTTGAAAAATAGTGATTCAGAATACACATTTTTTTGGAGCATATTTTTTGCACTTTAAATTTTTTTATGTATCAAATATGAACAATTTTTTTAATGTTAGTGATTTTCATGCTGATTTTGAAAAGTGTTGATGTAGCATCAACACATTTTTTTAGAGGGCATATTTTTGACACTTGAAATTTTTGTGTGTATGAACATTTTTTTTTGTTAGTGATTTTCATCTTGATTTTGAAAAAAGTTGATGAGCATCTCCTTTTTTGTTTAGAGGGCTTATTTTTTACACTTCAAATTTTCTAATGTATTAAGTGCAGATAATTTTTTTTAAATGTTGGTGATTTTCATGTTGGTTATAAAACATAAAAATAAAAATAAACATGACAAAAAATATATATAAGGGATAAACAAAAAACCTATAAAAATGTAAAAAATAAAAAATAAAAATAAAAAACCAAAATTAACTTGTAAAAATAAAAATAAAAATTGAATAAAAAATTAACTAAAAAACAAAACAAAACAAACAAAAAAACAAAAAACAACGACGAAAAAAACAAAAACAAAAAATATCAAAAAATAAATAAATAAATGATTTTTTTCAATAAAAAAAAAACAAAACAAAACAATAAATAAATAAATGATTTTTTTTCAAAAAAAAAAAGAAAAAAAAAAAAAAAAATATATATATATATATATATATATAAACAAATTAAAACAAAAAAAATCTAAAACCATTTTTTAAGTTCAAAAAAAACATTAACTAAAAAAAAGAGAAAAAAAAACCAATTAAAATTTAAAAAATATTTAAATT
This sequence comes from Pinus tabuliformis, assembly GCA_031772625.1. Classification (NCBI taxonomy): domain Eukaryota; kingdom Viridiplantae; phylum Streptophyta; class Pinopsida; order Pinales; family Pinaceae; genus Pinus; species Pinus tabuliformis. The sequence goes on from CM062816.1 coordinate 281,282,328, forward strand.
AAATAATTTCAATAAACAAAAAAATAGGAAAAAAAAAATTATAATTATAATAATAATCTTAAAATAACATAAAATAAGAAAATTATAAATTATGAAAATAATAATAATTATAAAAATTAAAAATTAAAAAAATAATAATAATAAAAAATAAAAATAAAATGCCCCACCCCACCACTGACCTCGCTCTCCCCCCATCCCCCTCGCTTAAAAAAACTCATTAAAAGAAAATTAAAATAATTACCAAAAAAATCAATTAAAATTAAAAATTAAAAATATTTAAAAAATAAAATGTGCCCTTCCTCCTTCCGCCCCACCCCACCGCCGACCTCGCTCTCCTCCCCTGCCCATCCCCCCTCACTCCCCATCCCTTCCCGCCTTCTTCCATACTTCTTAATGAGCAACTTCTTCAAATTTAGTTGGTTCAGCTTCTATTAGTTTTAAGTTTTGTCATGTATGCAGCATATCCAGAATATCTTTTTGGTCTTTTGTTTTCTCTAAAAGTTCCTTTGGCATCTCCATGTCCTTCCGCATCTTCAAGAGTAACTTTTAACCAACTTGGCCTCTTCATGTATCCAGCATATGCAGAATATCTTTTTGGTCTTTTGTTTTCTCTAAAAGTTCCTTTCGCAGCTCCATGTCCTTCGACATCTTCAATAGTAGCTTTCAACCAATTTGGCCTCTTCCTTGTGTCGGGTATGATAACAGGTTGAATAGGCTCACTTAGTCCTTTCTCTTCTTCTTCATTTTTAGTAGAATTGTTGTGATGTTCTTCTTCGAATAGTGATATGTCTTCATCATCTAAATCAAGAGGAATATCTTTGGAGATTTTGTAGGCATGATTTTCATCAAATATAACGTCCCTGCTTACTTCAATATGTCTTCCTTCCTTGATGTGGATTCTATATCCCTTTGAAGAAATATTGTATCCAACAAAGATCCATTTAATGCTTGTAGAATCTAGCTTCTTTCGTTTGTCCTGGAACGTGGATATATGCGGGACATCCAAAGATTCGAAGATGGTCCACACATGGCTTCTCTCATGTGAATGCTTCTTCAAGGGTCATATTATCGAGGATTCTATGAGGACTTCTATTTTGTATATATATTGCGGTCATTGTTGCTTCTCCCCATACAAATTTTGGTATATCTTGATCTAAATCATTATTCCTATGCATTGTTCAAGTGTTCTATTTTTCCCCATTATGCTCAAGGTTGCAAGGAACAATAAGCTCCCTCTTAATTCCTGCTTCTTTGCAATATGCAATTATTTCCTTTGAAGTATATTCTCCACCATTATCGGATTTCAAAGTCTTTATTCTTCTTTCGGTTAAGGTCTCTACATCATATCTAAATTCCTTGAACTTTTCAAACACTTCGTCCTTTGATTTGAGTAGATAGAGCCATGTCTTTCTAGAGTCATCATCGATGAAGGTTACATAATAAAGATGACCACCAAGTGATTTGTCAGACATAGACCCACACACATCTGAATGAATGAGGTCCAATATTTCTTTAAACCTTGTTTCACTTCTTGTAAAGGGCTTCTTTGTATTCTTTCCTAAGCCACATCCCTTGCATATTCCTTCACGGTCTTCTTTGATATTGGAAATTCCATTTACGAATTGATTGAGAGAGGGAATAACCTTATAATGTTAATGTTCATATCTTATATGCCATAGTTTAATGGGATTGATTTCCATGTGAACTAGGGCTTTAGGAGATGGTGTTATGACTCTATATACACTTTCTTCATGTACTACAATAACCCTAGCTTTATCGATGCTTGAATCTTTTCCCCAAGCGAGAACATTTCCATCTATAAAAGCAATTCTATCACCTTTATCTTCTAAGCAAGAAATTGAAAGTAAATTCTTTTTTCAAACTTGGAACATAGAGTATATTGTTGAGATGTAGCTTTGCTCCATTGTCATGCTCCAAAGAAGTTGATCCCAGGCCTTTAACAACATAACTTTTGTTGTCTCCCAATTCCACTGCATGAGAAGATTGTTCCTTTGATAGAGTGTGAAGTGGTTTGCTATCTCCTGTCATGTGCCTTGATGGTCCATTATCAATAATCCATGCATTGTCATCATTGAGTGAACCTGTGAGTGCAGCCAAGAACCTTTACTTTTGACCTTATTGAATAAGTTGTAGATGATTTTTTTGATCCAGCTTCCTACAATATTGAATCCCATTTTCAAGTATCTTCTCATAGATGGAATAACTTTTTATTTCAAGCCAACAGAGTGATCTCCAATCTTTCTTGACCTTAGCTCTGAAACCATGTTGTGAAATCAGTGCTAGTAGAATTAGGGTTTGATTTCTCTTTCTTGACAATTACTTGTGAATTATGTTGGATTCTTTTACTTCTTTATTATAACATCTTTCATCAAGAAATTACCAAATTATGTGTGTATGAAGATCACAAGAACAAGAGACACAATATGTAGGCACTCAGCCAGGGCAAAACCCCTATCTAGGGGAAAACCTAGTAGTTGAGACGAGATAATCCAAGACTCTTCAACCTAGACACAAACTTCATCCAACCACCAAGTCAGCCCTTCCTTCGACTTCAATCTAGATCTTCGATGATCTGAAAATGGGGCACTTGGGCTTCTTGTCTAACTTACAAGAACCTCTCCCACTTCCAAAGCTTTAAATATTCCCAAGTCTTTATGATTAATCAGTGTGGAATTAAATATGTGCTTGAACAGAAGGTGTATGCTGGTGTTGTTTATTAAAACTGTTTAGGTGTTGTAATTTAATGTGCTCAAACTGATATATAAATACATATAATAGTAAATAAAGCAGCAGAGACAATGCAGCAATAAAACACACACAGAACAGCAATATTAATTTGGAGTTCACCCAAAACTCTTGGGCTACGTCTCTGTGAGCTCTAGTCAACTCAACTAGGCTCTCTAGGATTATGGTAAAGTCCTTTTACAAGCTCCTTGGCTCAACTCCATTGGTTTTACACAGAAACAATGGGTTTAGACACCATTTTATCCCTGGCTCTTGAAGCTCTCGGCTTTCTGGCTCTCGGCTCTCGCTCTGGCTCTGGCTCTGGCTCTTCGACTCTAGCTTCTTTGGCTCTCAGCAATGTACAGCTCTCTAGCTTTTCACTTGAACTCCAAGTGACTCCCTTGGTTGCTCTGTGCATTCAGCGTTTGCTTTCTTCGCTACTTGTTTTCGTTCTCCCTTGCTCAATTGAGTTCTCTCTGTCTCCTTTGAGGCCTTTTCCAAGCTTTTCAGCTTCCCTAGTCATTTCTTTGCTTATCCTCTTCCCTCTGCGGCTCTGTGGCTTTTCTGCTTCCCGTTAGTTAGACTGGCCATCAGGCTCTGCGGCTCTATCATTGTAGGATGCATCATTGCCTGTAGAACGCCTGCTTGCAGCGTGGCATGATGATTAGGAGTTGTTACAAAGGGATCGTGGTCGTTTTCTCTGGCAAAAGCCCGAGAATTGGGAAAATCCCATTACACAGAGAATTTCCAAAAAATGCATTATCGAGCGTGATTTCCGAACCTGAAAATCCATTAAATCGCCCCTATAACCCTCTCGGGTCCGCCATTAGGCATAATATCGCATCGCTTAAGCATATGGGCTAAATTCCCAATACACGGGAAATACATTGAAAAATCAAATTCCCAGACTTCAAAAATTATAGAATCCCACTTTATATTCCATCGGGTCCGCCTTTAATTCGCTATCGCAAGTCGCATAGGCGCAGGTTCCTTTGTATTTTGGTTTCTTGTTGAAAAACCCAAATACAAAGAAAATCCTGAAAGGTAGCTCATATCGAACTTGAAACATTATGCAATGGCATTTACAAACCCTTTCAGGTCCGATCGCATTGCATTGGCGCATATATATATGGTCCGCTCCGTTGCATTACTCCGACGCGATATTGTGATGCGATTGATCGCAATCGCGAATCTCATGGACCCGGGGTTCTGTGCATATGGCATGGCCTTTGCCAACACCGATTCGCCGATTTCGGCGATCGCAACGTCACTCGGCCCGGGGGTCCCGCCTTAAGCCCCATGCTATCGGCCGATGTCGATCCACTGATTTCGGCGATCGCAGTATCGCACGGCTCAGTCCTTATGCTATATCGCATAGCTGCCTCCGACCTGATATGTCGGGGATTGGCGATCGAGGGTGGCTTCCCTTTTTCACTTAAATCCGCTCTTTTACCTTGGTCCGATGCGATTTCCCCTTTTGAAAGGTTTTTTGCCATTTTTAAAGGATTTTGCCTCTTTTTCTAAGGAACAAAGGGCATCTTCTTTAAGCGATAACTTCTGCATCCTAAGTCCATTTTTTCCCATTCAAGTTGCAGCAGATTCAGAATGAGATGATCTCTGCAATGGGGCTAGTTCCAGGAACTTCCTTGGACTTTCATTTTTCCTCTGTGAGGAACACTTAGACTTAGGAGTCTATCCAAAATCCATTTTGGACCATTCGACCCTGCAGCAGCAACACTTCAACCCAGCAAATCAAGAATTTCGACCTTCCCAGCAGCAAAATTTTGACTCATCAAATCCAAAACTTCAAACTTCCCAGCAGCAAAACTTTGACCCAGAAAATAACCCAGTAACTTCGCATAAAAGAGAGAGAGATAGCCCAGAAGTTCTTCTGCAATCCTTCCTTCTTCTCCTTGAACTTCGCAATTTTCTACACTTCCTTCTTATGTATCAAACTTGTTGAGTGATGAGCAAATAGATCAAACTGCACTTGTATATATAGCCTCTTTTGTGGGTCAAATTGTCCTCTTGTAGGCCGACTTCATCAGGAAAGGATTGACTTGGTGTGGAGGTGAAAAATTACATATTAAAATCAATAATAATTCTTTTTACATGATTCAAAAGCACAAGAACGGTTTCATTAAATAGAAAATGACTCTAATGACAATATAAAACCTAGAAGTCCTCAATGGGGAGTTTCACCTATAAAATTATGACCCAAGAATGAAATCCATGCTTTAATAAGTCATTGTAATAAGAATAGTTGTTTCTTTTTTATTCTTTGATAAATACATTTCATAATGACTCAGATATGAAGACTGAACCTAGTTACATTCTTCAACACCATGTCCACCTTTGAGAAGCCTATAAAGGACGAAACTTGGCCTCCTTTGAGCTAATTCATCTCTCACTCATTCAAGCGAAGGAAGATGAAGAAGAAGGTAGTGAAGAAGGAAGAGGACGCAGAAGACTTGATTTTGGGCTATTTCTCTCTCACACGTGCAAAGGAAGGCTAGGATTTTTGTAGCAAATCTAGGGTTTTCCTCTACAAGTTCGATTTTGAAGAAGAGAAGGCAAGAAGATCAAGCGAAGGTCACAAGAAGCCATCCTCAAGCTCCAAAAGTCATAGAAATCCAAGAGAAGGTCTAAAGAAGTCTAGGGAGGCTAAAAGAAGCTCACATGTGTTGCAGCAACAACTGTTGGAGGGCCAAAATTTTCACGTCTGCAATGGAGGCCGAAATTCTGGAGTTGAAGGTCAAAATTGTGTTACTGGAACAGATTTGACTGGGTTTGACTTGGACAAGGAAAGCACATCATCTGCAAAGTTTGGACTTGGTCTTGGAGGGTATTGGTCATGGTCTAAAGTTCTTGGAATTCGTCAATTGAAAATTTTATAAGAGAAGAGATTTGTGGGTTTTCCTCTCATGTGGAGAGGTTTTGGCCCTGGCTTGCAGCGCATATTTTGTGTTCTTGTTCTTCTTGTTTTTGGTAGTTATTTGATGATACACAAACATAATAATAATAAGAGAAGCTAATAAGTAAGATAAGTAAGAAGACATCACAAGCAGTGATCAAAGAAAAGAGAAATCACTCTAATCATTGCACTTTAGATTTCTCAACATTTTGAAGCTAATATATTTGTGTTGCACGTATTTGGAGGATTGATCACCAAGTTTCAATGGCCATTCCTCACTTGTGCCATTTTTCCCTAGCCGCAGCCTTGGAAGGTTTTCTCTAGCTTAGCCGTGGGGTTTTTGGTGGTTGGTCGATCATATTTCAAACTTACATTTGTGGTTGCAAGTGTTGGGAAGCTCACAAAGTGCATTCAAGGCCAAAACTAGCCTCATTGGTGCCTTGACTAGCTAAATCATCCATTGCACCGAGGCCACTAGGCCTAAAGGATTTGCTCCTAAGTTACTGGAAACACCTGAAGAATTTGTTGGAAACGCAAATCCATGTTTCTGAAGAATTTGTTGGAAACGTCATAAAAACGTTTTTGTGTTGTTTCAAAAAATCAGAAACTTCGAATTTGGAATTGGATACGTTTCCAAGGGTTTTTTATTTTTTAGATCCGTTTCCAAAAATCCGGAAATGGATCCATGAAAATCGTGGTTGGAATCCACCCTTAAAATGTTAAAATGTGTGAAAAATTGTTCAAAAAAATTATACAAACAGAAAAAGATAGATGTTCAAAAATACAAAAAGAAGGGTTTGATTAATGTCTTCATAAAGAGATTTATTTGAGCAATTAATTTTCAGGTTTGATTAAGGTTTTGTTTATTGTCCTTGATTTTGCTCTTGATTTCATAAATCCCTCTGATATAACGAATCTTCTATAGCCAAAGTTTGCCTGCATATAGTCAAGAGACCAAGAGACCAAGCTAACATTGACAAGATTGAAATGTTCAAATAGGTCTTAACAAAATATCCCAATTATCCCATGGGCCTTTTAATTGCCATGCAAGGAAGATAGACACCATCTGCCATGCATGACACGTTCTTTGAAGGAGTTGGACCCGAAAGCACAAAATTTGTAGCATCTAATTATATTACTAATGATGATGATAATATGTTGAATGTTATAATAATCACTAATGATGATGACAATGTTTATGCTGAATTGGTGATAATGATTTGTTTATGTTGAATTCATGATGTCGATTATGTATTTTTCGATATAAAATCTAGATTCTAAAAGATGAATGGTAATATCAAATTCTTATTTTGTTATATATATGTGTGTGTGCGCGCGTGTGTGGTGTTTCTTTGTCGTATCATATCTGGATTTTTTGAAAATTTGTTGTATCTATTTCAAACCTCATATATGTATCTGTTCCCATATCCATTTCAATGCAACTTAGGTTTGCTCCCTCCCAATATCATCTTTAATCTGAACTATCATACAATTCAGATCTGAACATTTTAATTACAGACCCTAATTTCAAGAGAAATAAGCCTAAAACACCATACATTAATCTCAAAAGAATTTGTAAGTGTTTTGGCTCTATTTTCATGCATTTGGTGTGAATAAATCTTGTTGGTCTCACTGTTAACAATTGGCTGATATAAATTTCAGAGATTTGATTTAGAAGTTTCAGTGGTCTTTTCCTAGCCTGGCTTGTTCTTCTTTGCATTAAAAGTAATCTTTGCATGTTGGCTTTTCTATATCTGCATTCATGATTTGATATTAACATCTAATTAATTGTCATCTATTGGATAATAAGCTACAGCAATCTGATATTCTGATGGTAGTGGCATAATCATTTCATTAACAGCTTTAAAAAGTCATAAAAATAATCCTAAGAGGTCTAAGTTCTAACAAACTAAGAAATATCAAGTGTTGATTCATCATTATTTTAAGTAATTTTTTGGGACTGTTTTCATAGTGGCAAGTGGCTGATCTAATTTGCATGATTGTTTACTAAGGTTTGGTGCATCTCCTTACTGTTCATTAAATGACAAAGGCATTGGTTCATTGGTCTCTCTTGTGGTTTTGAGGATAATCTATTGGTCTTCCATACTAACTTTTGCATCATTTCATCTTTGCATTCTTGACATCTCATTGCATTAGTTTTATTATAAGATCATTGTTGGCAATCTCTTATTTCCTTATGCTTGCTCTTTGTTGTGCTTAAAGTGAAATTGCATCTATCGTATTGGTTCATCACATAGGTAATGAGAAGATATTGTTTCCAATTGTTAAGTAACATAAGAATATATTGGCTCTCATCACTGTGCTCTAAAGTTTATCTTACAAGAAAAATTTAATATGTATCTTGGATAAGTGTAATTGCTAATTTTCCTTCATTGAGATAAATTTGTTCTCTAAGTGCTTCATTTACTTGCTCTTGTCATCCCGTGTTGAATATCATTGTGAGCATTTTAATCTCAAGTTACTTAATCTAATCTTGTTTAAGTACTTAACACATTTAATAATCTCATTGAAGTTATCACTCATATCTTGCGTCATCATCCTAGGATTAGAAGTGCATTCCTAAAATTCACCTCCGAGCATAAGCTTGTTTGTAAGATAAGACTACCTTCTTCAAGCAATTTGAGGATTCTAGACCCTCATCCACAGTTAACATAGGTGACCTTGCAGTTCTCTTGTGGGAAATCCCTTGTAGGAACAAAGGCACCTAGGTGGTTAGAACTCCATGGGAGGTATCGTTAATGAAGCCTTAGCCTTCATCACTTTGACTTCTCGAAGATAAGACCACCTTCTTCAAGCAATTTGAGGATTCTAGACCTTCATCCGCAATTAACATAGGTGACCTTGCAGTTCTCTTGCGGGCAGTCCCTTGTAGGAGCAGAGGCACCTAGGTGGTTAGAACTCCACAAGGCATATCGTTAATGAGGCCATAGCCTCCATCCCTTGGACTTCACTCTACAACTTACATTTGAGACTACCTTCAAAAGAATTGAGGAGAAGGAATAACTTAGACTAGGCATGTAATTAAAAGTAACCAAGAGTATGCATCTCACATAGATTTAGGTCCTACACCTCTTATAGGATAGAATTTTCCTATTGCAGCAACTGTTCATCCGGTTACTTGGTAATCTAATTCAAATTGTGCAAGTAATCAATCTCACAAGCACTAGTCTCTAATTTGCAATCTTAATAAATCTAGTCAAGTGGTTCTTAATAATCATACTTGCGTAATAATTTCAACCAAGTTGCTAGGCCATTTAGTGGTCTCTTTTACTTGTTGGTTTCCAACAAGTAGTTCATACCTTCATCCATATGGACTACCCCCCTTATTCTACAATTAGGAGACAACTTAAGCAAAGAGGGCAAGGATCAAAGTGATAGCCCCTGCCTTGAGCGTTGTCGCATTCTTGTGTACAATTCGGGCAACAACAAGTCCAATGGAAATGAATTTCAAGAAGCTTTGTGGTAAAGATGCAAGATCTGATTTGGCTAATCCTTCTGAGTATCATCAACTGATTGGGGCATTGATGTTCTTAGTTAACACTAGATCAAATATATTCTTTGCAGTCAATACTCTGAGTCAATATATGATTAAGCCTACTCATGCACACTAGGTTGTATTGCAAAGCATGTGTTGAGGTACTTATTACCGCTCAAACTAGCACGGGTCCTAGGAGGGGATCCTATAGAGAAACTACTAGGTCAAAGGACAACAATGGAGCAATAGCCCATTGTCACCTCAGCTAAGGCTCCCTACTCTTTACGGACTTTCACCAATGGGAGGAGTCTCAATATGAGAGGAATCACAAGGATGAGGAGTGATTCTTAAAGCATATTCACAAGAGAGGCTCAAGTAATTAGCTTGTTTGTTTTGAAAGCAAGGTGATTGGCTCTCTAAGAAGGGTTATGAGGATACCAAGACCTACGGTTGGAGGATATGCCTTGACAAGGGGCTTAATAAGTTTAAGGATCCTTGTGAAGAAATGGATTCTATGTAATCCTTGTGGAATTTGAGTTATAAACATGTTGGACCACAAAGAACCCAAGTGGACCAAAACTAGGTGACGGGTGTGGAGTTGATCAACCAAGGAGGGGTTTGACCTAATTAGGGGAGAGAATAGGATCAAAGGACAAGTGTTCTTTTGAGAATTGAATGCAACGATCCAAGAGAGGACACTAACCCAAATCAACCTAGGGAAAGAATTTGTCTTATGGCTAGGGATTTTTTTATCTCAGGATTCCACCATCGAAGGATCTCTAGAGAAAACCCCAACATAGTAGTGGACCAAAAATCAAGGTGTTTGGATGGATACAAAGGAATTTGATTGATGCCCTAGGTGACCCTCTAGGGGTAGGCCTAGAATTGGGAAGAGTGAAGAAAACATAGATAAATCTGACCACCAAGAGGATGCGAGGAACAGTTCCTTGCTTAGGGGCTTAATGGAGTCAAGAGACACCTAGATCAAGGAATTTCATGAGCTAAGGAACCCTAATTAACTTTCGTTGGCCTATTCAAGGGCAGCAACTAGGTAATTAGAGATTTATACTTCAAATTTGCCAGAGAGTTGAAGTTTCGAGGTCTTTCAACCTAAGAGATGCTTCTAGGAACATTAACCCAATCCCTCAAAGAGCAACGCATGCATTAAATCACTTATTCAAGGTCCCAAAAAACAATTGCATTACATTAATCCATGCAAGAATAATGATAACAATATACATGCATTGACAAGTAAGATAACAAGAATAACATTAAAATTTCACGTACATGAGAGGGAGAGTATATCCATTCATCAACTTTGCATTAGAAAGAAGCTCCAAAGGCAATAGCAAAAATCCAAACATCATTGTGCATCAAAAACTCCAAAACTTTCTTCCTAGCAAAAAGTGTGAAAATCTCTCAGGAGATACTAATCCAATCCAAGTGATGATGAGAGGAATGAGTGAGCCTCTCATCAATTTATATCCTCTAAAGAGTTCGATTTGCCTAATTAGGCCTAATTAAGCGCCGACTAATAAAATAATGTGCAACAATAACATTCCTTGGTGACAAGCCCACCAAGATAGCTCAAAATAGAAAAATAAGCCTCTCAAGAGGGAAAAATATTAAAGATGAGCCATTGAGAAGGCCTAATGGAGTCCAAAGTGAGCCAAGCTAAGAGAATATACTCCAAAAATAGTGAAAAAGTGTTTGGCCCCTTGATATCAAAGCATGTCACATTTGGTGTCCCCAAGTGGGTGTGGAGGCACAATGACATCCTCATGGGTCTCCAAGTGGATCGATAAAACATGTAAACCATCTGTAAGGGTTGGGATGATGAAATAAGACCTCCCTTTGTTTCATGTGATGAGACACATCATCATCTGGACCATGGACATCTACCAAGTGTATGGTGCAATGTGAAGTCAGGGGCATGGTGATCTAGATGCATCATCCACATCCCAAAGGTGGAACACGAGAAATCACTGAATGGCACTGGGGATCCATGAAATGCTCTTTGCTATGGTGGATGCCCATGGCTCTCTACGCTCACCCTACAAGTTCCAATGTGACCCTCTGGAGGGCTTGGACCAAAAACCCCAAAAGGAGACCCACCTGCAATCCTGCATAAGATCCAATGTGTCCCCTTACCCTCCAGTAAAACTAATCATTAGAATAATCAAGTAAAAGAGTTTACAAATCATAGAATCAAATGGGCACTTCATAATGGCATGCCTTTCCATAGTGGGCTTTGGCATGTACAGGTGTCTCCAAGCTCAATAAGGGGGTTAACCAAGGACCCTATTAGGTGGTTTCAGCCTTTAAAGGGGGTGACATGTCCATGGTACATTCATCAAGTGGTAGGTGGCAAGTGATATAATGATGAAATGGAGTGGGGGTCAAGGGAAGGCTCCAAGCCACATGCCACAGTACAAGTGTAGATATAATAGGGGGAGCCCACACTTGGCTATATGAGTGTAGGAGGGAGAAAACATGGTACATGAGTTACCTTGCCTTTGTTTTTCCACCATTTTTCATATGCCTTTTGCCTTTGATTGATTTTTCTTCATAACTGCTCGAGGCTCCAAGGGATGAGAGCATGTTGTGTAAGATATAGCAGTGATTACCCCCTTAAGGTGAGGCAGTTCATCGCCCACTAGGGGTTTTGACAATCATGGGTTCCTTAATGATGAAAGGGGTCAATATGAGGGACCCTAGGAACCAAGGTGATGGCCATAATGATAGGGGTAGAGCTCATGTTTAGCTTTTGCCCACGTGCTAAATAAGTATGTCCCGGCCATCTTTTGCATTTTATGGTACATTTCCTATTGAGAGTGGCCAAAATATGCTTTTTCTTTTCTTTTCTTTTTAGTTGCATCAACCTTCGACATCATTCTAGGCCCAAAACAAGGTGTGGACAAGGGGAAGGGGAAGCTAACTCCTTGTGGACCCAATGGACAAATGTGGACCTAGATGGGAAAAGTGATGAATGGGGTTATAATAAGTGGAGGGGAGGTGATGTATATGGTGTCGAGAAGTGAGACCACGCAGCCAAAATTGGGTTTTCTCATGAAATGTCATCCCTAAAGCTAGTAGCCAGTAAACGAGATACCACGGGACTAGGATACAAGATTAACCATCAAATTGGGAAGAGGAGACAAGAGTACAGACCTAATCCACTCTCTCTGTTGAAACCCCCCACTAATCCATGCCCAAAAGTGTCCATGATAAGTAAACAAAAATACCCAACTACACAATTGAAAGCCATACCTTCGAGGTTGTAGGGCCCACCTTCAAATATATGATCATAAAAAATGGGTGAGGTACCACATGGCTGGCTCAGGTGGTGGAAATAATGGCACATCGAGTTATCTGGTGGCTACAAGGGGTTGCATGTTGCCAGCTAAGGACCATATAGGAGAAAAAAATTTCCTATGGATACCACCCACAGATGGTGGGTAACAGTACCTGCATGGGACCATCAATCTTGGATTGTGATATACTATCGAAGATGTAAGGCTACATGGATACTCCGATGTTGATTGGGTTGGTAACTCTACTAACAGAAAGCAAACATCAGGGTGTTGCTTCAACTTAGGATCTACCATGATACCTGGGATGAGAAGAAAGCAAAATTTTGTTGCCCTTAGCATGGCTGAAGCAGAATACATTTCTGCTAGCATGGCTAGCTATGAGGCAGTATGGCTAAGGAAGTTATTTGGAGAGTTGTTTGAGCAAGTATTAGCTACTTAAGTAATTTATTGTGACAATAAGAGTGGGATTTGACTTGCTGAAAATCATGTGTTCCATGACAAGTCCAAACATATAGAGATCAAATATCACTATATCTGGGATATGGTGCAAAGAGGAGCAGTGAGACTCATTTATAAAGCGACTGATGATCAAATTGTTGACACTCTTACCAATCCTTTACCAAAAGGGAAGTTACTGGTTTTTCAGAGAGCAGTTTGGACTAACAGAGGTGACACTTCCTAGAGAGGGTGGTCATGGACAATGAGCCTTGGATGAATGAGATCATTGTCATGTGTTTACAAGTGGATACCCCTAAGCATAGAGGAGTGTTGGATGTGCGAGATCCTTGTCATTTGTTGACAAGTGGATCCCACAAAGCAAAGAGGTCTCTTGGTTGTGCGAAGATCCTTGTCATGTGTTAACAAGTGGATCCCCCCAAGTGTGTATAGCGTGATGGATGTATCTCCCCTATGATGATGCTTCATTATATTGTAACATCATTGTTCCAAAGCAAAGATAGCATAGATCCTTGTATCAAAAGGAAATTCCTCCCTAGCTGAGAGGGAGTGTTGAAAATTGGCATCTATGGGATGAATTTCCTAGAATAAAATTTTATTTCTGACCTTTCTAGAGTGATTACAACCATGACTTTCCAAAAATAGTAAATCACCTTCCATCAATCCGTAATCATATATATATATATATATATATATATATATGAATATGATGAAAACCACTTAACTTGTCCTTAATCAACCTCAATTGTTTAATTTTTAACCTAATCATCAATATTATTATTACTACTATTATCCTCTTTATGATATTATTATATTATTATTAAAAAGAAATTCAAGTCTCTCAATCATGGGACTCAATCATGTCATATGCAACTCTCCTCAATTAATGCATTTATTTCTCTCTCTCTCTCTCTCTTAATGGATTCATTTCTCTCTTTGTAATGCTCTTACGCACCTCTTACACTCTCTTACACACTTCAATGACTCTTCATAAAAATATTCTTCTCACACCTCTTTAATGCATAAGTTACACTTCTCTCCTAAATGCATAAGTTACACTCCTCTTCTTTATGGCATAAGTTACACTCCTATTTTCGCATGTGTAACTCCTCAAGCCATAGGAGTTACTCCCTCATGAATTTGACCTCCTTTCTATTTCAATATATTTGTGCCTCTCATCCTCACTTGACACACTTGAGAAACGGAGTTGGAGAGTCAGAAAGAGCAAATCTTGGAGAGCCAAAGTGATTCAGTGTTTGCATCAGTTACTGTTATCAAATATCTTCTTTAGATTTGGGCGAACTTCTTCATTCTCTCGTTGTGCTTTGTATCTCTAATGAACAATTGATTTCTAAAAGCAGAAGAATTTGGTTGGGTTTTCCCCTTGTGGGTTTTGCCTTAGTCACTGACCTAAATTCTCAAAGTTTCACTGAGTTCTTAGTTGTCTTCTATTATGCATATGATTTATATGGTTTGTGTTCTATCTACAATTACTTAACTTTTATAGAACATCTTATTTTTAACAATCAAGGACCTACAAGCTTGGGGAGTAGCCCCATTAGCACAGCATAAAGAAATTCAAAATTTAAGTGATTATAACAGCATAGAACATCTTATTTTTAACAATCAAGGACCTACAAGCTTGGGGAGTAGCCCCATTTGCACGAGATCCTCCAGAGGATGATTAGGGGATGTAGGGATGTATCTGCACCCATTTATGTATGTAGTATTATAGCATGCTTATGGACATGTCGAATGGATTCCAAACACTTTTATGAATATTTTAATATATAATATGATTGTCTTCTTATGGATGCATGTGATAAATGCCAATTTAGAATGTTATTTGCAATGGTATTTACATAATTATTTTGAGCTCTAGGAATATGATTGAATGATATGGCTTCAAAATCATGTGCCATAAGCTTAACTCATAGATACTTTCTAAATAAGACAGGGTTACGCACATGATAGACGTCATTCAATTGCATGACAAGCAGCATGGAATCAAGACAAACATGAAGGTGGAGGATGTGATGAGCAAGGGCATTGGCTAACAAACCTATCATTGTATCATATTCAATGTGGTTATTTGTGGCAAATCCAATGCATATTCTATTGGAATGGAATAATGAATGCAAAGGGGTAAAAATGGCCCAAGTTGTCGAGGCTAGATTCCTAGAGAAGCAACTCACACCATCGGTGTAGCCAATATACAGTGTGGATGATGGATCCATCTAAAAGGCACAAAAAGACAACTAATGAGATGACGAAGGATGCAACCTACGTAATGAATGTGATAAGGAACAAAAATATGCATTTAAAGGGAAAATCCAGGGGTAGAATTTCTTAAGATAGAGTGCATTACGAGGGTTAGGGAAAAGTTCTCCTTTTGGGGCCTCTAAGAGATATGCCTCCTTACCCAAACATTTGCAGACAACATATTTGCAGACAACATAGGGGCCATGCCATAATGGCTCAAACTTTTCATGCCCCAGAATATCATGGGCTTGATCATACACAAGGACTAAATCACCTTTGTGATAGGTACACGGGTGGACTCAACGATCATAGTGGGCTTTGGTGTGCTTCTTGGCTGCTTTTTGCAAAGCAACAGAGAAATCTTCATTGGCACGCTCTAGCATAATGAGTTGATGTTCTAGAGGTTGGGTATCTGGTAGGAATTCAACAACAAGGTAAAGGGAGTAAATTTGACACTTGATTGGTAATACAGCCTCCTCTCCGTGAACAAGCTGGAAAGGAGTGAACCCAAAGGCAGTCTTAACAAAAAAATTATTAGCCCACAATGCCAGTTGGTCTTGTGTTCATCCAACATCTGTTGAAGGATTTTGTTAATTGCTTTAACTTTTCCATTCCCTTGCGAGTAATAAGACTATGAATATTGATGATAAAAACCTAACAGTGAGGATAGCTCACACCAAATCTCATCTTCGAAGTGTCAACCACGGTCAAGGATCAATTTCTTTGGAACCCAAAAACAAGCGATGACATGGTTAAAGAAGAAATAGGCTACAATAGTTGCAATTTTATTGAACATGGGCATGGCTTCAACCCATTTAGTGAAATAGACAATGACCATAATAACATATTTATGACCATTAGTGAATGAGGGTTTACACTCCATAAAGTCAATGGCCCATTTATAGAAAGGATTGGTTGCAATAACATGGTGCGAAGCGTGCAGTTCTCGCCTTTGGGGCAAAAAGTTGGCAATTGGGGAAATGTTTGATTTCCTCAATGCAGTCGCTAAAGACAAAAGGCCAAAAGTAGCCAACGCACATGATTTTCTGGGCAGTGCCAATCCCAGAGAGATGGCCACCATAGGCACCACTATGACAAGAATTTAGCACTTGCACAGCTTCAACATGGATGAGACAACAACGCAGGATGGTATCGACCCTACAACGATAAATATCATCGCCAATAAGAATACGTTGTTGATTGTCACCAATTATATGGGAAGCGATTTTCTAGGTTCACAACTAAGGATGTCACCATACCATGGGTCATTAGACAATATAGAAAACAAGTGTTCATCCGACAAGTCATCATTCCAGGGCGGTCTTGCACACTAGTGGGAAGGTTAGAAATGAACTCAATGAGGCCTCATCCTTTCTTACTTTTAGGTGTTATAAAATTCCAAGTCAAACTCTTGGAGGATCACAATCCAGCAAGCATACTTCCCATTAATGACTCGTCAACCAAGAAAGCCATGGGGTCGGAATTAGTAACCACCTTGGTGGTACACATCAAGATATAATGACGAAGTTTCTGAATGGAGAAAACAACAGCGAAAGCCAAGTTCTCTTCATGGAAATAAGACACCAGGGGTCCACTCGGTTTCTCGCCCACATAATAGATGACATGTTTATGCCTAGCTCAATCATCTTGTACCAAGACCCTAACCACCGCATAAGTGGAGATGGGGTTGTACAAGATGAAATCGTTAAGTGGACTAATCAAAGGAGCAAAAGTGAGAGCACATTTAAGTGCATCGAACAAATTTTGAGCCTATTCATCCCAAACGAAGGGAATGTAGACCGTCACCATAGGAGGCGACGAAACCCATGAGCGGTGGTGGCATAGTTAGGAATGAATCTGCGCAAAAAGTTAGATTTTCCTTGAAGGCTCTACAACTAGCGGAGGTTGCTAGGAGGGGGGAGTTCGAGAATGGATTGAACTTTAAGAGGATCGACAAAGATCCTAGCTTTGGACACAATGAAGCCCAAAATCCAACTAGCAAGAATGCAAAAGACACACTTAAGGGGTTAAGTCGTACACTATACTTACCACAGCATAAAAAGATGGTATGTAAATCATCCAAGTGGTGTGGCAAGTATTTGGAACAAGCAGGGAAATCATTTATATACAATAGCAGCACAAGATTGAGAGAGGCTTCTCACAATGAGCATGTGTTGGGTCTAAGAGAGTGCAATGAGGTTGGTGATCAATTTTTTTCTCAGTTGGGCCATTATCCCAAAATGGGAGCCCAAGTAAGTTCTGTGATTAATTTGTTAATGAAGAACTATTGATTTGGCAGAAAAATATTTTGGGTATGAGCTTAGACATGTATTAGACATTTGTTCATAACAAATACATGGAAAAACTATTGAGTGTTTACAAATTTGTTTGTGATTCAAATTGAGTAATTTTGCTTCCGCTATATATTTTTGGTTAGGAATTTAGTCATGTATTCATTTAGCTAATAATTGTTGTGAACAAAATACTAGGTATACTAGGTGTTGGCTTCAAGAAATTCCAACATGGTATCAAAGTTGACCGTGTTGGTGGCCAACAAGCCAGGTCATCCAGCGATTGGCCAAACCACCCATCGTCGGCCAACCACCACTAAGGCATCTAGCATCCAGCGAAATGGCCAACCAGTGGCACCAGCAAAGTCTAGCTAAGGAAATCAATCAAAGGGCAGACCAACAAAGGAATTTTTTGGTCGCAACCAAGTATCGAAATATAGATCGGGATGACAAAAAATTCCTTTGTCGGTCTCCCTTACAATCGATTTCCCTGGCCAGACTCTGTCGCAGCCAAAAAATTCCTTTGTTGGTCTTCCCTGCAACCTATTTCCCTGGCCAAACTTTGCTAGTGCAGTTGGTCAGTCAAGTGACTAGTTGTCCACTTCCTTGGCAGCAACTACTGTTGACAACAAGTAGCTCAGCGGGTGGCTAGTTGGCCTAGTTAGTCGACCACCAACATGATCAACAACCCTTGTTTATTTTATTTTTTTGAAAAAAAAAAACTAGCGCCTTTTTCCTGTTAGTACGGGAATTCTTTTTTCTGATTAAAAAAATTGCAATAAAAAAGATTTTTTCAACCCGAACAATAAATATATATATATATATATCATCGCCCTAA
This sequence comes from Pinus tabuliformis, assembly GCA_031772625.1. Taxonomy (NCBI): domain Eukaryota; kingdom Viridiplantae; phylum Streptophyta; class Pinopsida; order Pinales; family Pinaceae; genus Pinus; species Pinus tabuliformis. The sequence continues at coordinate 281,300,644 of CM062816.1, forward strand.
AAAAAATCCATATGTATCATCCCAACCAACCTGGCTCCATCAATCTGATATTAACACGAAAATTTTAATTCCAAGATCGATTCAAGAGTTGGGGTTAAGATACCATGTTAGAATTTCTCAAAGCCAACACCTGGTATTCAGTTCACATCATGGCCAAGTTCATAACCAAAATATTTAGCAAAAGCAAAATTACACTATCTAAATCACATACACAAACAAATTTATGCCGTATCCACAACTCTTCATTAATAAATTAGTCACAAAACTTACTCAGGCTCCCATCCATGGATAATGGCCCAATTGAGAAAATACAAAACTAATCACCTACGTCACTACACTCTCTCGGACCCAACACACACTCACTAAGAAGCCTCTCTCAATCTTGTGTTGTTGTTTCTTAGGCTCCTCACTTTAGGCTTAATTTATAACTTTCCTAAAGATAATATTGATAGCTAAAATTAGCTTGTCAGGTTAACTGAAGAGAAGTGACTTTACTTTAGTTAACTATCTTATGCTTGACTTTCTCTACTTTAACTCAAGGTACAAGTCATAAATTTAGCTTGCACATCTCATGCATGTCACATGCAACACATTCGCGTGCATGCAACTCACTTTCACGCTCTGCATGTCACATGCAAGCTCCTAAAGGGGAAATCAAGGTCCTTCTAGTCAAGACACAACACTAGAAGTACTTTTCGAGCTACAAAACTCAACATGATTCTCGAGTGATGGTCACCACGAAGTAGTTGTGGAACATGTGGTTGCCCCGAAGAGATTATAATAAAATAATCTCATGGCCTATGCACACATAGTGATCAAATCCCACCCCAATGTCCTTCAACTTTAAGCCTCTCAAGGGCAACCTAATGGTTAAGAACGTATGTTTCCTCCAGGAAGGTCACAAGTTCACAAATCTAGAGGGGGTTAGAGCATGTACAACTCCATAGACTTTAGTAGTCAAATCGTTGTGTGAGGGATCCTTTGTCTTACAAACAAGGGGGTTTCATACACTAATT